>JBBPBR010000004.1:23469862-23498113 GCA_037974775.1 Cicer pinnatifidum | reverse complement strand
GGGCATTTTCGTCCTCCCTTGGCTTATTCTTATCCAATTAGGGTTTTTAACCAATCTTGTGCATCCAATAGGTGTGTTTGTGTCATTGGATTAACTTTTAGGTCATCTTTGTCCTCCCAAGGCTTTTTCTTGTCCAATTAGGGTTTTTATCCAATCTTGTGCATCCAATAAGTTCATTTGTGTCATTGGATGAACATTTAGGTCATTTTCGTCCTCCCTAGGCTTAATCATGTCCAATTAGGGTTTTTAACCAATCTTGTGCATCCAATAGGTATGTTTGTGTCCTTGGATGGACAATTAGGTCAATTTCGTCCTCCCAAGGCTTATTCTTGTCCAATTAGGGTTTTTAACCAATCTTGTGCTACCTATAGGTGTGTTTGTGTCATTGGATGAACATTTAGGTCATTTCCGTCCATCCTACGCTTATTCTTGCCCAATTAGGGTTTTTAAACAATCTTGTGCATCCAATAGGTATGTTTGTGTCATTGGATGAACATTTAGGTCATTTTCGTCCACCCAAGGCATATTCTTGTCCAATTAGTGTTTTGAACCAATCTTGTGCATCCAATAGGTGTGTTTGTGTCATTGGATGAACATTTAGGTCATTTTCGTCCTCCTTAGACTTATTCTTGTCCAATTAGGGTTTTTAACAAATCTTGTGCATCCAATAAGTTCATTTGTGTTATTGAATGAACATTTAGGTCATTTTGGTCCTCCCTAGGTTTATTCTTGTCCAATTAGGGTTTTTAAACAATCTTGTGCATCCAATAGGTGTGTTTGTGTCATTGGATGAACATTTAGGGAATTTTCGTCCTCCCAAGACTTATTCTTGTCCTATTAGGGTTTTTAACCAATCTTGTGCATCTAATATGTTAATTTGTGTCATTGGATGAACATTTAGGTCATTTTCGTCCTCCCAAGGCTTATTCTTGTCCAATTAGGGTTTTTAACCAATCTTGTGCATCCAATAAATTCCTTTGTGTCATTGGATGAACATTTAGGTCATTTTCGTCCTCCTTAGCCGTATTCATGTCCAATTAGGGTTTTTAACCAATCTTGTGCATCCAATAGGTGTGTTTGTGTCATTGGATTAACATTTAGGTCATCTTCGTCCTCCCAAGGCATATTCTTGTCCAATTAGGGTTTTTATCCAATCATGTGCATCCAATAAGTTCATTTGTGTCATTGGATGAACATTTAGGTCATTTTCGTCCTCCCTATGCTTATTCTTGTCCAATTAGTGTTTTTAACCAATCTTGTGCATCCAATAGGTATGTTTGTGTCCTTGGATGGACAATTAGGTCATTTTCGTCCACCCTAGGGTTAATCATGTCCAATTAGGGTTTTTAACCAATCTTCTGCTTCCTATAGGGGTGTTTGTGTCATTGGATGAACATTTAGGTCATTTCCGTCCACCCTAGGCTTATTCTTGCCCAATAAGGGTTTTTATCCAATCTTGTGCATCCAATAGGTATGTTTGTGTCATTGGATGAACATTTAGGTCATTTACGTCCAACCAAAGCATATTCTTGTCCAATTAGGGTTTTTAACAAATCTTGTGCATCCAATAAGTTAATTTGTGTCATTGGGTGAACATTTAGGTCATTTTCGTCCTCCCTTGGCTTATACTTGTCCAATTAGGGTTTTTAAACAATCTTGTGCATCCAATAGGTGTGTTTGTGTCATTGGATGAACATTTAGGTAATTTTCGTCCTCCCAAGGCTTATTCTTGTCCAATTAGGGTTTTTAACCAATCTTGTGCATCCAATAAGTTCATTTGTGTCATTGAATGAACATTTAGGTCATTTTCGTCCTCCCTAGACTTATTCTTGTCCAATTAGGGTTTTTAAACAATCTTGTGCATCCAATAGGTGTGTTTGTGTCATTGGATGAACATTTAGGTCATTTTCGTCTTCCTTAGGAATCTTCTTGGCCAATTAGGGTTTTTAACCAATCTTGTGCATCCAATAGGTGTGTTTGTGTCATTGGATGAACATTTAGGTAATTTTCTTCCTCCTTAGGCTTATTCTTGTCCAATTAGGGTTTTTAACAAATCTTGTGCATCCAATAAGTTCATTTGGGTCATTGAATGAACATTTAGGTCATTTTGGTCCTCCCTAGGCTTATTCTTGTCCAATTAAGGTTTTTAAACAATCTTGTGCGTCCAATAGGTATGTTTGTGTCATTGGATGAACATTTAGGTCATTTTCGTCCTCCCAAGGCTTATTCTTGTCCAATTAGGGTTTTTAACCAATCTTGTGCATCCAATAAGTTCCTTTGTGTCATTGGATGAACATTTAGGTCATTTTCGTCCTCCCTAGGCTTATTCTTGTCCAATTAGGGTTTTTAACCAGTCTTGTACATCCAATAAGTTCATTTGTGTCATTGGATGAACATTTAGGTCATTTCCGTCCTCCCTAGCCTTATTCTTGTCCAATTAGGGTTTTTAACAAATCTTGTGCATCCAATAGGTGTGTTTGTGTCATTGGATTATCATTTAGGGCATTTTCGTCCTCCCTTGGCTTATTCTTATCCAATTAGGGTTTTTAACCAATCTTGTGCATCCAACAGGTGTGTTTGTGTCATTGGATGAACATTTAGGTCATTTTCGTCCTCCCAAGGCTTATTCTTGTCCAATTAGGGTTTTTAACCAATCTTGTGCATCCAATAAGTTCCTTTGTGTCATTGGATGAACATTTAGGTCATTTTCGTCCTCCCTAGGCTTATTCTTGTCCAATTAGGGTTTTTAACCAGTCTTGTACATCCAATAAGTTCATTTGTGTCATTGGATGAACATTTAGGTCATTTTCGTCCTCCCTAGCCTTATTCTTGTCCCATTAGGGTTTTTAACCAATCTTGTGCATCCAATAGGTGTGTTTGTGTCATTGGATTATCATTTAGGGCATTTTCGTCCTCCCTTGGCTTATTCTTATCCAATTAGGGTTTTTAACCAATCTTGTGCATCCAATAGGTGTGTTTGTGTCATTGGATTAACATTTAGGTCATCTTCGTCCTCCCAAGGCTTTTTCTTGTCCAATTAGGGTTTTCTTCCAATCTTGTGCATCCAATAAGTTCATTTGTGTCATTGGATGAACATTTAGGTCATTTTCGTCCTCCCTAGGCTTAATCATGTCCAATTAGGGTTTTTAACCCATCTTGTGCATCCAATAGGTATGTTTGTGTCCTTGGATAGACAATTAGGTCATTTTCGTCCTCCCAAGGCTTATTCTTGTCCAATTAGGGTTTTTAACCAATCTTGTGCATCCAATAGGTGTGTTGGCGTCATTGGATGTACATTTAGGTCATTTTCGTCCTCCCTAGGGTTAATCATGTCCAATTAGGGTTTTTAACCAATCTTGTGCTTCCTATAGGTGTGTTTGTGTCATTGGATGAACATGTAGGTCATTTCCGTCCATCCTATGCTTATTCTTGCCCAATTAGGGTTTTTAAACAATCTTGTGCATCCAATAGGTATGTTGGTGTCATTGGATGAACATTTAGGTCATTTTCGTCCACCCAAGGCATATTCTTGTCCAATTAGTGTTTTGAACCAATCTTGTGCATCCAATAGGTGTGTTTGTGTCATTGGATGAACATTTAGGTCATTTTCGTCCTCCTTAGGCTTATTCTTGTCCAATTAGGGTTTTTAACAAATCTTGTGCATCCAATAAGTTCATTTGTGTCATTGAATGAACATTTAGGTCATTTTGGTTCTCCCTAAGCTTATTCTTGTCCAATTGTTGTTTTTAAACAATCTTGTGCATCCAATAGGTGTGTTTGTGTCATTGGATGAACATTTAGGTAATTTTCTTCCTCCTTAGGCTTATTCTTGTCCAATTAGGGTTTTTAACAAATCTTGTGCATCCAATAAGTTCATTTGGGTCATTGAATGAACATTTAGGTCATTTTGGTCCTCCCTAGGCTTATTCTTGTCCAATTAAGGTTTTTAAACAATCTTGTGCGTCCAATAGGTGTGTTTGTGTCATTGGATGAACATTTAGGGCATTTTCGTCCTCCCAAGGCTTATTCTTGTCCAATTAGGGTTTTTAACCAATCTTGTGCATCCAATAAGTTCATTTGTGTCATTGGATGAACATTTAGGTCATTTTCGTCCTCCCTAGGCTTATTCTTGTCCAATTAGGGTTTTTAGCCAATCTTGTGCATCCAATGGGTGTGTTTGTGTCATTAGATAAACATTTAGGTCATTTTCGTCCTCCCTAGTCTTATTCTTGTCCAATTAGGGTTTTTATGCAATCTTGTGCATCCAATAGGTGTGTTTGTGTCATTGGACGAACATTTAGGTCATTTTCGTCCTCCCTAGGCTTATTCTTGTCCTAATAGGGTTTTTAACCAATCTTGTGCATCCAATAAGTTCATTTGTGTCATTGGAGGAACATTTAGGTCATTTTCGTCCTCCCTAGTCTTATTCTTGTCCAATTAGGGTTTATATGCAATCTTGTGCATCCAATAGGTGTGTTTGTGTCATTGGACGAACATTTAGGTAATTTTCATCCTCCCTAGGCTTATTCCTGTCCGATTATGGTTTTTAACCAATCTTGTGCATTCAATAAGTTCATTTGTGTCATTGGATGAACATTTAGGTCATTTTCGTCCTCCCTAGTCTTATTCTTGTCCAATTAGGGTTTTTATGCAATCTTGTGCATCCAATAGGTGTGTTTGTGTCATTGGACGAACATTTAGGTCATTTTCGTCCTCCCTAGGCATATTCTAGGCCAATTAGGGTTTTTAACCAATCTTGTGCATCCAATAAATCATTTGTGTCATTGGATGAACATTTAGGTCATTTTCGTCCTCCCAAGTCTTATTCTTGTCCAATTAGGGTTTTTATGCAATCTTGTGCATCCAATAGGTGTGTTTGTGTCATTGGAGGAACATTTAGGTCATTTTCGTCCTCCCTAGTCTTATTCTTGTCCAATTAGGGTTTTTAACCAATCTTGTGCATCCAATAGGTGTGTTTGTGTCATTGGACGAACATTTAGGTCATTTTCGTCCTCCCAAGTCTTATTCTTGTCCGATTAGGGTTTTTATGCAATCTTGTGCATCCAATAAGTTCATTTGTGTCTTTGGATGAACATTTAGGTCATTTTCGTCCTCCCTAGTCTTATTCTTGTCCAATTAGGGTTTTAAGCAATCTTGTGCATCCAATATGTGGGTTTGTGTCATTGGACGAACATTTAGGTCATTTTCGTCCTCCCTATGCTTATTCTTGTCCAATTAGGGTTTTTAACCAATCTTGTGCAACCAATAAGTTCATTTTTGTCATTGGATGAACATTTAGGTCATTTTCGTCCTCCCTAGTCTTATTCTTGTCCAATTAGGGTTTTTATGCAATCTTGTGCATCCAATAGGTGTGTTTGTGTCATTGGACGAACATTTAGGTCATTTTCGTCCTCCCTAGGCTTATTCTTGTCCAATTTGGGTTTTTAACCAACCTTGTGTATCCAAGAAGTTCATTTGTGTCATTGGTGGAACATTTAGGTCATTTACGTCCTCCCTAGTCTTATTCTTGTCCAATTAGGGTTTTTATGCAATCTTGTGCATCCAATAGGTGTGTTTGTGTCATTGGAGGAACATTTAGGACATTTTCGTCCTCTCTAGTCTTATTCTTGTCGAATTAGGGTTTTTATACAATCTTGTGCATCCAATAGGTTTGTTTGTGTCATTGGAGGAACATTTAGGTCATTTTCGTCCTCCCTAGTCTTATTCTTGTCCAATTAGGGTTTTTATGCAATCTTGTGCATCCAATAGGTGTGTTTGTGTCATTGGACGAACATTTAGGTCATTTTCGTCCTCCCTAGGCTTATTCTTGTCCAATTAGGGTTTTTAACCAATCTTGTGCATCCAATAGGTGTATTTGTGTCATTGGACGAACATTTAGGTCATTTTCGTCCTCCCTAGGCTTATTCTTGTCCAAGTAGGGTTTTTAACCAATCTTGTGCATCCAATAAGTTCATTTGTGTCATTGGATGAACATTTAGGTCATTTTCATCCTCCCTAGTCTTATTCTTGCCGCATTAGGGTTTTTATGCAATCTTGTGCATCCAATAGGTGTGTTTGTGTCATTAAAGGAACATTTAGGTCATTTTCGTCCTCCCTAGTCTTATACTTGTCCAATTAGGGTTTTTATGCAATCTTGTGCATCCAATAGGTGTGTTTGTATCATTGGACGAACATTTAGGTCATTTTCGTCCTCCCTAGGCTTATTCTTGTCCGATTAGGGTTTTTAACCAATCTTGTGCATTCAATAAGTTCATTTGTGTCATTGGATGAGCATTTAGGTCATTTTCGTCCTCCCTAGTCTTATTCTTGTCCAATTAGGGTTTTTATGCAATCTTGTGCATCCAATAGGTGTGTTTGTGTCATTGGACGAACATTTAGGTCATTTTCGTCCTCCCTAGGCTTATTCTTGTCCAATTAGGGTTTTTAACCAATCTTGTGCATCCAATAAGTTCCTTTGTGTCATTGGATGAACATTTAGGTCATTTTCGTCCTCCCTAGGCATATTCTTGTCCAATTAGGGTTTTTAACCAGTCTTGTACATCCAATAAGTTCATTTGTGTCATTGGATGAACATTTAGGTCATTTTCGTCCTCCCTAGCCTTATTCTTGTCCAATTAGGGTTTTTAACCAATCTTGTGCATCCAATAGGTGTGTTTGTGTCATTGGATTATCATTTAGGGCATTTTCGTCCTCCCATGGCTTATTCTTATCCAATTAGGGTTTTTAACCAATCTTGTGCATCCAATAGGTGTGTTTGTGTCATTGGATTAACATTTAGGTCATCTTCGTCCTCCCAAGGCTTTTTCTTGTCCAATTAGGGTTTTCTTCCAATCTTGTGCATCCAATAAGTTCATTTGTGTCATTGGATGAACATTTAGGTCATTTCCTAGGCTTAATCATGTCCAATTAGGGTTTTTAACCCATCTTGTGCATCCAATAGGTATGTTTGTGTCCTTGGATAGACAATTTGGTCATTTTCGTCCTCCCAAGGCTTATTCTTGTCCAATTAGGGTTTTTAACCAATCTTGTGCATCCAATAGGTGTGTTGGCGTCATTGGATGTACATTTAGGTCATTTTCGTCCTCCCTAGGGTTAATCATGTCCAATTAGGGTTTTTAACCAATCTTGTGCTTCCTATAGGTGTGTTTGTGTCATTGGATGAACATTTAGGTCATTTCCGCCCCTCCTATGCTTATTCTTGCCCAATTAGGGTTTTTAAACAATCTTGTGCATCCAATAGGTATGTTGGTGTCATTGGATGAACATTTAGGTCATTTTCGTCCACCCAAGGCATATTCTTGTCCAATTAGTGTTTTGAACCAATCTTGTGCATCCAATAGGTGTGTTTGTGTCATTGGATGAACATTTAGGTCATTTTCGTCGTCCTTAGGCTTATTCTTGTCCAATTAGTGTTTTTAACAAATCTTGTGCATCCAATAAGTTCATTTGTTGCAATGAATGAACATTTAGGTCATTTTGGTCCTCCCTAGGCTTATTCTTGTCCAAATAGGGTTTTAAACCAATCTTGTGTATCCAATAGGTGTGTTTGTGTCATAAGATGAACATTTATCGCATTTTCGTCCTCCCAAGACTTATTCTTGTCCAATTAGGGTTTTTAACCATCTTGTGCATCCAATAAGTTAAGTTGTGTCATTGGATGAACATTTAGGTCATTTTCGTCCTCCCAAGGCTTATTCTTCTCCAATTAGGGTTTTTAACCAATCTTGTGCATCCAATAAGTTCATTTGTGTTATTGAATGAACATTTAGGTCATTTTGGTCCTCCCTAGGTTTATTCTTGTCCAATTAGGGTTTTTAAACAATCTTGTGCATCCAATAGGTGTGTTTGTGTCATTGGATGAACATTTAGGTAATTTTCTTCCTCCTTAGGCTTATTCTTGTCCAATTAGGGTTTTTAACAAATCTTGTGCAGCCAATAAGTTCATTTGGGTCATTGAATGAACATTTAGGTCATTTTGGTCCTCCGTAGGATTATTCTTGTCCAATTAAGGTTTTTAAACAATCTTGTGCGTCCAATAGGCGTGTTTGTGTCATTGGATGAACATTTAGGTAATTTTCGTCCTCCCAAGGCTTATTCTTGTCCAATTAGGGTTTTTAACCAATCTTGTGCATCCAATAAGTTCCTTTGTGTCATTGGATGAACATTTAGGTCATTTTCGTCCTCCCTAGGCTTATTCTTGTCAAATTAGGGTTTTTAACCAGTCTTGTACATCCAATAAGTTCATTTGTGTCATTGGATGAACATTTAGGTCATTTTCGTCCCCCTAGCCTTATTCTTGTCCAATTAGGGTTTTTAACCAATCTTGTGCATCCAATAGGTGTGTTTGTGTCTTTGGATTATCATTTAGGGCATTTTCGTCCTCCCTTGGCTTATTCTTATCCAATTAGGGTTTTTAACCAATCTTGTGCATCAAATAGGTGTGTTTGTGTCATTGGATTAACATTTAGGTCATCTTCGTCCTCCCAAGGCTTTTTCTTGTCCAATTAGGGTTTTCTTCCAATCTTGTGCATCAAATAGGTGTATTTGTGTCATTGGATGAACATTTAGGTTATTTTCGTCCTCCCTTGGCTTATACTTGTCCAATTAGGGTTTTTAAACAATCTTGTGCATCCAATAGGTGTGTTTGTGTCATTGGATGAACATTTAGGTCATTTTCGTCCTCCCAAGGCATATTCTTGTCCAATTAGGGTTTTTAACCAATCTTGTGCATCCAATAAGTTCATTTGTATTATTGAATGAACATTTAGGTCATTTTCGTCCTCCCTAGACTTATTCTTGTCCAATTAGGGTTTTTAAACAATCTTGTGCATCCAATAGGTGTGTTTGTGTCATTGGATGAACATTTAGGTCATTTTCGTCTTCCTTAGGAATCTTCTTGTCCAATTAGGGTGTTTAACCAATCTTGTGGATCCAATAGGTGTGTTTGTGTCATTGGATGAACATTTAGGTCATTTTCGTCCTTCTTGGGCTTATTCTTGTCCAATTAGGGTTTTTAACAAATCTTGTGCATCCAATAAGTTAATTTGAGTCAATGAATGAACATTTAGGTCATTTTGGTCCTCCCTAAGCTTATTCTTGTCCAAATAGGGTTTTAAACCAATCTTGTGCATCCAATAGGTGTGTTTGTGTCATTGGATGAACATTTATGGCATTTTCGTCCTCCCAAGACTTATTCTTGTCCAATTAGGGTTTTTAACCATCTTGTGCATCCAATAAGTTAAGTTGTGTCATTGGATGAACATTTAGGTCATTTTCGTCCTCCCAAGGCTTATTCTTGTCCAATTAGGGTTTTTAACCAATCTTGTGCAGCCAATAAGTTCATTTGTGTTATTGAATGAACATTTAGGTCATTTTGGTCCTCCCTAGGTTTATTCTTGTCCAATTAGGGTTTTTAAACAATCTTGTGCATCCAATAGGTGTGTTTGTGTCATTGGATGAACATTTAGGTAATTTTCTTCCTCCTTAGGCTTATTCTTGTCCAATTAGGGTTTTTAACAAATCTTGTGCGTCCAATAAGTTCATTTGGGTCATTGAATGAACATTTAGGTCATTTTGGTCCTCCCTAGGATTATTCTTGTCCAATTAAGGTTTTTAAACAATCTTGTGCGTCCAATAGGCATGTTTGTGTCATTGGATGAACATTTAGGTCATTTTCGTCCTCCCAACGCTTATTCTTGTCCAATTAGGGTTATTAACCAATCTTGTGCATCCAATAAGTTCCTTTGTGTCATTGGATGAACATTTAGGTCATTTTCGTCCTCCCTAGGCTTATTCTTGTCAAATTAGGGTTTTTAACCAGTCTTGTACATCCAATAAGTTTATTTGTGTCATTGGATGAACATTTAGGTCATTTTCGTCCCCCTAGCCTTATTCTTTCCAATTAGGGTTTTTAACCAATCTTGTGCATCCAATAGGTGTGTTTGTGTCATTGCTTTATCATTTAGGGCATTTTCGTCCTCCCTTGGCTTATTCTTATCCAATTAGGGTTTTTAACCAATCTTATGCATCCAATAGGTGTGTTTGTGTCATTGGATTAACATTTAGGTCATCTTCGTGCTCCCAAGGCTTTTTCTTGTATAATTAGGGTTTTCTTCCAATCTTGTGCATCCAATAGGTGTATTTGTGTCATTGGATGAACATTTAGGTTATTTTCGTCCTCCCTTGGCTTATACTTGTCCAATTAGGGTTTTTAAACAATCTTGTGCATCCAATAGGTGTGTTTGTGTCATTGGATGAACATTTAGGTCATTTTCGTCCTCCCAAGGCATATTCTTGTCAAATTGGGGTTTTTAACCAATCTTGTGCATCCAATAACTTCATTTGTATCATTGAATGAACATTTAGGTCATTTTCGTCCTCCCTAGACTTATTCTTGTCCAATTAGGGTTTTTAAACAATCTTGTGCATCCAATAGGTGTGTTTGCGTCATTGGATGAACATTTAGGTCATTTTCGTCTTCCTTAGGAATCTTCATGTCCAATTAGGGTGTTTAACCAATCTAGTGCATCCAATAGGTGTGTTTGTGTCATTGGATGAACATTTAGGTCATTTTCGTCCTCCTTAGGCTTATTCTTGTCCAATTAGGGTTTTTAACAAATCTTGTGCATCCAATAAGTTCATTTGTGTCATTGAATGAACATTTAGGTCATTTTGGTTCTCCCTAAGCTTATTCTTGTCCAATTGTTGTTTTTAAACAATCTTGTGCATCCAATAGGTGTGTTTGTGTCATTGGATGAACATTTAGGTAATTTTCTTCCTCCTTAGGCTTATTCTTGTCCAATTAGGGTTTTTAACAAATCTTGTGCATCCAATAAGTTCATTTGGGTCATTGAATGAACATTTAGGTCATTTTGGTCCTCCCTAGGCTTATTCTTGTCCAATTAAGGTTTTTAAACAATCTTGTGCGTCCAATAGGTGTGTTTGTGTCATTGGATGAACATTTAGGGCATTTTCCTCCTCCCAAGGCTTATTCTTGTCCAATTAGGGTTTTTAACCAATCTTGTGCATCCAATAAGTTAATTTGTGTCATTGGATGAACATTTAGGTCATTTTCGTCCTCCAAAGGCTTTTTCTTGTCCAATTAGGGATTTTAACCAATCTTGTGCATCCAATAAGTTCCTTTGTGTCATTGGATGAACATTTAGGTCATTTTCGTCCTCCCTAGGCTTATTCTTGTCAAATTAGGGTTTTAAACCAGTCTTGTACATCCAATAAGTTTATTTGTGTCATTGGATGAACATTTAGGTCATTTTCGTCCCCCTAGCCTTATTCTTTCCAATTAGGGTTTTTAACCAATCTTGTGCATCCAATAGGTGTGTTTGTGTCATGGGATTATCATTTAGGGCATTTTCGTCCTCCCTTGGCTTATTCTTATCCAATTAGGGTTTTTAACCAATCTTGTGCATCCAATAGGTGTGTTTGTGTCATTGGATTAACATTTAGGTCATCTTCGTGCTCCCAAGGCTTTTTCTTGTCCAATTAGGGTTTTCTTCCAATCTTGTGCATCCAATAGGTGTATTTGTGTCATTGGATGAACATTTAGGTTATTTTCGTCCTCCCTTGGCTTATACTTGTCCAATTAGGGTTTTTAAACAATCTTGTGCATCCAATAGGTGTGTTTGTGTCATTGGATGAACATTTAGGTCATTTTCGTCCTCCCAACGCATATTTTTGTCCAATTAGGGTTTTTAACAAATCTTGTGCATCCAATAAGTTCATTTGGGTCATTGTATGAACATTTAGGTCATTTTGGTCCTCCCTAGGCTTATTCTTGTCCTATTAAGGTTTTTAAACAATCTTGTGCGTCCAATAGGTGTGTTTGTGTCATTGGATGAACATTTAGGGCATTTTCGTCCTCCCAAGGCTTATTCTTGTCCAATTAGGGTTTTTAACCAATCTTGTGCATCCAATAAGTTAATTTGTGTCATTGGATGAACATTTAGGTCATTTTCGTTCTCCCAAGGCTTATTCTTGTCCAATTAGGGTTTTTAACCAATCTTGTGCATCCAATAAGTTCCTTTGTGTCATTGGATGAACATTTATGTCATATTCGTCCTCTCTAGGCTTATACTTGTCCAATTAGGGTTTTTAACCAGTCTTGTACATCCAATATGTTCATTTGTGTCATTGGATGAACATTTAGGTCATTTTCGTCCTCCCTAGCCTTATTCTTGTCCAATTAGGGTTTTTAACCAATCTTGTGCATCCAATAGGTGTGTTTGTGTCATTGGATTATCATTTAGGGCATTTTCGTCCTCCCTTGGCTTATTCTAATCCAATTAGGGTTTTTAACCAATCTTGTGCATCCAATAGGTGTGTTTGTGTCATTGGATTAACATTTAGGTCATCTTCGTCCTCCCAATGCTTTTTCTTGTCCAATTAGGGTTTTTATCCAATCTTATGAATCTAATAAGTTCATTTGTGTCATTGGATGAACACTTAGGTCATTTTCGTCCTCCCTAGGCTTAATCATGTCCAATTAGGGTTTTTAACCCATCTTGTGCATCCAATAGGTATGTTTGTGTCCTTGGATGGACAATTAGGTCATTTTCGTCCTCCCAAGGCTTATTCTTGTCCAATTAGGGTTTTTAACCAATCTTGTGCTTCCTATAGGTGTGTTTGTGTCATTGGATGAACATTTGGGTCATTTCCGTCCATCCTAGGCTTATTCTTGCCCAATTAGGATTTTTAACCAATCTTGTGCATCCAATAGGTATGTTTGTGTCATTGGATGAAGATTTAGGTCATTTTCGTCCACCCAAGGCATATTCTTGTCCAATTAGTTTTTTTAACCAATCTTGTGCATCCAATAGGTGTGTTTGTGTCATTGTATGAACATTTAGGTCATTTTCGTCCTCCTTAGGCTTATTCTTGTCCAATTAGGGTTTTTAACAAATCTTGTGCATCCAATAAGTTCATTTGTGTCAATGAATGAACATTTAGGTCATTTTGGTCCTCCCTAGGCTTATTCTTGTCCAATTAAGGTTTTTAAACAATCTTGTGCGTCCAATAGGTGTGTTTGTGTCATTGGATGAACATTTAGGGCATTTTCGTCCTCCCAAGGCTTATCCTTGTCCAATTAGGGTTTTTAACCAATCTTGTGCATCCAATAAGTTAATTTGTGTCATTGGATTAACATTTAGGTTATTTTCGTCCTCCCAAGGCTTATTCTTGTCCAATTAGGGTTTTTAACCAATCTTGTGCATCCAATAAGTTCCTTTGTGTCATTGGATGAACATTTATGTCATTTTCGTCCTCCCTAGGCTTATACTTGTCCAATTAGGGTTTTTAACCAGTCTTGTACATCCAATATGTTCATTTGTGTCATTGGATGAAAATTTAGGTCATTTTCGTCCTCCCTAGCCTTATTCTTGTCCAATTAGGGTTTTTAACCAATCTTGTGCATCCAATAGGTGTGTTTGTGTCATTGGATTATCATTTAGGGCATTTTCGTCCTCCCTTGGCTTATTCTTATCCAATTAGGGTTTTTAACCAATCTTGTGCATCCAATAGGTGTGTTTGTGTCATTGGATTAACATTTAGGTCATCTTCGTCCTCCCAATGCTTTTTCTTGTTCAATTAGGGTTTTTATCCAATCTTGGGAATCCAATAAGTTCATTTGTGTCATTGGATGAACACTTAGGTCATTTTCGTCCTCCCTAGGCTTAATCATGTCCAATTAGGGTTTTTAACCCATCTTGTGCATCCAATAGGTATGTTTGTGTCCTTGGATGGACAATTAGGTCATTTTCGTCCTCCCAAGGCTTATTCTTGTCCAATTAGGGTTTTTAACCAATCTTGTGCTTCCTATAGGTGTGTTTGTGTCATTGGATGAACATTTAGGTCATTTCCGTCCATCCTAGGCTTATTCTTGCCCAATTAGGATTTTTAACCAATCTTGTGCATCCAATAGGTATGTTTGTGTCATTGGATGAAGATTTAGGTCATTTTCGTCCACCCAAGGCATATTCTTGTCCAATTAGTGTTTTTAACCAATCTTGTGCATCCAATAGGTGTGTTTGTGTCATTGGATGAACATTTAGGTCATTTTCGTCCTCCTTAGGCTTATTCTTGTCCAATTAAGGTTTTTAACAAATCTTGTGCATCCAATAAGTTCATTTGTGTCAATGAATGAACATTTAGGTCATTTTGGTCCTCCCTAGGCTTATTCTTGTCCAATTAAGCTTTTTAAACAATCTTGTGCGTCCAGTAGGTGTGTTTGTGTCATTGGATGAACATTTAGGGCATTTTCGTCCTCCCAAGGCTTATTCTTGTCCAATTAGGGTTTTTAACCAATCTTGTGCATCCAATAAGTTAATTTGTGTCATTGGATGAACATTTAGGTCATTTTCGTCCTCCCAAGGCTTATTCTTGTCCAATTTGGATTTTTAACCAATCTTGTGCATCCAATAAGTTCCTTTGTGTCATTGGATGATCATTTATGTCATTTTCGGCCTCCATTGGCTTATACTTGTCCAATTAGGGTTTTTAACCAGTCTTGTACATCCAATATGTTCATTTGTGTCATTGGATGAACATTTAGGTCATTTTCGTCCTCCCTAGCCTTATTCTTGTCCAATTAGGGTTTTTAACCAATCTTGTGCATCCAATAGGTGTGTTTGTGTCATTGGATTATCATTTAGGGCTTTTTCGTCCTCCCTTGGCTTATTCTTATCCAATTAGGGTTTTTAACCAATCTTGTGCATCCAATAGGTGTGTTTGTGTCATTGGATTAACATTTAGGTCATCTTCGTCCTCCCAATGCTTTTTCTTGTCCAATTAGGGTTTTTATCCAATCTTGTGAATCCAATAAGTTCATTTGTGTCATTGGATGAACACTTAGGTCATTTTCGTCCTCCCTAGGCTTAATCATGTCCAATTAGGGTTTTTAACCCATCTTGTGCATCCAATAGGTATGTTTGTGTCCTTGGATGGACAACTAGGTCATTTTCGTCCTCCCAAGGCTTATTCTTGTCCAATTAGGGTTTTTAACCAATCTTGTGCTTCCTATAGGTGTGTTTGTGTCATTGGATGAACATTTAGGTCATTTCCGTCCATCCTAGGCTTATTCTTGCCCAATTAGGATTTTTAACCAATCTTGTGTATCCAATAGGTATGTTTGTGTCATTGGATGAAGATTTAGGTCATTTGCGTCCACCCAAGGAATATTCTTGTCCAATTAGTGTTTTTAACCAATCTTGTGTATCCAATAGGTGTGTTTGTGTCATTGGATGAACATTTAGGTCATTTTCGTCGTCCTTAGGCTTATTCTTGTCCAATTAGGGTTTTTAACAAATCTTGTGCATCCAATAAGTTCATTTGTGTCAATGAATGAACATTTAGGTCATTTTGGTCCTCCCTAGGCTTATTCTTGTCCAATTAGGGTTTTTAAACAATCTTGTGCTTCCTATAGGTGTGTTAGTGTCATTGGATGAACATTTAGGTCATTTTCGTCCACCCAAGGCATATTCATGTCCATTTAGGGTTTTTAACCAATCTTGTGCATCCAATAAGTTACTTTGTGTCATTGGATGAACATTTAGGTCATTTTCGTCCTCCCAAGGCTTATTCTTGTCCAATTAGGGTTTTTAACCAATCTTGTGCATCCAATAGGTGTGTTTGTGTCATTGGATTATCATTTAGGGCATTTTCGTCTTCCCTTGGCTTATTCTTATCAAATTTGGGTTTTTAACCAATCTTGTGCATCCAATAAGTTCCTTTGTGTCATTGGATGACATTTAGGTCATTTTCGTCCTCCCTAGGCTTATTCTTGTCTAATTAGGGTTTTTAACCAGTCTTGTACATCCCATAAGTTCATTTGTGTCATTGGATGAACATTTAGATCATTTTCGTCCTCCCTATCCTTATTCTTGTCCAATTAGGGTTTTTAACCAATCTTGTGCATCCAATAGGTGTGTTTGTGTCATTGGATTATCATTTAGGGCATTTTCGTCCTCTCTTGGCTCTTTGTTATCCAATTAGGGTTTTTAACCAATCTTGTGCATCCAATAGGTGTGTTTGTGTCATTGGATTAACATTTAGGTCATCTTCGTCCTCCCAAGGCTTTTTCTTGTCCAATTAGGGTTTTATCCAATCTTGTGCATCCAATAAGTTCATTTGTGTCATTGGATGAACATTTATGTCATTTTCGTCCTCCCTAGGCTTAATCATGTCCAATTAGGGTTTTTAACCAATCTTGTGCATCCAATAGGTATGTTTGTGTCCTTGGATGGACAATTAGGTCATTGTCGTCCTCCCAAGGCTTATTCTTGTCCAATTAGGGTTTTTAACCAATCTTGTGCTTCCTATAGGTGTGTTTGTGTCATTGGATTAACATTTAGGTCATTTCCGTCCATCCTAGGCTTATTCTTGCCCAATTAGGGTTTTTAACCAATCTTGTGCGTCCAATAGGTATGTTTGTGTCATTGGATGAACATTTAGGTCATTTTCGTCCACGCAAGGCATATTCTTGTCCAATTAGTGTTTTTAACCAATCTTGTGCATCCAATAGGTGTGTTTGTGTCATTGGATGAACATTTAGGTCATTTTCGTCCTCCTTAGGCTTATTCTTGTCCAATTAGGGTTTTTAACAAAACTTGTGCATCCAATAAGTTCATTTGTGTCAATGAATGAACATTTAGGTCATTTTTGTCCTCCCTAGGCTTATTCTTGTCCAATTAGGGTTTTTAAACAATCTTGTGCATCCAATAGGTGTGTTTGTGTCATTGGATGAACATTTAGGGCATTTTCGTCCTCCCAAGACTTATTCTTGTCCAATTAGGGTTTTTAACCAATCTTGTGCATCCAATAAGTTCATTTGTGTCATTGGATGAACATTTAGGTCATTTTCGTCCTCCCAAGGCTTATTCTTGTCCAATTAGGGTTTTTAACCAATCTTGTGCATCCACTAAGTTCATTTGTGTCATTGGATGAACATTTAGGTCATTTTGGACCTCCCTAGGCTTATTCTTGTCGAATTAGGGTTTTTAACCAATCTTGTGCATCCAATAAGTTAATTTGTGTCATTGGATGAACATTTAGGTCATTTTCGTCCTCCCAAGGCTTATTCTTGTCCAATTAGGGTTTTTAACCAATCTTGTGCATCCAATAAGTTCCTTTGTGTCATTGGATGAACATTTATGTCATTTTCGTCCTCCCTAGGCTTATACTTGTCCAATTACGGTTTTTAACCAGTCTTGTACATCCAATATGTTCATTTGTGTCATTGGATGAACATTTAGGTCATTTTCGTCCTCCCTAGCCTTATTCTTGTCCAATTAGGGTTTTTAACCAATCTTGTGCATCCAATAGGTGTGTTTGTGTCATTGGATTATCATTTAGGGCATTTTCGTCCTCCCTTGGCTTATTCTTATCCAATTAGGGTTTTTAACCAATCTTGTGCATCCAATAGGTGTGTTTGTGTCATTGGATTAACATTTATGTCATCTTCGTCCTCCCAATGCTTTTTCTTGTCCAATTAGGGTTTTTATCCAATCTTGTGAATCCAATAAGTTCATTTGTGTCATTGGATGAACACTTAGGTCATTTTCGTCCTCCCTAGGCTTAATCATGTCCAATTAGGGTTTTTAACCCATCTTGTGCATCCAATAGGTATGTTTGTGTCCTTGGATGGACAATTAGGTCATTTTCGTCCTCCCAAGGCTTATTCTTGTCCAATTAGGGTTTTTAACCAATCTTGTGCTTCCTATAGGTGTGTTTGTGTCATTGGATGAACATTTAGGTCATTTCCGTCCATCCTAGGCTTATTCTTGCCCAATTAGGATTTTTAACCAATCTTGTGCATCCAATAGGTATGTTTGTGTCATTGGATGAAGATTTAGGTCATTTGCGTCCACCCAAGGAATATTCTTGTCCAATTAGTGTTTTTAACCAATCTTGTGTATCCAATAGGTGTGTTTGTGTCATTGGATGAACATTTAGGTCATTTTCGTCGTCCTTAGGCTTATTCTTGTCCAATTAGGGTTTTTAACAAATCTTGTGCATCCAATAAGTTCATTTGTGTCAATGAATGAACATTTAGGTCATTTTGGTCCTCCCTAGGCTTATTCTTGTCCAATTAGGGTTTTTAAACAATCTTGTGCTTCCTATAGGTGTGTTAGTGTCATTGGATGAACATTTAGGTCATTTTCGTCCACCCAAGGCATATTCATGTCCAATTAGGGTTTTTAACCAATCTTGTGCATCCAATAAGTTAATTTGTGTCATTGGATGAACATTTTCGTCATTTTCGTCCTCCCAAGGCTTATTCTGGTCCAATTTGGGTTTTTAACCAATCTTGTGCATCCAATAAGTTCCTTTGTGTCATTGGATGAACATTTAGGTCATTTTCGTCCTCCCTAGCCTTATTCTTGTCCAATTAGGGTTTTTAACCAATCTTGTGCATCCAATAGGTGTGTTTGTGTCATTGGATTATCATTTAGGGCATTTTCGTCCTCCCTTGGCTTATTCTTATCCAATTAGGGTTTTTAACCAATCTTGTGCATCCAATAAGTTCCTTTTTGTCATTGGATGAACATTTAGGTCATTTTTGTCCTCCCTAGGCTTATTCTTGTCTAATTAGGGTTTTTAACTAGTCTTGTACATCCCATAAGTTCATTTGTGTCATTGGATGAACATTTAGGTCATTTTCGTCCTCCCTAGCCTTATTCTTGTCCAATTAGGGTTTTTAACCAATCTTGTGCATCCCATAGGTGTGTTTGTGTCATTGGATTATCATTTAGGGCATTTTCGTCCTCCCTTGGCTTATTCTTATCCAATTAGGGTTTTTAACCAATCTTGTGCATCCAATAAGTTCATTTGTGTCATTGGATGAACATTTAGGTCATTTTCGTCCTCCCTAGGCTTAATCATGTCCAAATAGGGTTTTTAACCAATCTTGTGCATCCAATAGGTATGTTTGTGTCCTTGGATGGACAATTAGGTCATTTTCGTCCTCCCAAGGCTTATTCTCGTCCAATTAAGGGTTTTAACCAATCTTGTGCTTCCTATAGGTGTGTTTGTGTCATTGGATTAACATTTAGGTCATTTCCGTCCATCCTAGGCTTATTCTTGCCCAATTAGGGTTTTTAACCAAACTTGTGCGTCCAATAGGTATGTTTGTGTCATTGGATGAACATTTAGGTCATTTTCGTCCACGCAAGGCATATTCTTGTCCAATTAGTGTTTTTAACCAATCTTGTGCATCCAATAGGTGTGTTTGTGTCATTGGATGAACATTTAGGTCATTTTCGTCCTCCTTAGGCTTATTCTTGTCCAATTAGGGTTTTCAACAAATCTTGTGCATCCAATAAGTTCATTTGTGTCAATGAATGAACATTTAGGTCACAGTACAACAATTGTGGTCTCTAGCAACACTTTGTTAAGCAACGTGTATAAAGTGTTGCTTAAAAGTAGATAAGGCAACATTTTTTGTCTGTTGTTATTATTGTTCTTGCAACACTGTATAAGCGTTCTCTAAAATATTTATGGGAACAATTTTAAAATGTCTCAGTAGTAGCTTTTTGCCAATATATAATAATTGTCCCCTTATGTATTTTTAGGAACATTTTTCAATTGTTACATTTCTTTTTACAATAAATTAATTTTTTTTAAATATTGCTTAAAAAATTTAGGTCATTTTCGTCCACCCAAGGCATATTCTTGTCCAATTAGTGTTTTTAACCAATCTTGTGCATCCAATAGGTGTGTTTGTGTCATTGGATGAACATTTAGGTCATTTTCGTCCTCCTTAGGCTTATTCTTGTCCAATTAGGGTTTTTAACAAATCTTGTGCATCCAATAAGTTCATTTGTGTCAATGAATGAACATTTAGGTCATTTTGGTCCTCCCTAGGCTTATTCTTGTCCAATTAAGCTTTTTAAACAATCTTGTGCGTCCAGTAGGTGTGTTTGTGTCATTGGATGAACATTTAGGGCATTTTCATCCTCCCAAGGCTTATTCTTGTCCAATTAGGGTTTTTAACCAATCTTGTGCATCCAATAAGTTAATTTGTGTCATTGGATGAACATTTAGGTCATTTTCGTCCTCCCAAGGCTTATTCTTGTCCAATTAGGATTTTTAACCAATCTTGTGCATCCAATAAGTTCCTTTGTGTCATTGGATGATCATTTATGTCATTTTCGTCCTCCATAGGCTTATACTTGTCCAATTAGGGTTTTTAACCAGTCTTGTACATCCAATATGTTCATTTGTGTCATTGGATGAACATTTAGGTCATTTTCGTCCTCCCTAGCCTTATTCTTGTCCAATTAGGGTTTTTAACCAATCTTGTGCATCCAATAGGTGTGTTTGTGTCATTCGATTATCATTTAGGGCTTTTTCGTCCTCCCTTGGCTTATTCTTATCCAATTAGGGTTTTTAACCAATCTTGTGCATCCAATAGGTGTGTTTGTGTCATTGGATTAACATTTAGGTCATCTTCGTCCTCCCAATGCTTTTTCTTGTCCAATTAGGGTTTTTATCCAATCTTGTGAATCCAATAAGTTCATTTGTGTCATTGGATGAACACTTAGGTCATTTTCGTCCTCCCTAGGCTTAATCATGTCCAATTAGGGTTTTTAACCCATCTTGTGCATCCAATAGGTATGTTTGTGTCCTTGGATGGACAATTAGGTCATTTTCGTCCTCCCAAGGCTTATTCTTGTCCAATTAGGGTTTTTAACCAATCTTGTGCTTCCTATAGGTGTGTTTGTGTCATTGGATGAACATTTAGGTCATTTCCGTCCATCCTAGGCTTATTCTTGCCCAATTAGGATTTTTAACCAATCTTGTGCATCCAATAGGTATGTTTGTGTCATTGGATGAAGATTTAGGTCATTTGCGTCCACCCAAGGAATATTCTTGTCCAATTAGTGTTTTTAACCAATCTTGTGTATCCAATAGGTGTGTTTGTGTCATTGGATGAACATTTAGGTCATTTTCGTCGTCCTTAGGCTTATTCTTGTCCAATTAGGGTTTTTAACAAATCTTGTGCATCCAATAAGTTCATTTGTGTCAATGAATGAACATTTAGGTCATTTTGGTCCTCCCTAGGCTTATTCTTGTCCAATTAGGGTTTTTAAACAATCTTGTGCTTCCTATAGGTGTGTTAGTGTCATTGGATGAACATTTAGGTCATTTTCGTCCACCCAAGGCATATTCATGTCCAATTAGGGTTTTTAACCAATCTTGTGCATCCAATAAGTTAATTTGTGTCATTGGATGAACATTTTCGTCATTTTCGTCCTCCCAAGGCTTATTCTGGTCCAATTTGGGTTTTTAACCAATCTTGTGCATCCAATAAGTTCCTTTGTGTCATTGGATGAACATTTAGGTCATTTTCGTCCTCCCTAGCCTTATTCTTGTCCAATTAGGGTTTTTAACCAATCTTGTGCATCCAATAGGTGTGTTTGTGTCATTGGATTATCATTTAGGGCATTTTCGTCCTCCCTTGGCTTATTCTTATCCAATTAGGGTTTTTAACCAATCTTGTGCATCCAATAAGTTCCTTTTTGTCATTGGATGAACATTTAGGTCATTTTTGTCCTCCCTAGGCTTATTCTTGTCTAATTAGGGTTTTTAACTAGTCTTGTACATCCCATAAGTTCATTTGTGTCATTGGATGAACATTTAGGTCATTTTCGTCCTCCCTAGCCTTATTCTTGTCCAATTAGGGTTTTTAACCAATCTTGTGCATCCCATAGGTGTGTTTGTGTCATTGGATTATCATTTAGGGCATTTTCGTCCTCCCTTGGCTTATTCTTATCCAATTAGGGTTTTTAACCAATCTTGTGCATCCAATAAGTTCATTTGTGTCATTGGATGAACATTTAGGTCATTTTCGTCCTCCCTAGGCTTAATCATGTCCAATTAGGGTTTTTAACCAATCTTGTGCATCCAATAGGTATGTTTGTGTCCTTATATGGACAATTAGGTCATTTTCGTCCTCCCAAGGCTTATTCTCGTCCAATTAGGGGTTTTAACCAATCTTGTGCTTCCTATAGGTGTGTTTGTGTCATTGGATTAACATTTAGGTCATTTCCGTCCATCCTAGGCTTATTCTTGCCCAATTAGGGTTTTTAACCAATCTTGTGCGTCCAATAGGTATGTTTGTGTCATTGGATGAACATTTAGGTCATTTTCGTCCACGCAAGGCATATTCTTGTCCAATTAGTGTTTTTAACCAATCTTGTGCATCCAATAGGTGTGTTTGTGTCATTGGATGAACATTTAGGTCATTTTCGTCCTCCTTAGGCTTATTCTTGTCCAATTAGGGTTTTCAACAAATCTTGTGCATCCAATAAGTTCATTTGTGTCAATGAATGAACATTTAGGTCACAGTACAACAATTGTGGTCTCTAGCAACACTTTGTTAAGCAACGTGTATAAAGTGTTGCTTAAAAGTAGATAAGGCAACATTTTTTGTCTGTTGTCATTATTGTTCTTGCAACACTGTATAAGCGTTCTCTAAAATATTTATGGGAACAATTTTAAAATGTCTCAGTAGTAGCTTTTTGCCAATATATAATAATTGTCCCCTTATGTATTTTTAGGAACATTTTTCAATTGTTACATTTCTTTTTACAATAAATTAATTTTTTTTAAATATTGCTTAAAAAATTTAAAATTCATGATGTGATTTTTTTGTTGGATGAATTCTTTCAAGTACATATTTAAATACTAATTTTTTATTTAAAATTTTAAAAAATTATTTACACATAAATAAAATAAAATTATATTGATTAACTATTATCATTCTTGTAAACTGTAAAAAAAATAATTTGTTTATTATTATTATTATTATTATTATTATTATTTTTATTATTATTATTATTATTATTATTATTATTATTATTTTAGTCTGGGTCAAAAAAGAAAAGGAACAAATCTTAATAAAATGGAAAAACAAAAACCCTATCTTTCTAACTTCCCTTTTCATTCGTAACACTTCGCCAACAAACAATTGCCTCCCATTTACTCTCAGTTCCCTCTCCACTCACTCTTATCGCTTCTACAAGATCCTCAATCAGGGAGTCAGCTCGCCGCTGCCGATTCACCGCAAGTTTCATCTTAGCCCTAAACACCAATGCATCGGCGCACTATGTCAGATTCAGAAACTTCGTCGTCGGAAGAGAGAGAGCTGAATCGAGCGATATGATGGCAGCGCCGCGGTGACCCGTGATTTAAAGGGCCCCGACCCGAAGAATGTGGACGGAAGGATCCTTGGGGGTGATAGAGAGGGCTTCATTTGCTTCTGAGATAGGGTTTTTGGTGTGTTGGGCTTTACGTCGTTCCTTCTTTCTCAACCGTTTAGTTCTGGTTCGTTTCTATTCATCCTTACCAAGTTTTTTCTCTAATTTATTTTTCATTTATGGTGTTTCAATGGTTTTTTTTATTCTTATTTTGAACATTGTAGTTTGGTTTTGATTTTTTTTTTGGTGTGTTGTTTCATTGAATTAGTGTTCTTCTATTATGTTGATTTTCTTCAAACATTTTGCCTATTTTGTGGTAGAGAAGAGATTTTTATCAAAAATTGTGACTTTTTTTCCTTTAACTTGAGATTGCTTTTAATGTGGTTTTTGTAATGCAGCCTTGAAATCGTGACCTGCAAATCGTTATTGGATCTGCCTGATTTTCCTTTTAATTTTTGAAGTTTCTTTTGTTTATTGACAATTTACTATGTAAGCAGCAATAAAGATTTCTTTGCACCTAAAAATAGTTATTGACTTAATCTTTAGTGGCATATAATTTGTTGTAGTAGGAGTAGACATCATGTAAACAACAGTAAAGATTTATTTCCATCTGCAAAAGTGAGCCTTACCACAATCACAACACTATGATGATTGATTATTAAGAGTAATTGAGATGGACGAAAACATAAGTTCTGGTTTTAGTTTTATTGGTAATGATTGAAAATTGATCATAAGGTCTGGTTTTAGTTTTGTTTAACTGTTGATGTTTCTGTTTGCGATTCTACTTTTCATGCAATTCTGTTTGTGGGTTTCACTATTTTGTTTCACTTGCAGTTCTATGTTGGTTGTTTTTGGTGATGCTTATGTTGAGTTACGTTTTGCATTTTATAGTTTCTGCTTGTGGTTTTATTTCTGCCCAGTTATATTTTTGTTTGCGTTTTATGTGGTTCTATTTTGTGTGTTTTTTGTTTATGTTTTGTTTCTGTTTGTGAGTTTCGTTTCATCATTTATTTTTGTTTTTATTCTATTATGCACCAAGGTATCAATGAAGACGATGATGAATTATTTCAAGATGACGATGAAGGCAATGAATTTGAAGAGAACGACATAGATGATAAATTTGAAGAGGACGACATAGATGATAAATTTGAAGCGGATGACATAGATGATAAATTTGAAGAGGACAGTGTAGATGATAAATTTGACGAGGACGACATAGATGACAAATTTGAAGAGGACAATGTAGATGATAAGTTTGACGAGGACGGTGTAGATGATAAATTTGACGAGGACGGTGTAGATGATAAATTTGACGAGGACGGTGTAGATGATAAATTTTGCTAGACTTGTACTTTAAATATCAAACTTTATTAAATTATGTTAGACAATTTGTTTACTACAATTTATTTGAATACAACTTTGTTAATAATTTGTGTCAAATTTGCATTATGTTTTCCTTGGTTCAATTTGTGTATGTCACTAAATGGATTATATACATATAAAATAATTGACAAAATATCAAATTTATGATTTGAATTAAAATAATAAAAAAATGAAAATTTATTTTACATATATGAATTCAGTTTAAAAGTGTTGCCTATAAGCTCTAGCAACATTTTATTAATGTTCTCAGTGCCTTGTTTTAAGGCAACATTTATTAATTGTTGTTAGATATGACAACAATTGATAAACGTTGCCTTAGGCGCGTTGAAAAATTATTCCCTATTCTCATAGTTTAGGCAACATTTATAAATAGTGTGCCCAAAAGTGCGAGAAAAATGTTACCAAAGGTAATAGGCAACACTCGCATATGAGACGCGTGAAAAATGTTGTCTTTTCTCTTTGCCAACATTTTTTCGTGTTTTGGCAACATTTTTTAAATGTTGTTATAAAGCAAAAATGTTGTAGTGTCATTTTGGTCCTCCCTAGGCTTATTCTTGTCCAATTAGGGTTTTTAAACAATCTTGTGCATCCAATAGGTGTGTTTGTGTCATTGGATGAAGATTTAGGGCATTTTCGTCCTCCCAAGACTTATTCTTGACCAATTAGGGTTTTTAACCAATCTTGTGCATCCAATAAGTTAAGTTGTGTCATTGGATGAACATTTAGGTCATTTTCGTCCTCCCAAGGCTTATTCTTGTCCAATTAGGGTTTTTAACCAATCTTGTGCATCCAATAAGTTCCTTTGTGTCATTGGATGAACATTTAGGTCATTTTCGTCCTCCCTAGGCTTATTCTTGTCCAATTAGGGTTTTTAACCAATCTTGTGCATCCAATAAGTTCATTTGTGTCATTGGATGAAAATTTAGGTCATTTTCGTCCTCCTTAGCCTTATTCATGTCCAATTAGCGTTTTTAACCAATCTTGTGCATCCAATAGGTGTGTTTGTGTCATTGGATTAGCATTTAGGTCATCTTCGTCCTCCCAAGGCTTATTCTTGTCCAATTAGGGTTTTTATCCAATCTTGTGCATCCAATAAGTTCATTTGTGTCATTGGATGAACATTTAGGTCATTTTCGTCTTCCCTAGGCTTATTCTTGTCCAATTAGTGTTTTTAACCAATCTTGTGCATCCAATAGGTATGTTTGTGTCCTCGGATGGACAATTAGGTCATTTTCGTCCTCCCAAGGCTTATTCTTGTCCAATTAGGGTTTTTAACCAATCTTGTGCATCCAATAAGTTCATTTGTGTCATTGGATGAACATTTAGGTCATTTTCGTCCTCCCTAGGCTTATTCTTGTCCAATTAGGGTTTTTAACCAATCTTGTGCATCCAATAGGTGTGTTGGCGTCATTGGATGTACATTTAGGTCATTTTCGTCCTCCCTAGGGTTATTCTTGCACAATTAGGGTTTTTAACCAATCTTGTGCATCCAATAGGTATGTTGGTATTATTGGATGAACATTTAGGTCATTTTCGTCCACCCGAGGCATATTCTTGTCCAATTAGGGTTTTTAACAAATCTTGTGCATCCAATAAGTTCATTTGTGTCATTGAATGAACATTTAGGTCATTTTGGTTCTCCCTAAGCTTATTCTTGTCCAATTATTGTTTTTAAACAATCTTGTGCATCCAATAGGTGTGTTTGTGTCATTGGATGAACATTTAGGTAATTTTCGTCCTCCTTAGGCTTATTCTTGTCCAATTAGGGTTTTTAACAAATCTTGTGCATCCAATAAGTTCATTTGTGTCATTGAATGAACATTTAGGTCATTTTGGTCCTCCCTAGGATTATTCTTGTCCAATTAGGGTTTTTAAACAATCTTGTGCATCCAATAGGTGTGTTTGTGTCATTGGATGAACATTTAGGGCATTTTCGTCCTCCCAAGGCTTATTCTTGTCCAATTAGGGTTTTTAACCAATCTTGTGCATCCAATAAATTAATTTGTGTCATTGGATGAACATTTAGGTCATTTTCGTCCTCCCAAGGCTTATTCTTGTCCAATTTGGGATTTTAACCAATCTTGTGCATCCAATAGGTGTGTTTGTGTCATTGGATTATCATTTAGGGCATTTTCGTCCTCCCTTGGCTTATTCTTATCCAATTAGGGTTTTTAACCAATCTTGTGCATCCAATAGGTGTGTTTGGGTCATTGGATTAACATTTAGGTCATTTTCGTCTTCCCAAGGCTTTTTCTTGTCCAATTAGGGTTTCTATCCAATCTTGTGCATCCAATAAGTTCATTTGTGTCATTGGATGAACATTTAGGTCATTTTCGTCCTCCCTAGGCTTAATCATGTCCAATTAGGGTTTTTAACCAATCTTGTGCATCCAATAGGTATGTTTGTGTCCTGGGATGGACAATTAGGTCATTTTCATCCTCCCAAGGCTTCTTCTTGTCCAATTAGGGTTTTTACCAATCTTGTGCTTCCTATAGGTGTGTTTGTGTCATTGGATGAACATTTAGGTCATTCCTGTCCACCCTAAGCTTATTCTTGCCCAATTTGGGTTTTAAACCAATCTTCTGCTTCCTATAGGTGTGTTTGTGTCATTGGATGAACATTTAGGTCATTTTCGTCCACCCTAGGCTTATTCTTGCCCAATTAGGGTTTTTAAACAATCTTGTGCATCCAATAGGTGTGTCTGTGTCATTGGATTATCATTTTGGGCATTTTCGTCCTCCCTTGGCTTATTCTTATCCAATTATGGTTTTAACCAATCTTGTGCATCCAATAGGTGTGTTTGTGTCATTGGATTAACATTTAGGTCATCTTCGTCCTCCCAAGGCTTTTTCTTGTCAAATTAGGGTTTTATCCAATCTTGTGCATCCAATAAGTTCATTTGTGTCATTGGATGAACATTTAGGTCATTTTCGTCCTTCCTAGGCTTATTCTAGTCCAATTAGTGTTTTTAACCAATCTTGTGCATCCAATAGGTATGTTTGTGTACTTGGATGGACAATTAGGTCATTTACGTCCTCCCAAGGCTTATTCTTGTCCAATTAGCGTTTTTAACCAATCTTCTGCTTCCTATAGGTGTGTTTGTGTCATTGGATGAACATTTAGGTCATTTCCGTCCACCCTAGGCTTATTCTTGCCCAATTAGGGTTTTTAACCAATCTTGTGCATCCAATAGGTATGTTTGTGTCATTGGATGAACATTTAGGTCATTTTCGTCCACCCAAGGCATATTCTTGTCCAATTAGGGTTTTTTTGACAAATCTTGTGCATCCAATAAGTTCATTTGTGTCACTGGGTGAACATTTAGGTCATTTTCGTTCTCCCTAGGATTATTCTTGTCCAATTAGGGTTTTTAGCCAATCATGTGCATTCAATAGGTGTATTTGTGTCATTGGATGAACATTTAGGTTATTTTCGTCCTCCCTTGGCTTATACTTGTCCAAATAGGGTTTTTAAACAATCTTGTGCATCCAATAGGTGTGTTTGTGTCATTGGATGAACATTTAGGTCATTTTCGTCCTCCCAAGGCTTATTCTTGTCCAATGTTTTTAACCAATCTTGTGCATCCAATAAGTTCATTTGTGTCATTGAATGAACATTTAGGTCATTTTGGTCCTCC
>JBBPBR010000004.1:23459295-23469852 GCA_037974775.1 Cicer pinnatifidum | reverse complement strand
ACATAGATGATAAATTTGAAGAGGACGACATAGATGATAAATCTGAAGAGGATGACATAGATGATAAATTTGAAGAGGACAGTGTAGATGATAAATTTGACGAGGACGACATAGATGATAAATTTGAAGAGGACAATGTAGATGATAAATTTGACGAGGACGGTGTAGATGATAAATTTGACGAGGACGGTGTAGATGATAAATTTGACGAGGACGGTGTAGATGATAAATTTTGCTAGACTAGTACTTTAAATATCAAACTTTATTAAATTATGTTAGACAATTTGTTTACTACAATTTATTTGAATACAACTTTGTTAATAATTTGTGTCAAATTTGCATTATGTTTTCCGTGGTTCAATTTGTGTATGTCACTAAATGGATTATATACATATAAAATAATTGACAAAATATCTAATTTATGATTTGCATTAAAATAATAAAAAAATGAAAATTTATTTTACATATATGAATTCAGTTTAAAAGTGTTGCCTATAAGCTCTAGCAACATTTTATTAATGTTCTCAGTGCCTTGTTTTAAGGCAACATTTATTAATTGTTGTTAGATATGACAACAATTGATAAACGTTGCCTTAGGCGCGTTGAAAAATTGTTCCCTATTCTCATAGTTTAGGCAACATTTATAAATAGTGTGCCCAAAAGTGCGAGAAAAATGTTACCAAAGGTAATAGGCAACGCTCGCATATGAGACGCGTGAAAAATGTTGTCTTTTCTCTTTGCCAACATTTTTTCGTGTTTTGGCAACATTTTTTAAATGTTGTTATAAAGCAAAAATGTTGTAGTGTCATTTTGGTCCTCCCTAGGCTTATTCTTGTCCAATTAGCGTTTTTAAACACTCTTGTGCATCCAATAGGTGTGTTTGTGTCATTGGATGAAGATTTAGGGCATTTTCGTCCTCCCAAGACTTATTCTTGACCAATTAGGGTTTTTAACCAATCTTGTGCATCCAATAAGTTAAGTTGTGTCATTGGATGAACATTTAGGTCATTTTCGTCCTCCCAAGGCTTATTCTTGTCCAATTAGGGTTTTTAACCAATCTTGTGCATCCAATAAGCTCCTTTGTGTCATTGGATGAACATTTAGTTCATTTTCGTCCTCCCTAGGCTTATTCTTGTCCAATTAGGGTTTTTAACCAATCTTGTGCATCCAATAAGTTCATTTGTGTCATTGGATGAAAATTTAGGTCATTTTCGTCCTCCTTAGCCTTATTCATGTCCAATTAGGGTTTTTAACCAATCTTGTGCATCCAATAGGTGTGTTTGTGTCATTGGATTAGCATTTAGGTCATCTTCGTCCTCCCAAGGCTTATTCTTGTCCAATTAGGGTTTTTATCCAATCTTGTGCATCCAATAAGTTCATTTGTGTCATTGGATGAACATTTAGGTCATTTTCGTCCTCCCTAGGCTTATTCTTGTCCAATTAGTGTTTTTAACCAATCTTGTGCATCCAATAGGTATGTTTGTGTCCTTGGATGGACAATTAGGTCATTTTCGTCCTCCGAAGGCTTATTCTTGTCCAATTAGGGTTTTTAACCAATCTTGTGCATCCAATAAGTTCATTTGTGTCATTGGATGAACAATTAGGTCATTTTCGTCCTCCCTAGGCTTATTCTTGTCCAATTAGGGTTTTTAACCAATCTTGTGCATCCAATAAGTTCATTTGTGTCATTGGATTAACATTTAGGTCATTTTCGTTCTCCCTAGGCTTATTTTTGTCCAATTAGGGTTTTTAACCAATCTTGTGCATCCAATAAGTTCATTTGTGTTATTGGATTAACATTTAGGTCATATTCGTCCTCCCTAGGCATATTCTTGTCCAATTAGGGTTTTTAACCAATCTTGTGCATCCAATAGGTGTGTTTGTGTCATTGGAAGATCAATTAGGTCATTTTTGTCCTCCCTAAGCATATTCTTGTCCAATTAGGGTTTTTAACCAATCTTGTGCATCCAATAGGTGTGTGTGTGTGTCATTGGATAATCAATTAGGTCATTTTCGTCCTCCCTAAGCATATTCTTGTCCAATTAGGGTTTTTAACCAATCTTGTGCATCCAATAGGTGTGTCTGTGTCATTGGATGATCAATTAGGTCATTTTTGTCCTCCCTAGGCTTATTCTTGTCCAATTAGGGTTTTTAACCAATCTTGTGCATCCAATAAGTTCATTAGTGTCATTGGATGATCAATTAGGTCATTTTCGTCTTCCCTAGGCATGTTCTTGTCCAACTAGGGTTTTTAACCAATCTTGTGCATCCAATAGGTGTGTTTGTGTCATTGGATGATCAATTAGGTCATTTTCGTCCTCCCTAGGCTTATTCTTGTCCAATTAGGGTTTTTAACCAATCTTGTGCATCCAATAGGTGTGTTTGTGTCATTGGATGATCAATTAGGTCATTTTCGTCCTCCTTAGGCTTATTCTTGTCCAATTATGGTTTTTAACCAATCTTGTGCATCCAATAGGTGTGTTTGTGTCATTGGATGATCAATTAGGTCATTTTCGTCATTCCTAGGCTTATTCTTGTCCAATTAGGGTTTTTAACCAATCTTGTGCATCCAATAAGTTCATTTGTGTCATTGGATTAACATTTAGGTCATATCAGTCCTCCCTAGGCATATTCTTGTCCAATTAGGGTTTTTAACCAATCTTGTGCATCCAATAACTTTGTTTGTGTCATTGAATTAATATTTAGGTCATTTTCGTCCTCCCTAGGCATATTCTTGTCCAATTAGGGTTTTTAACCAATCTTGTGCATCCAATAGGTGTGTTTGTGTCATTGGATGATCAATTAGGTCATTTTCGTCCTCCCTACGCTTATTGTTGTCCAATTAGGGTTTTTAACCAATCATGAGCATCCAATAGGTGTGTTTGGGTCATTGGATGATCAATTAGGTCATTTTCGTCCTCCCTAGGCATATTCTTGTCCAATTAGGGTTTTTAACCAATCTTGTGCATCCAATAGGTGTGTTTGTGTCATTGGATGATCAATTAGGTCATTTTCGTCCTCCCTAGGCATATTCTTGTCCAATTAGGGTTTTTAACCAATCTTGTGCATCCAATAGGTGTGTTTGTGTCATTGGATGATCAATTAGGTCATTTTCGTCCTCCCTAGGCTTATTCTTGTCCAATTAGGGTTTTTAACCAATCTTGTGCATCCAATAGGTGTGTTTGTGTCATTGGATGATCAATTAGGTCATTTTCGTCCTCCCTAAGCTTATTCTTGTCCAATTAGGGTTTTTAACTAATCTTGGGCATCCAATAAGTTCATTTGTGTCAATGGATTAACATTAAGGTCATTTTCGTCCTCCCTAGGCTTATTCTTGTCCAATTAGGGTTTTTAACCAATCTTGTGCATCCAATAAGTTCATTTGTGTCATTGGATTAACATTTAGGTCATTTTCGTCCTCCCTAGGCATATTCTTGTCCAATTAGGGTTTTTAACCAATCTTGTGCATCCAATAGGTGTGTTTGTGTCATTGGATGATCAATTTAGGTCATTTTCGATCTCTCAAGGCATATTCTTGTCCAATTAGGGTTTTTAACCAATCTTGTGCATCCAATAGGTGTGTTTGTGTCATTGGATGATCAATTAGGTCATTTTCGTCCTCCCTAGGCTTATTCTTGTCCAATTAGGGTTTTTAACCAATCTTGTGCATCCAATAGGTGTGTTTGTGTCATTGGATGATCAATTAGGTCATTTTCGTCCTCCCTAGGCTTATTCTTGTCCAATTAGGGTTTTTAACCAATCTTGTGCATCCAATAGGTGTGTTTGTGGCAGTGGATGATCAATTAGGTCATTTTCGTCCTCCCTAGGCTTATTCTTGTCCAATTAGGGTTTTTAACCAATCTTGTGCATCCAATAGGTGTGTTTGTGTCATTGGATGATCAATTAGGTCATTTTCGTCCTCAATAGGCTTATTCTTGTCCAATTAGGGTTTTTAACCAATCTTGTGCATCCAATAGGTGTGTTTGTGTCATTGGATGATCAATTAGGTCATTTTCGTCCTCCCTAGGCTTATTCTTGCCCAATTAGGGTTTTTAAACAATCTTGTGCATCCAATAAGTTGAGTTGTGTCATTGGATTAGCATTTAGGTCATTTTCGTCCTCCCTAGGCTTATTCTTGTCCAATTAGGGTTTTTAACCAATCTTGTGCATCCAATAAGTTCATTTGTGTCATTGGATGAACATTTAGGTCATTTTCGTCCTCCCTAGGCTTATTCTTGTCCAATTAGGGTTTTAACCCAATCTTGTGCATCCAATAAGTTCATTTGTGTCATTGGATGAACATTTAGGTCATTTTCGTCCTCCCTAGGCTTATTCTTGTCCAATTAGGGTTTTTAACCAATCTTGTGCATCCAATAAGTTCATTTGTGTCGTTGGATGAACATTTAGGTCATTTTCGTCCTCCCAAGGCTTATTCTTGTCCAATTAGGGTTTTTAACCAATCTTGTGCATCCAATAAGTTCATTTGTGTCATTGGATGAACATTTAGGTCATTTTCGTCCTCCCAAGGCTTATTCTTGTCCAATTAGGGTTTTTAACCAGTCTTGTGCATCCAATAAGTTCATTTGTGTCGTTGGATGAACATTTAGGTCATTTTCGTCCACCCTAGGCTTATTCTTGTCCAATTAGGGTTTTTAACCAATCTTGTGCATCCAATAAGTTCATTTGTGTCATTGGATGAACATTTAGGTCATTTTCGTCCTCCCAAGGCTTATTCTTGTCCAATTAGGGTTTTTAACCAATCTTGTGCATCCAATAAGTTCATTTGTGTCATTGGATGAACATTTAGGTCATTTTCGTCCTCCCTAGGGTTATTCTTGTCCAATTAGGGGTTTTAACCAATCTTGTGCATCCAATAGGTGTGTTTGTGTCATTGGATGAACATTTAGGTCATTTTTGTCCTCCCTAGGCTTATTCTTGTCCAATTAGGGTTTTTAACCAATCTTGTGCATCCAATAAGTTCATTTGTGTCATTGGATAAACATTTAGGTCATTTTCGTCCACCCTAGGCTTATTCTTATCCAATTAGGGTTTTTAACCAATCTTGTGCATCCAATAAGTTCATTTGTGTCATTGGATGAACATTTAGGTCATTTTCGTCCTCCCAAGGCTTATTCTTGTCCAATTAGGGTTTTTAACTAATCTTGTGCATCCAATAAGTTAATTTGTGTCATTGGATGAACATTTAGGTCATTTTCGTCCTCCCTAGGCTTATTCTTGTCCAATTAGGGTTTTTAAGCAATGTTGTGCATCAAATAAGTTCATTTGTGTCATTGGATGAACATTTAGGTCATTTTCGTCCACCCTAGGCTTATTCTTGTCCAATTACGGTTTTTAACCAATCTTGTGCATCCAATAGGTGTGTTTGTGTCATTGGATGAACATTTAGGTCATTTTCGTCCACCCTAGGCTTATTCTTATCCAATTAGAGTTTTTAACCAATCTTGTGCATCCAATAAGTTCATTTGTGTCATTGGATGAACATTTAGGTCATTTTCGTCCTCCCAAGGCTTATTCTTGTCCAATTAGGGTTTTTAACCAATCTTGTGCATCCAATAAGTTCATTTGTGTCATTGGATGAACATTTAGGTCATTTTCGTCCTCCCTAGGCTTATTCTTGTCCAATTAGGGTTTTTAAGCAATCTTGTGCATCCAATAAGTTCATTTGTGTCATTGGATGAACATTTAGGTCATTTTCGTCCTCCATAGCCTTATTCTTGTCCAATTAGGGTTTTTAACCAATCTTGTGCATCCAATAAGTGCATTTGTGTCATTGGATGAACATTTAGGTCATTTTCGTCCTCCCAAGGCTTATTCTTGTCCAATTAGGGTTTTTAACCAATCTTGTGCATCCAATAAGTTCATTTGTGTCATTGGATGAACATTTAGGTCATTTTCGTCCTCCAAAGGCTTATTCTTGTCCAATTAGGGTTTTTAACCAATCTTGTGCATCCAATAAGTTCATTTGTGTCATTGGATAAACATTAGGTTATTTTCGTCGACCTTAGGCTTATTCTTGTCCAATTAGGGTTTTTAACCACTCTTGTGCATCCAATAAGTTCATTTCTGTCATTGGATGAACATTTAGGTCATTTTCGTCCTCCCAAGGCTTATTCTTGTCCAATTAGGGTTTTTAACCAATCTTGTGCATCCAATAAGTTCATTTGTGTCATTGGATGAACATTTAGGTCATTTTCGTCCTCCCTAGGCTTATTCTTGTCCAATTAGTGTTTTTAACCAATCTTGTACATCCAATAAGTTCATTTGTGTCATTGGATGAACATTTAGGTCATTTTCGTCCTCCCTAGGCTTATTCTTGTCCAATTAGTGTTTTTAACCAATCTTGTGCATCCAATAGGTATGTTTGTGTCCTTGGATGGACAATTAGGTCATTTTCGTCCTCCCAAGGCTTATTCTTGTCCAATTAGCGTTTTTAACCAATCTTCTGCTTCCTATAGGTGTGTTTGTGTCATTGGATGAACATTTAGGTCATTTCCGTCCACCCTAGGCTTATTCTTGCCCAATTAGGGTTTTTAACCAATCTTGTGCATCCAATAGGTATGTTTGTGTCATTGGATGAACATTTAGGTCATTTTCGTCCACCCAAGGCATATTCTTGTCCAATTAGGGTTTTTTTGACAAATCTTGTGCATCCAATAAGTTCATTTGTGTCACTGGGTGAACATTTAGGTCATTTTCGTTCTCCCTAGGATTATTCTTGTCCAATTAGGGTTTTTAGCCAATCATGTGCATTCAATAGGTGTATTTGTGTCATTGGATGAACATTTAGGTTATTTTCGTCCTCCCTTGGCTTATACTTGTCCAAATAGGGTTTTTAAACAATCTTGTGCATCCAATAGGTGTGTTTGTGTCATTGGATGAACATTTAGGTCATTTTCGTCCTCCCAAGGCTTATTCTTGTCCAATGTTTTTAACCAATCTTGTGCATCCAATAAGTTCATTTGTGTCATTGAATGAACATTTAGGTCATTTTGGTCCTCCATAGATGTATTCTTGTGCAATTAGGGTTTTTAAACAATCTTGTGCATCCAATAGGTGTGTTTGTGTCATTGGATGAACATTTTGGTCATTGTCGTCTTCCTTAGGCATCTTCTTGTCCAATTAGGGTTTTTAACCAATCTTGTGCATCCAATAGGTGTGTTTGTGTCATTGGATGAACATTTAGGTCATTTTCGCCCTCCTTAGGCTTATTCTTGTCCAATTAGGGTTTTTAACAAATCTTGTGCATCCAATAAGTTCATTTGTGTCATTGAATGAACATTTAGGTCATTTTGGTTCTCCCTAAGCTTATTCTTGTCCAATTATTGTTTTTAAACAATCTTGTGCATCCAATAGGTGTGTTTGTGTCATTGGATGAACATTTAGGTAATTTTCGTCTTCCTTTGGCTTATTCTTGTCCAATTTGGGTTTTTAACAAATCTTGTGCATCCAATTAGTTCATTTGTGTCATTGAATGAACATTTAGGTCATTTTGGTCCTCCCTAGGCTTATTCTTGTCCAATTAGGGTTTTTAAACAATCTTGTGCATCCAAAAGTGTGTTTGTGTCATTGGATGAACATTTAGGGCATTTTTGTCCTCCCAAGGCTTATTCTTGTCCAATTAGGGTTTTTAACCAATCTTGTGCATCCAATAAGTTAAATTGTGTCATTGGATGAACATTTAGGTCATTTTCGTCCTCCCAAGGCCTATTCTTGTCCAATTTGGGATTTTAACCAATCTTGTGCATCCAATAGTTGTGTTTGTGTCATTGGATTATCATTTAGGGCATTTTCGTCCTCCCTTGGCTTATTCTTATCCAATTAGGGTTTTTAACCAATCTTGTGCATCCAATAGGTGTGTTGGTGTCATTGGATTAACATTTAGGTCATCTTCGTCCTCCCAAGGCTTTTTCTTGTCCAATTAGGGTTTTTATCCAATCTTGTGAATCCAATAAGTTCATTTGTGTCATTGGATGAACACTTAGGTCATTTTCGTCCTCCCTAGGCTTAATCATGTCCAATTAGGGTTTTTAACCGATCTTGTGCATCCAATAGGTATGTTTGTGTCCTTGGATGGACAATTAGGTCATTTTCGTCCTCCCAAGGCTTATTCTTGTCCAATTAGGGTTTTTAACCAATCTTGTGCTTCCTATAGGTGTGTTTGTGTCATTGGACGAACATTTAGGTCATTTCCGTCCATCCTAGGCTTATTCTTGCCCAATTTGGATTTTTTACCAATCTTGTGCATCCAATAGGTATGTTTGTGTCGTTGGATGAAGATTTAGGTCATTTTCGTCCACCCAAGGCATATTCTTGTCCAATTAGTGTTTTTAACCAATCTTGTGCATCTAATAGGTGTGTTTGTGTCATTGGATGAACATTAAGGTCATTTTCGTTCTCCTTAGGCTTATTCTTGTCCAATTAGGGTTTTTAACAAATCTTGTGCATCCAATAAGTTCATTTGTGTCAATGAATGAACATTTAGGTCATTTTTGTCCTCCCTAGGCTTATTCTTGTCCAATTAGGGTTTTTAAACAATCTTGTGCTTCCTATAGGTGTGTTAGTGTCATTGGATGAACATTTAGGTCATTTTCGTCCACCCAAGGAATATTCATGTCCAATTAGGGTTTTTAACCAATCTTGTGCATCCAATAAGTTAATTTGTGTCATTGGATGAACATTTTGGGCATTTTCGTCCTCCCAAGGCTTATTCTTGTCCAATTAGGGTTTTTAACCAATCTTGTGCATCCAATAAGTTCCTTTGTGTCATTGGAAGAACATTTAGGTCATTTTCGTCCTCCCTAGCCTTATTCTTGTCCAATTAGGGTTTTTAACCAATCTTGTGCATCCAATAGGTGTGTTTGTGTCATTGGATTATCATTTAGGGCATTTTCGTCCTCCCTTGGCTTATTCTTATCCAATTAGGGTTTTTAACCAATCTTGTGCATCCAATAGGTGTGTTTGTGTCATTGGATTAACATTTAGGTCATCTTCGTCCTCCCAATGCTTTTTCTTGTTCAATTAGGGTTTTTATCCAATCTTGGGAATCCAATAAGTTCATTTGTGTCATTGGATGAACACTTAGGTCATTTTCGTCCTCCCTAGGCTTAATCATGTCCAATTAGGGTTTTTAACCCATCTTGTGCATCCAATAGGTATGTTTGTGTCCTTGGATGGACAATTAGGTCATTTTCGTCCTCCCAAGGCTTATTCTTGTCCAATTAGGGTTTTTAACCAATCTTGTGCTTCCTATAGGTGTGTTTGTGTCATTGGATGAACATTTAGGTCATTTCCGTCCATCCTAGGCTTATTCTTGCCCAATTAGGATTTTTAACCAATCTTGTGCATCCAATAGGTATGTTTGTGTCATTGGATGAAGATTTAGGTCATTTTCGTCCACCCAAGGCATATTCTTGTCCAATTAGTGTTTTTAACCAATCTTGTGCATCCAATAGGTGTGTTTGTGTCATTGGATGAACATTTAGGTCATTTTCGTCCTCCTTAGGCTTATTCTTGTCCAATTAGGGTTTTTAACAAATCTTGTGCATCCAATAAGTTCATTTGTGTCAATGAATGAACATTTAGGTCACAGTACAACAATTGTGGTCTCTAGCAACACTTTGTTAAGCAACGTGTATAAAGTGTTGCTTAAAAGTAGAAAAGGCAACATTTTTTGTCTGTTGTCATTATTGTTCTTGCAACACTGTATAAGCGTTCTCTAAAATATTTATGGGAACAAATTTAAAATGTCTCAGTAGTAGCTTTTTGCCAATATATAATAATTGTCCCCTTATGTATTTTTAGGAACATTTTTCAATTGTTACATTTCTTTTTACAATAAATTAATTTTTTTTAAATATTGCTTAAAAAATTTAAAATTCATGATGTGATTTTTTTGATGGATGAATTCTTTCAAATACATATTTAAATACTAATTTTTTTATTAAAAATTTTAAAAAATTATTAACACATAAATAAAATAAAATACTATTGATTAACTATTATCATTCTTGTAAACTGTAAAAAAAATAATTTGTTTATTATTATTATTATTATTATTATTATTATTTTTTTTTTTATTATTATTATTATTATTATTATTATTATTAACTATTATCTATTAATAATATTGATTAACTATTATCATTCTTGTGCATCCAATAAGTTCATTTGTGTCATTGAATGAACATTTAGGTCATTTTGGTCCTCCCTAGGATTATTCTTGTCCAATTAGGGTTTTTAAACAATCTTGTGCATCCAATAGGTGTGTTTGTGTCATTGGATGAACATTTAGGTCATTTGCGTCCTCCCAAGGCTTATTCTTGTCCAATTAGGGTTTTTAACCAATCTTGTGCATCCAATAAGTTAATTTGTGTCATTGGATGAACATTTAGGTCATTTTCGTCCTCCCAAGGCTTATTCTTGTCCAATTTGGGATTTTAACCAATCTTGTGCATCCAATAGGTGTGTTTGTGTCATTGGATTATCATTTAGGGCTTTTCGTCCTCCCTTGGCTTATTCTTATCCAATTAGGGTTTT
>JBBPBR010000004.1:23442884-23454646 GCA_037974775.1 Cicer pinnatifidum | reverse complement strand
TTATTCTTGTCCAATTAGGGTTTTTAACCAATCATGTGCATTCAATAGGTTTATTTGTGTCATTGGATGAACATTTAGGTTATTTTCGTCCTCCCTTGGCTTATACTTGTCCAAATAGGGTTTTTAAACAATCTTGTGCATCCAATAGGTGTGTTTGTGTCATTGGATGAACATTTAGGTCATTTTCGTCCTCCCAAGGCTTATTCTTGTCCAATGTTTTTAACCAATCTTGTGCATCCAATAAGTTCATTTGTGTCATTGAATGAACATTTAGGTCATTTTGGTCCCCCCTAGACTTATTCTTGTGCAATTAGGGTTTTTAAACAATCTTGTGCATCCAATAGGTGTGTTTGTGTCATTAGATGAACATTTAGGTCATTTTCGTCTTCCTTAGGCATCTTCTTGTCCAATTAGGGTTTTTAACAAATCTTGTGCATCCAATAAGTTCATTTGTGTCATTGAATGAACATTTAGGTCATTTTGGTTCTCCCTAAGCTAATTCTTGTCCAATTATTGTTTTTAAACAATCTTGTTCATCCAATAGGTGTGTTTGTGTCATTGGATGAACATTTAGGTAATTTTCGTCCTCCTTAGGCTTATTCTTGTCCAATTAGGGTTTTTAGCAAATCTTGTGCATCCAATAAGTTCATTTGTGTCATTGAATGAACATTTAGGTCATTTTGGTCCTCCCTAGGCTTATTCTTGTCCAATTAGGGTTTTTAAACAATCTTGTGCATCCAATAGGTGTGTTTGTGTCATTGGATGAACATTTAGGTCATTCCCGTCCACCCTAAGCTTATTATTGCCCAATTAGGGTTTTAAACCATTCTTCTGCTTCCTATAGGTGTGTTTGTGTCATTGGATGAACATTTAGGTCATTTTCGTCCACCCTAGGCTTATTCTTGCCCAATTAGGGTTTTTAAACAATCTTGTGCATCCAATAGGTGTGTTTGTGTCATTGGATTATCATTTAGGGCATTTTCGTCCTCCCTTGGCTTATTCTTATCCAATTAGGGTTTTTAACCAATCTTGTGCATCCAATAGGTGTGTTTGTGTCATTGGATTAACATTTAGGTCATCTTCGTCCTCCCAAGGCTTATTCTTGTCCAATTAGGGTTTTTAACCAATCTTGTGCATCCAATAAGTTCATTTGTGTCATTGGATGAACATTTAGGTCATTTTCGTCCTCCCTAGGCTTATTCTTGTCCAATTATGGTTTTTAAGCAATCTTGTGAATCCAATAAGTTCATTTGTTTCATTGGATGAACATTTAGGTCATTTTCGTCCTCCCTAGGCTTATTCTTGTTCAATTAGGGTTTCTAACCAATCTTGTGCATCCAATTGGTGTATTTGTGTCATTGGATGAACATTTAGGTCATTTTCGTCCTCCCTAGGCTTATTCTTGTCCAATTAGGGTTTTTAAGCAATCTTGTGCATCCAATAAGTTCATTTGTGTCATTGGATGAACATTTAGGTCATTTTCGTCCTCCCTAGGCTTATTCTTGTCCTATTAGGGTTTTTAACCAATCTTGTGCATCCAATAGGTGTATTTGTGTCATTGGATGAACATTTAGGTCATTTTCGTCCTCCCTAGGCTTATTCTTGTCCAATTAGGGTTTTTAAGCAATCTTGTGCATCCAATAAGTTCATTTGTGTCATTGGATGAACATTTAGGTCATTTTTGTCCTCCCTAGGCTTATTCTTGTCCAATTAGGGTTTTTAACCAATCTTGTGCGTCCAATAGGTGTATTTGTGTCATTGGATGAACATTTAGGTCATTTTCGTCCTCCCTAGGCTTATTCTTGTACAATTAGGGTTTTTAAGCAATCTTGTGCATCCAATAAGTTCATTTGTGTCATTGGATGAACATTTAGGTCATTTTCGTCCTCCCTAGGCTTATTCTTGTCCAATTAGGGTTTTTAAGCAATCTTGTGCATCCAATAAGTTCATTTGTGTCATTGGATGAACATTTAGGTCATTTTCGTCCTCCCTAAACTTATTCTTGTCCAATTAGGGTTTCTAACCAATCTTGTTCATCCAATAAGTTCATTTGTGTCATTGGATGATCATTTAGGTCATTTTCGTCCTCCCTAGGGTTATTCTTGTCCAATTAGGATTTTTAACAAATCTTGTGCATCCAATAAGTTCATTTGTGTCATTGGATGAACATTTAGGTCATTTTCGTCCTCCCTAGGCTTATTCTTGTCCAATTAGGGTTTTTAAGCAATCTTGTGCATCCAATAAGTTCATTTGTGTCATTGGATGAACATTTAGGTCATTTTTGTCCTCCCTAGGCTTATTCTTGTCCAATTAGGATTTTTAAGCAATCTTGTGCATCCAATAGGTGTATTTGTGTCATTGGATGAACATTTAGGTCATTTTCGTCCTCCCTAGGCTTATTCTTGTCCAATTAGGGTTTTTAAGCAATCTTGTGCATCCAATAAGTTCATTTGTGTCATTGGATGAACATTTAGGTCATTTTCGTCCTCCCTAGGCTTATTCTTGTCCAATTAGGGTTTTTAAGCAATCTTGTGCATCCAATAAGTTCATTTGTGTCATTGGATGAACATTTAGGTCATTTTTGTCCTCCCTAGGCTTATTCTTGTTCAATTAGGGTTTCTTACCAATCTTGTGCATCCAATAGGTGTGTTTGTGTCATTGGATGAACATTTAGGTCATTTTCGTCCTCCCTAGTCTTATTCTTGTCCAATTAGGGTTTTAAGCAATCTTGTGCATCCAATAAGTTCATTTGTGTCATTGGATGATCAATTAGGTCATTTTCGTCCTCCCTAGGCATATTCTTGTCCAATTAGGGTTTTTAACCAATCTTGTGCATCCAATAGGTGTGTTTGTGTCATTGGATGATCAATTAGGTCATTTTCGTCCTCTCTAGGCATATTCTTGTCCAAATAGGGTTTTTAACCAATCTTGTGCATCCAATAGGTGTGTTTGTGTCATTGGATGATCAATTAGGTCATTTTCGTCCTCCCTAGGCTTATTCTTGTCCAATTAGGGTTTTTAACCAATCTTGTGCATCCAATAGGTGTGTTTGTGCCATTGGATGATCAATTAGGTCATTTTCGTCCTTCCTAGGCATATTCTTGTCCAATTAGGGTTTTTAACCAATCTTGTGCATCCAATAGGTGTGTTTGTGTCATTGGATGATCAATTAGGTCATTTTCGTCCTCCCTAGGCTTATTCTTGTCCAATTAGGGTTTTTAACCAATCTTGTGCATCCAATAGGTGTGTTTGTGTCATTGGATGATCAATTAGGTCATTTTTCGTCCTCCCTAAGCTTATTCTTGTCCAATTAGGGTTTTTAACCAATCTTATGCATCCAATAGGTGTGTTTGTGTCATTGGATGATCAATTAGGTCATTTTCGTCCTCCCTAGGCTTATTCTTGTCCAATTAGGGTTTTTAACCAATCTTGTGCATCCAATAGGTGTGTTTGTGTCATTGGATGATCAATTAGGTCATTTTCGTCCTCCCTAGGCTTATTCTTGTCCAATTAGGGTTTTTAACCAATCTTGTGCATCCAATAGGTGTGTTTGTGTCATTGGATGATCAATTAGGTCATTTTCGTCCTTTCTATGCTTATTTTTGTCCAATTAGGGTTTTTAAGCAATCTTGTGCATCCAATAAGTTCATTTGTGTCATTGGATGATCAATTAGGTCATTTTCGTCCTCCCTAGGCATATTCTTGTCCAACTAGGGTTTCTAACCAATCTTGTGCTTCCAATAGATGTGTTTGTGTCATTGGATGATCAATTAGGTCATTTTCGTCCTCCCTAGGCTTATTCTTGTCCAATTAGGGTTTTTAACCAATCTTGTGCATCCAATAGGTGTGTTTGTGTCATTGGATGATCAATTAGGTCATTTTCGTCCTCCCTAGGCTTATTCTTGTCCAATTAGGGTTTTTAACCAATCTTGTGCATCCAATAGGTGTGTTTGTGTCATTGGATGATCAATTAGGTCATTTTCGTCCTCCCTAGGCTTATTCTTGTCCAATTAGGGTTTTTAACCAATCTTGTGCATCCAATAGGTGTGTTTGTGCTATTGGATGATCAGTTAGGTCATTTTCGTCCTCCCTATGCATATTCTTGTCCAATTAGGGTTTTTAACCAATCTTGTGCATCCAATAGGTGTGTTTGTGTCATTGGATGATCAATTAGGTCATTTTCGTCCTCCCTAGGCTTATTCTTGTCCAATTAGGGTTTTTAACCAATCTTGTGCATCCAATAGGTGTGTTTATGTCATTGGATGCTCAATTAGGTCATTTTTGTCCTCCCTAGGCTTATTCTTGTCCAATTAGGGTTTTTAACCAATCTTGTGCATCCAATAGGTGTGTTTGTGTCATTGGATGATCAATTAGGTCATTTTCGTCCTCCCTAGGCTTATTCTTGTCCAATTAGGGTTTTTAACCAATCTTGTGCATCCAATAAGGTTGTTTGTGTCATTGAATTAATATTTAGGTCATTTTCGTCCTCCCTAGGCATATTCTTGTCCAATTAGGGTTTTTAACCAATCTTGTGCATCCAATAGGTGTGTTTGTGTCATTGGATGATCAATTAGGTCATTTTCGTCCTCCCTAGGCTTATTCTTGTCCAATTAGGGTTTTTAACCAATCTTGTGCATCCAATAGGTGTGTTTGTGTCATTGGATCATCAATTAGGTCATTTTCGTCCTCCCTAGGCAAATTCTTGTCCAATTAGGGTTTTTAACCAATCTTGTGCATCCAATAGGTGTGTTTGTGTCATTGGATGATCAATTAGGTCATTTTCGTCCTCCTTAGGCATATACTTGACCAATTAGGGTTTTTAACCAATCTTGTGCATCCAATAGGTGTGTTTGTGTCATTGGATGATCAATTAGGTCATTTTCGTCCTCCATAGGCTTATTTTTGTCCAACTAGGGTTTTTAACCAATCTTGTGCATCCAATAAGTTCATTTGTGTCATTGGATGATCAATTAGGTCATTTTCGTCCTCCCTAGGCATATTCTTGTCCAATTAGGATTTTTAACCAATCTTGTGAATCCAATAGGTCTGTTTGTGTCATTGGATGATCAATTAGGTCATTTTCGTCCTCCCTAGGCACATTCTTGTGCAATTAGGGTTTTTAACCAATCTAGTGCATCCAATACGTTTGTTTGTGTCATTGGATGATCAATTAGGTCATTTTCGTCCTCCCTAGGCTTATTCTTGTCCAATTAGGGTTTTTAACCAATCTTGTGCATCCAATAAGTTCATTTGTGTCATTGGATTAACATTTAGGTCATTTTCGTTCTCCGTAGGCATATTCTTGTCCAATTAGAGTTTTAGACCAATCTTGTGCATCCAATAGGTGTGTTTGTGTCATTGGATGATCAATTAGGTTATTTTCGTCCTCCCTAGGCTTATTCTTGTCCAATTAGGGTTTTTAACTAATCTTGTGCATCCAATAAGTTCATTTGTGTCATTGGATGATCAATTAGGTCATTTTCGTACTCCCTAGGCATATTCTTGTCCAATTAGGGTTTTTAACCAATCTTGTGCATCCAATAGTTTTGTTTGTGTCATTGGATGATCAATTAGGTCATTTTCGTCCTCCCTAGGCTTATTCTTGTCCAATTAGGGTTTTTAACCAATCTTGTGCATCCAATAAGTTCATTTGTGTCATTGGATTAACATTTAGGTCATTTTCGTACTCCCTAGGCTTATTCTTGTCCAATTAGGGTTTTTAACCAATCTTGTGCATCCAATAGGTGTGTTTGTGTCATTGGATGAACATTTAGGTCATTTTCGTCCTCCCTAGGCTTATTCTTGTCCAATTAGGGTTTTTAAGCAATCTTGTGCATCCAATAAGTTCATTTGTGTCATTGGATGAACATTTAGGTCATTTTCGTCCTCCCTTGGCTTATTCTTGTCTAATTAGGGTTTTTAAGCAATCTTGTGCATCCAATAAGTTCATTTGTGTTATTGGATGAACATTTAGGTCATTTTCGTCCTCCCTAGGCTTATTCTTGTCCAATTAGGGTTTCTAACCAATCTTGTGCTTCCAATAGGTGTATTTGTGTCATTGGATGAACATTTAGGTCATTTTCGTCCTCCCTAGGCTTATTCTTGTCCAATTAGGGTTTTTAACCAATCTTGTGCATTCAATAGGTGTGTTTGTGTCATTGGATGAACATTTAGGTCATTTTCGTCCTCCATAGGCTTATTCTTGTCCAATTAGGGTTTCTAACCAATCTTGTGCATCCAATAGGTGTCTTTGTGTCATTGGATGAACATTTAGGTCATTTTCGTCCTCCCTAGGCTTATTCTTGTCCAATTAGGGTTTCTAACCAATCTTGTGCATCCAATAGGTGTGTTTGTGTCATTGGATGAACATTTAGGTCATTTTCGTCCTCCCTAGGCTTATTCTTGTCCAATTAGGGTTTTTAAGCAATCTTGTGCATCCAATAAGTTCATTTGTGTCATTGGATGAACATTTAGGTCATTTTCGTTCACCCTAGGCTTATTCTTGTCCAATTAGGGTTTTTAACCAATCTTGTGCATCCAATAGGTGTGTTTGTGTCATTGGATGAACATTTAGGTCATTTTCGTCCTCCCTAGGCTTATTCTTGTCCAATTAGGGTTTTTAAGCAATCTTGTGCATCCAATAAGTTCATTTGTGTCATTGGATGAACATTTAGGTCATTTTCGTCCTCCCTAGGCTTAGTCTTGTCCAATTAGGGTTTCTATCCAATCTTGTGCATCCAATAGGTGTATTTGTGTCATTGGATGAACATTTAGTCATTTTCGTCCTCCCTAGGCTTATTCTTGTCCAATTAGGGTTTTTAAGCAATCTTGTGCATCCAATAAGTTCATTTGTGTCATTGGATGAACATTTAGGTCATTTTCGTCCTCCCTAGGCTTATTCTTGTCCAATTAAGGTTTTTAACCAATCTTGTGCATCCAATAAGTTCATTTGTGTCATTGGATGAACATTTAGGTCATTTTCGTCCTCCCTAGGCTTATTCTTGTCCAATTAGGGTTTTTAAGCAATGTTGTGCATCCAATTGGTGTGTTTGTGTCATTGGATGAACATTTAGGTCATTTTCGTCCTCCCTAGGCTTATTCTTGTCCAATTAGGGTTTCTAACCAATCTTGTGCATCCAATAGGTGTATTTGTGTCATTGGATGAACATTTAGGTCATTTTCGTCCTCCCTAGGCTTATTCTTGTCCAATTAGGGTTTTTAAGCAATCTTGTGCATCCAATAAGTTCATTTGTGTCATTGGATGAACATTTAGGTCATTTTCGTCCTCCCTAGGCTTATTCTTGTCCAATTAGGGTTTTTAACCAATCTTGTGCATCCAATAGGTGTATTTGTGTCATTGGATGAACATTTAGGTCATTTTCGTCCACCCTTGGCTTATTCTTGTCCAATTAGGGTTTTTAACCAATCTTGTGCATCCAATAGGTGTGTTTGTGTCATTGGATGAACATTTAGGTCATTTTCGTCCTCCCTAGGCTTATTCTTGTCCAATTAGGGTTTCTAACCAATCTTGTGCATCCAATAGGTGTGTTTTGTCATTGGATAAACATTTAGGTCATTTTCGTCCTCCCTAGGCTTATTCTTGTCCAATTAGGGTTTTTAACCAATCTTGTGCATCCAATGAGTTCATTTGTGTCATTCGTTGAACATTTAGGTCATTTTCATCCTCCCTAGGCTTATTCTTGTCCAATTTGGGTTTTTAAGCAATCTTGTGCATCCAATAAGTTCATTTGTGTCTTTGGATGAACATTTAGGTCATTTTCGTCCTCCCAATGCTTATTCTTGTCTAATTAGGGTTTTTAACCAATCTTGTGGATCCAATAAGTTCATTTGTGTCATTGGATGAACATTTAGGTCATTTTCGTCCTCCCTAGGCTTATTCTTGTCCAATTAGGGTTTTTAAGCAATCTTGTGCATCCAATAAGTTCATTTGTGTCATTGGATGAACATTTAGGTCATTTTCGTCCTCCCTAGGCTTATTCTTGTTCAATTAGGGTTTCTAACCAATCTTGTGCATCCAATAGGTGTGTTTGTGTCATTGGATGAGCATTTAGGTCATTTTCGTCCTCCCTAGTCTTATTCTTGTCCAATTAGGGTTTTAAGCAATCTTGTGCATCCAATAAGTTCATTTGTGTCATTGGATGAACATTTAGGTCATTTTCGTCCTCCCTAGGCTTATTCTTGTCCAATTAGGTTTTTAAGCAATCTTGTGCATCCAATAAGTTCATTTGTGTCATTGGATGAACATTTAGGTTATTTTCGTCCTCCCTAGGCTTATTCTTGTCCAATTAGGGTTTCTTACCAATCTTGTGCATCCAATAGGTGTATTTGTGTCATTGGATGAACATTTAGGTCATTTTCGTCCTCCCTAAACTTATTCTTGTCCAATTAGGGTTTTTAACCAATCTTGTGCATCCAATAAGTTCATTTGTGTCATTGGATGAACATTTAGGTCATTTTCGTCCTTCCTAGGCTTATTCTTGTCCAATTAGGGTTTTTAACCAATCTTGTGCATCCAATAAGTTCATTTGTGTCATTGGATGAACATTTAGGTCATGTGCGTCCACCCTAGGCTTATTCTTGTCCAATTAGGGTTTTTAACCAATCTTGTGCATCCAATAAGTGCATTTGTGTCATTGGATGAACATTTAGGTCATTTTCGTCCTCCCAAGGCTTATTCTTGTCCAATTAGGGTTTTTAACAAATCTTGTGCATCCAATAAGTTAATTTGTGTCATTGGATGAACATTTAGGTCATTTTCGTCCTCCCAAGGCTTATTCTTGTCCAATGAGGGTTTTTAACCAATCTTGTGCATACAATAACTTCCTTTGTGTCATTGGACGAACATTTAGGTCATTTTCGTCCTCTCTAGGCTAATTCTTGTCCAAGTAGGTTTTTAACCAGTCTTGTACATCCAATAAGTTTATTTGTGTCATTGGATGAACATTTAGGTCATTTTCGTCCTGCCTAGCCTTATTCTTGTCCAATTAGGGTTTTTAACAAATCTTGTGCATCCAATAGGTGTGTTTGTGTCATTGGATGAACATTTAGATAATTTTCGTCCTCCTTAGGCTTATTCTTGTCCAACTAGGGTTTTTAGCAAATCTTGTGCATCCAATAAGTTCATTTGTGCCATTGAATGAACATTTAGGTCATTTTGGTCCTCCCTATGCTTATTCTTGTCCAATTAGGGTTTTTAAACAATCTTGTGCATCCAATAGGTGTGTTTGTGTCATTGGATGAACATTTAGGTCATTCCCGTCCACCCTAAGCTTATTATTGCCCAATTAGGGTTTTAAACCATTCTTCTGCTTCCTATAGGTGTGTTTGTGTCATTGGATGAACATTTAGGTCATTTTCGTCCACCCTAGGCTTATTCTTGCCCAATTAGGGTTTTTAAACAATCTTGTGCATCCAATAGGTGTGTTTGTGTCATTGGATTATCATTTAGGGCATTTTCGTCCTCCCTTGGCTTATTCTTATCCAATTAGGGTTTTTAACCAATCTTGTGCATCCAATAGGTGTGTTTGTGTCATTGGATTAACATTTAGGTCATCTTCGTCCTCCCAAGGCTTATTCTTGTCCAATTAGGGTTTTTAACCAATCTTGTGCATCCAATAAGTTCATTTGTGTCATTGGATGAACATTTAGGTCATTTTCGTCCTCCCTAGGCTTATTCTTGTCCAATAAGGGTTTTTAAGCAATCTTGTGCATCCAATAAGTTCATTTGTGTCATTGGATGAACATTTAGGTAATTTTCGTCCTCCCTAGGCTTATTCTTGTCCAATTAGGGTTTCTAACCAATCTTGTGCATCCAATAGGTGTGTTTGTGTCATTGGATGAACATTTAGGTCATTTTCGTCCTCCCTAGTCTTATTCTTGTCCAATTAGGGTTTGAAGCAATCTTGTGCATCCAATAAGTTCATTTGTGTCATTGGATTAAGATTTAAGTCATTTTCGTCCTCCCTAGGCTTATTCTTGTTCAATTAGGGTTTCTAACCAATCTTGTGCATCCAATAGGTGTGTTTGTGTCATTGGATGTACATTTAGGTCATTTTCGTCCTCCCTAGTCTTATTCTTGTCCAATTAGGGTTTTAAGCAATCTTGTGCATCCAATAAGTTCATTTGTGTCATTGGATGAACATTTAGGTCATTTTCGTCCTCCCTAGGCTTATTCTTGTCCAATTAGGTTTTTAAGCAATCTTGTGCATCCAATAAGTTCATTTGTGTCATTGGATGAACATTTAGGTTATTTTCGTCCTCCCTAGGCTTATTCTTGTCCAATTAGGGTTTCTTACCAATCTTGTGCATCCAATAGGTGTATTTGTGTCATTGGATGAACATTTAGGTCATTTTCGTCCTCCCTAAACTTATTCTTGTCCAATTAGGGTTTTTAACCAATCTTGTGCATCCAATAAGTTCATTTGTGTCATTGGATGAACATTTAGGTCATTTTCGTCCTTCCTAGGCTTATTCTTGTCCAATTAGGGTTTTTAACCAATCTTGTGCATCCAATAAGTTCATTTGTGTCATTGGATGAACATTTAGGTCATGTGCGTCCACCCTAGGCTTATTCTTGTCCAATTAGGGTTTTTAACCAATCTTGTGCATCCAATAAGTGCATTTGTGTCATTGGATGAACATTTAGGTCATTTTCGTCCTCCCAAGGCTTATTCTTGTCCAATTAGGGTTTTTAACAAATCTTGTGCATCCAATAAGTTAATTTGTGTCATTGGATGAACATTTAGGTCATTTTCGTCCTCCCAAGGCTTATTCTTGTCCAATGAGGGTTTTTAACCAATCTTGTGCATACAATAACTTCCTTTGTGTCATTGGACGAACATTTAGGTCATTTTCGTCCTCTCTAGGCTAATTCTTGTCCAAGTAGGTTTTTAACCAGTCTTGTACATCCAATAAGTTTATTTGTGTCATTGGATGAACATTTAGGTCATTTTCGTCCTGCCTAGCCTTATTCTTGTCCAATTAGGGTTTTTAACAAATCTTGTGCATCCAATAGGTGTGTTTGTGTCATTGGATGAACATTTAGGTAATTTTCGTCCTCCTTAGGCTTATTCTTGTCCAATTAGGGTTTTTAGCAAATCTTGTGCATCCAATAAGTTCATTTGTGCCATTGAATGAACATTTAGGTCATTTTGGTCCTCCCTATGCTTATTCTTGTCCAATTAGGGTTTTTAAACAATCTTGTGCATCCAATAGGTGTGTTTGTGTCATTGGATGAACATTTAGGTCATTCCCGTCCACCCTAAGCTTATTATTGCCCAATTAGGGTTTTAAACCATTCTTCTGCTTCCTATAGGTGTGTTTGTGTCATTGGATGAACATTTAGGTCATTTTCGTCCACCCTAGGCTTATTCTTGCCCAATTAGGGTTTTTAAACAATCTTGTGCATCCAATAGGTGTGTTTATGTCATTGGATTATCATTTAGGGCATTTTCGTCCTCCCTTGGCTTATTCTTATCCAATTAGGGTTTTTAACCAATCTTGTGCATCCAATAAGTTAATTTGTGTCATTGGATGAACATTTAGGTCATTTTCGTCCTCCCAAGGCTTATTCTTGTCCAATTTGGGATTTTAACCAATCTTGTGCATCCAATATGTGTGTTTGTGTCATTGGATTATCATTTAGGGCATTTTCGTCCTCCCTTGGCTTATTCTTATCCAATTAGGGTTTTTAACCAATCTTGAGCATCCAATAGGTATGTTTGTGTCCTTGGATGGACAAT
>JBBPBR010000004.1:23429488-23439522 GCA_037974775.1 Cicer pinnatifidum | reverse complement strand
AATTTGGGATTTTAACCAATCTTGTGCATCCAATAGGTGTGTTTGTGTCATTGGATTATCATTTAGGGCTTTTCGTCCTCCCTTGGCTTATTCTTATCCAATTAGGGTTTTTAACCAATCTTGTGCACCCAATAGGTGTGTTTGTGTCATTGGATTTACATTTAGGTCATTTTCGTCCTCCCAAGGCTTTTTCTTGTCCAATTAGGGTTTCTATCCAATCTTGTGCATCCAATAAGTTCATTTGTGTCATTGGATGAACATTTAGGTCATTTTCGTCCTCCCTAGGCTTAATCATGTCCAATTAGGGTTTTTAACCAATCTTGTGCATCCAATAGGTATGTTTGTGTCCTGGGATGGACAATTAGGTCATTTTCATCCTCCCAAGGCTGTATCTTGTCCAATTAGGGTTTTTACCAATCTTGTGCTTCCTATAGGTGTGTTTGTGTCATTGGATGAACATTTAGGTCATTCCCGTCCACCCTAAGCTAATTCTTGCCCAATTTGGGTTTTAAACCAATCTTCTGCTTCCTATAGGTGTGTTTGTGTCATTGGATGAACATTTAGGTCCTTTTCGTCCACCCTAGGCTTATTCTTGCCCAATTAGGATTTTTAAACAATCTTGTGCATCCAATAGGTGTGTTTGTGTCATTGGATTATAATTTTGGGCATTTTCGTCCTCCCTTGGCTTATTCTTATCCAATTAGGGGTTTTAACCAATCTTGTGCATCCAATAGGTGTGTTCGTGTCATTGGATTAACATTTAGGTCATCTTCGTCCTCCCAAGGCTTTTTCTTGTCCAATTAGGGTTTTATCCAAGTCCAATTAGGGTTTTTTTGACAAATCTTGTGCATCCAATAAGTTCATTTGTGTCACTGGGTGAACATTTAGGTCATTTTCGTTCTCCCTAGGATTATTCTTGTCCAATTAGGGTTTTTAGCCAATCATGTGCATTCAATAGGTGTATTTGTGTCATTGGATGAACATTTAGGTTATTTTCGTCCTCCCTTGGCTTATACTTGTCCAAATAGGGTTTTTAAACAATCTTGTGCATCCAATAGGTGTGTTTGTGTCATTGGATGAACATTTAGGTCATTTTCGTCCTCCCAAGGCTTATTCTTGTCCAATGTTTTTAACCAATCTTGTGCATCCAATAAGTTCATTTGTGTCATTGAATGAACATTTAGGTCATTTTGGTCCTCCCTAGATGTATTCTTGTGCAATTAGGGTTTTTAAACAATCTTGTGCATCCAATAGGTGTGTTTGTGTCATTGGATGAACATTTTGGTCATTGTCGTCTTCCTTAGGCATCTTCTTGTCCAATTAGGGTTTTTAACCAATCTTGTGCATCCAATAGGTGTGTTTGTGTCATTGGATGAACATTTAGGTCATTTTCGCCCTCCTTAGGCTTATTCTTGTCCAATTAGGGTTTTTAACAAATCTTGTGCATCCAATAAGTTCATTTGTGTCATTGAATGAACATTTAGGTCATTTTGGTTCTCCCTAAGCTTATTCTTGTCCAATTATTGTTTTTAAACAATCTTGTGCATCCAATAGGTGTGTTTGTGTCATTGGATGAACATTTAGGTAATTTTCGTCTTCCTTTGGCTTATTCTTGTCCAATTTGGGTTTTTAACAAATCTTGTGCATCCAATAAGTTCATTTGTGTCATTGAATGAACATTTAGGTCATTTTGGTCCTCCCTAGGCTTATTCTTGTCCAATTAGGGTTTTTAAACAATCTTGTGCATCCAAAAGTGTGTTTGTGTCATTGGATGAACATTTAGGGCATTTTTGTCCTCCCAAGGCTTATTCTTGTCCAATTAGGGTTTTTAACCAATCTTGTGCATCCAATAAGTTAAATTGTGTCATTGGATGAACATTTAGGTCATTTTCGTCCTCCCAAGGCCTATTCTTGTCCAATTTGGGATTTTAACCAATCTTGTGCATCCAATAGGTGTGTTTGTGTCATTGGATTATCATTTAGGGCATTTTCGTCCTCCCTTGGCTTATTCTTATCCAATTAGGGTTTTTAACCAATCTTGTGCATCCAATAGGTGTGTTTGTGTCATTGGATTAACATTTAGGTCATCTTCGTCCTCCCAATGCTTTTTCTTGTCCAATTAGGGTTTTTATCCAATCTTGTGAATCCAATAAGTTCATTTGTGTCATTGGATGAACACTTAGGTCATTTTCGTCCTCCCTAGGCTTAATCATGTCCAATTAGGGTTTTTAACCCATCTTGTGCATCCAATAGGTATGTTTGTGTCCTTGGATGGACAATTAGGTCATTTTCGTCCTCCCAAGGCTTATTCTTGTCCAATTAGGGTTTTTAACCAATCTTGTGCTTCCTATAGGTGTGTTTGTGTCATTGGATGAACATTTAGGTCATTTCCGTCCATCCTACGCTTATTCTTGCCCAATTAGGGTTTTTAAACAATCTTGTGCATCCAATAGGTATGTTTGTGTCATTGGATGAACATTTAGGTCATTTTCGTCCACCCAAGGCATATTCTTGTCCAATTAGTGTTTTGAACCAATCTTGTGCATCCAATAGGTGTGTTTGTGTCATTGGATGAACATTTAGGTCATTTTCGTCCTCCTTAGGCTTATTCTTGTCCAATTAGGGTTTTTAACAAATCTTGTGCATCCAATAAGTTCATTTGTGTCATTGAATGAACATTTAGGTCATTTTGGTCCTCCCTAGGATTATTCTTGTCCAATTAGGGTTTTTAAACAATCTTGTGCATCCAATAGGTGTGTTTGTGTCATTGGATGAACATTTAGGTCATTTTCGTCCTCCCAAGGCTTATTCTTGTCCAATTAGGGTTTTTAACCAATATTGTGCATCCTATAGGTGTGTTTGTGTCATTGGATTAACATTTAGGTCATTTTCGTCCTCCTTAGGCTTATTCTTATCCAATTAGGGTTTTTAACCAATCTTGTGCATCCAATAGGTGTGTTTGTGTCATTGGATGAACATTTAGGTCATTTTCGTCCAGCAAAGGCATATTCTTATCCAATAAGGATTTTTAACCAATCTTCTGCATCCTATAGGTGTGTTTGTGTCATTGGGTGAACATTTAGGTCATTTTCGTCCTCCCAAGGCTTATTCTTGTCCAATTAGGGTTTTTAACAAATCTTGTGCATCCAATAAGTTCATTTGTGTCATTGGATGAACATTTTGGTCATTTTCGTCCACCCAAGGCACATTCTTGTCCAATTAGGGTTTTTTGACAAATCTTGTGCATCCAATAAGTTCATTTGTGTCATTGGGTGAACATTTAGGTGACTTTCGTCCTTCCTAGGCTTATTCTTGTCCAATTAGGGTTTTTAACCAATCATGTGCATTCAATAGGTGTATTTGTGTCATTGGATAAACATTTAGGTTATTTTCGTCCTCCCTTGGCTTATACTTGTCCAAATAAAGTTTTTAAACAATCAATTGCATCCAATAGGTGTGTTTGTGTCATTGGATGAACATTTAGGTCATTTTCGTCCTCCCAAGGCTTATTCTTGTCCAATGTTTTTAACCAATCTTGTGCATCCAATAAGTTCATTTGTGTCATTGAATGAACATTTAGGTCATTTTGGTCCTCCCTAGACTTATTCTTGTGCAATTAGGGTTTTTAAACAATCTTGTGCATCCAATAGGTGTGTTTGTGTCATTGGATGAACATTTAGGTCATTTTCGTCTTCCTTAGGCATCTTCTTGTCCAATTAGGGTTTTTAACCAATCTTGTGCATCCAATAGATGTGTTTGTGTCATTGGATGAACATTTAGGTCATTTTCGCCCTCCTTAGGCTTATTCTTGTCCAATTAGGGTTTTTAACAAATCTTGTGCATCCAATAAGTTCATTTGTGTCATTGAATGAACATTTAGGTCATTTTGGTTCTCCCTAAGCTTATTCTTGTCCAATTATTGTTTTTAAACAATCTTGTGCAACCAATAGGTGTGTTTGTGTCATTGGATGAACATTTAGGTAATTTTCGTCCTCCTTAGGCTTTTTCTTGTCCAATTAGGGTTTTTAACAAATCTTGTGCATCCAATAAGTTCATTTGTGTCATTGAATGAACATTTAGGTCATTTTGGTCCTCCCTAGGCTTATTCTTGTCCAATTAGGGTTTTTAAACAATCTTGTGCATCCAATAGGTGTGTTTGTGTCATTGGATGAACATTTAGGACATTTTCGTCCTCCCAAGGCTTATTCTTGTCCAATTAGGGTTTTTAACCAATCTTGTGCATCCAATAAGTTAATTTGTGTCATTGGATGAACATTTAGGTCATTTTCGTCCTCCCAAGGCTTATTCTTGTCCAATTAGGGTTTTTAACCAATCTTGTGCATACAATAACTTCCTTTGTGTCATTGGACGAACATTTATGTCATTTTCGTCCTCCCTAGGCTTATTCTTGTCCAAGTAGGTTTTTAACCAGTCTTGTACAACCAATAAGTTCATTTGTGTCATTGGATGAACATTTAGGTCATTTTCGTCCTCCCTAGCCTTATTCTTGTCCAATTAGGGTTTTTAACCAATCTTGTGCATCCAATAGGTGTGTTTGTGTCATTGGATTATCATTTAGGGCATTTTCGTCCTCCCTTGGCTTATTCTTATCCAATTAGGGTTTTTAACCAATCTTGTGCATCCAATAGGTGTGTTTGTGTCATTGGATTAACATTTAGGTCATCTTCGTCCTCCCAAGGCTTTTTCTTGTCCAATTAGGGTTTTATCCAATCTTGTGCATCCAATAAGTTCATTTGTGTCATTGGATGAACATTTAGGTCATTTTCGTCCTCCCTAGGCTTATTCTTGTCCAATTAGTGTTTTTAACCAATCTTGTGCATCCAATAGGTATGTTTGTGTACTTGGATGGACAATTAGGTCATTTACGTCCTCCCAAGGCTTATTCTTGTCCAATTAGCGTTTTTAACCAATCTTCTGCTTCCTATAGGTGTGTTTGTGTCATTGGATGAACATTTAGGTCATTTATGTCCACCCTAGGCTTATTCTTGCCCAATTAGGGTTTTTAACCAATCTTGTGCATCCAATAGGTATGTTTGTGTCATTGGATGAACATTTAGGTCATTTTCGTCCACCCAAGGCATATTCTTGTCCAATTAGGGTTTTTTTGACAAATCTTGTGCATCCAATAAGTTCATTTGTGTCACTGGGTGAACATTTAGGTCATTTTCGTTCTCCCTAGGATTATTCTTGTCCAATTAGGGTTTTTAGCCAATCAAGTGCATTCAATAGGTGTATTTGTGTCATTGGATGAACATTTAGGTTATTTTCGTCCTCCCTTGGCTTATACTTGTCCAAATAGGGTTTTTAAACAATCTTGTGCATCCAATAGGTGTGTTTGTGTCATTGGATGAACATTTAGGTCATTTTCGTCCTCCCAAGGCTTATTCTTGTCCAATGTTTTTAACCAATCTTGTGCATCCAATAAGTTCATTTGTGTCATTGAATGAACATTTAGGTCATTTTGGTCCTCCCTAGATGTATTCTTGTGCAATTAGGGTTTTTAAACAATCTTGTGCATCCAATAGGTGTGTTTGTGTCATTGGATGAACATTTTGGTCATTGTCGTCTTCCTTAGGCATCTTCTTGTCCAATTAGGGTTTTTAACCAATCTTGTGCATCCAATAGGTGTGTTTGTGTCATTGGATGAACATTTAGGTCATTTTCGCCCTCCTTAGGCTTATTCTTGTCCAATTAGGGTTTTTAACAAATCTTGTGCATCCAATAAGTTCATTTGTGTCATTGAATGAACATTTAGGTCATTTTGGTTCTCCCTAAGCTTATTCTTGTCCAATTATTGTTTTTAAACAATCTTGTGCATCCAATAGGTGTGTTTGTGTCATTGGATGAACATTTAGGTAATTTTCGTCTTCCTTTGGCTTATTCTTGTCCAATTTGGGTTTTTAACAAATCTTGTGCATCCAATAAGTTCATTTGTGTCATTGAATGAACATTTAGGTCATTTTGGTCCTCCCTAGGCTTATTCTTGTCCAATTAGGGTTTTTAAACAATCTTGTGCATCCAAAAGTGTGTTTGTGTCATTGGATGAACATTTAGGGCATTTTTGTCCTCCCAAGGCTTATTCTTGTCCAATTAGGGTTTTTAACCAATCTTGTGCATCCAATAAGTTAAATTGTGTCATTGGATGAACATTTAGGTCATTTTCGTCCTCCCAAGGCCTATTCTTGTCCAATTTGGGATTTTAACCAATCTTGTGCATCCAATAGGTGTGTTTGTGTCATTGGATTATCATTTAGGGCATTTTCGTCCTCCCTTGGCTTATTCTTATCCAATTAGGGTTTTTAACCAATCTTGTGCATCCAATAGGTGTGTTTGTGTCATTGGATTAACATTTAGGTCATCTTCGTCCTCCCAATGCTTTTTCTTGTCCAATTAGGGTTTTTATCCAATCTTGTGAATCCAATAAGTTCATTTGTGTCATTGGATGAACACTTAGGTCATTTTCGTCCTCCCTAGGCTTAATCATGTCCAATTAGGGTTTTTAACCCATCTTGTGCATCCAATAGGTATGTTTGTGTCCTTGGATGGACAATTAGGTCATTTTCGTCCTCCCAAGGCTTATTCTTGTCCAATTAGGGTTTTTAACCAATCTTGTGCTTCCTATAGGTGTGTTTGTGTCATTGGATGAACATTTAGGTCATTTCCGTCCATCCTACGCTTATTCTTGCCCAATTAGGGTTTTTAAACAATCTTGTGCATCCAATAGGTATGTTTGTGTCATTGGATGAACATTTAGGTCATTTTCGTCCACCCAAGGCATATTCTTGTCCAATTAGTGTTTTGAACCAATCTTGTGCATCCAATAGGTGTGTTTGTGTCATTGGATGAACATTTAGGTCATTTTCGTCCTCCTTAGGCTTATTCTTGTCCAATTAGGGTTTTTAACAAATCTTGTGCATCCAATAAGTTCATTTGTGTCATTGAATGAACATTTAGGTCATTTTGGTCCTCCCTATGCTTATTCTTGTCCAATTAGGGTTTTTAAACAATCTTGTGCATCCAATAGGTGTGTTTGTGTCATTGGATGAACATTTAGGTCATTTTCGTCCTCCCAAGGCTTATTCTTGTCCAATTAGGGTTTTTAACCTATCTTGTGCATCCAATAAGTTCATTTGTGTCATTGGATGAACATTTAGGTCATTTTCGTCCTCCCTAGTCTTATTCTTGTCCAATTAGGGTTTTTAACCAACCTTGTGCATCCAATAAGTTCATTTGTGTCATTGGATGAACATTTAGGTCATTTTCGTCCTCCCTAGGCTTATTCTTGTCCAATTAGGGTTTTTAACAAATCTTGTGCATCCAATAAGTTCATTTGTGTCATTGGATAAACATTTAGGTCATTTTCGTCCACCCTAGGCTTATTCTTGTCCATTAAGGGTTTTTAACCAATCTTGTGCATCCAATAGGTGTGTTTGTGTCATTGGATGAACATTTAGGTCATTTTCGTCCTCCCTAGGCTTATTCTTGTCCAATTAGGGTTTCTAACCAATCTTGTGCATCCAATAGGTGTATTTGTGTCATTGGATGAACATTTAGGTCATTTTCGTCCTCCCTAGGCTTATTCTTGTCCAATTAGGGTTTTTAACCAATCTTGTGCATCCAATAGGTGTGTTTGTGTCATTGGATGAACATTTAGGTCATTTTCGTCCTCCCTAGGCTTATTCTTGTCCAATTAGGGTTTCTAACCAATCTTGTGCATCCAATAGGTGTATTTGTGTCATTGGATGAACATTTAGGTCATTTTCGTCCTCCCTAGGCTTATTCTTGTGTAATTAGGGTTTTTAATCAATCTTGTGCATCCAATAAGTTCATTTGTGTTATTGGATGAACATTTAGGTCATTTTCGTCCTCCCTAGGCTTATTCTTGTCCAATTAGGGTTTCTAACCAATCTTGTGCATCCAATAGGTGTATTTGTGTCATTGGATGAACATTTAGGTCATTTTCGTCCTCCCTAGGCTTATTCTTGTCTAATTAGGAATTTTAAGCAATCTTGTGCATCCAATAAGTTCATTTGTGTCATTGGATGAACATTTAGGTCATTTTCGTCCTACCTAGGCTTATTCTAGTCCAATTAGGGTTTCTAACCAATCTTGTGCATCCAATAGGTGTGTTTGTGTCATTGGATGAACATTTAGGTCATTTTCGTCCTCCCTAGGCTTATTCTTGTCCAATTAGGGTTTCTAACCAATCTTGTGCATCCAATAGGTGTATTTGTGTCATTGGATGAACATTTAGGTCATTTTCGTCCTCCCTAGGCTTATTCTTGTCCAATTAGGGTTTCTAGCCAATCTTGTGCATCCAATAGGTGTATTTGTGTCATTGGATGAACATTTAGGTCATTTTCGTCCTCCCTAGGCTTATTCTTGTCCAATTAGGGTTTTTAAGCAATCTTGTGTATCCAATAAGTTCATTTGTGTCATTGGATGAACATTTAGGTCATTTTCGTCCTCCCTAGGCTTATTCTTGTCCAATTAGGGTTTTTAACCAATCTTGTGCATCTAATAGGTGTATTTGTGTCATTGGATGAACATTTAGGTCATTTTCGTCCTCACTAGGCTTATTCTTGTCCAATTAGGGTTTTTAAGCAATCTTGTGCATCCAATAAGTTCATTTGTGTCATTGGATGAACATTTAGGTCATTTTCGTCCTCCCTAGGCTTATTCTTGTCCAATTAAGGTTTTTAACCAATCTTGTGCATTCAATAAGTTCATTTGTGTCGTTGGATGAACATTTAGGTCATTTTGGTCCTCCCTAGGCTTATTCTTGTCCAATTAGGGTTTTTAACCAATCTTGTGCATCCAATAAGTTCATTTGTGTCATTGGATGAACATTTAGGTCATTTTCGTCCTCCCTAGGCTTATTCTTGTCCAATTAGGGTTTTTAACCAACCTTGTGCATCCAATTAGTTCATTTGTGTCATTAGAGGAACATTTAGGTTATTTTCGTCCTCCCTTGTCTTATTCTTGTCCAATTAGGGTTTTTATGCAATCTTGTGCATCCAATAGGTGTGTTTGTGTCATTGGAGGAACATTTAGGTCATTTTCGTCCTCCCTAGGCTTATTCTTGTCCAATTAGGGTTTTTAACCAATCTTGTGCATCCAATAAGTTCATTTGTGTCATTGGATGAACATTTAGGTCATTTTCGTCCTCCCTAGGCTTATTCTTGTCCAATTAGGGTTTTTAACCAATCTTGTGCCTCCAATAGGTGTGTTTGTGTCATTGGATGAACATTTAGGTCATTTTCGTCCTCCCTAGGCTTATTCTTGTCCCATTAGGGTTTTTAACCAATCTTGTGCCTCCAATAAGTTCATTTGTGTCATTGGATGAACATTTAGGTCATTTTCGTCCTCCCTAGGCTTATTCTTGTCCAATTAGGGTTTTTAACCAATCTTGTGCATCCAATAGGTGTGTTTGTGTCATTGGATGAACATTTAGGTCATTTTCGTCCTCCCTAGTGTTATTCTTGTCCAATTAGGGTTTTTAACCAATCTTGTGCATCCAATAAGTTCATTTGTGTCATTGGATGAACATTTAGGTCATTTTCGTCCTCCCTAGGCTTATTCTTGTCCAATTAGGGTTTTTAACCAATCTTGTCCATCCAATAGGTGTGTTTGTGTCATTGGATGAACATTTAGGTTATTTTCGTCCTCCCTAGGCTTATTCTTGTCCAATTAGGGTTTTTAAACAATCTTGTTCATCCAATAAGTTCATTTGTGTCATTGGATTAACATTTACGTCATTTTCGTCCTTCCTATGCTTATTCTTGTCCAATTAGGGTTTTTAACCAATCTTGTGCATCCAATAGGTGTGTTTGTGTCATTGGATGAACATTTAGGTCATTTTCGTCCTCCCTAGGCTTATTCTTGTCCAATTAGGGTTTTTAACAAATCTTGTGCATCCAATAAGTTCATTTGTGTCATTGAATGAACATTTAGGTCATTTTGGTTCTCCCTAAGCTTATTCTTGTCCAATTATTGTTTTTAAACAATCTTGT
>JBBPBR010000004.1:23392856-23426288 GCA_037974775.1 Cicer pinnatifidum | reverse complement strand
AATTTGGGATTTTAACCAATCTTGTGCATCCAATAGGTGTGTTTGTGTCATTGGATTATCATTTAGGGCTTTTCGTCCTCCCTTGGCTTATTCTTATCCAATTAGGGTTTTTAACCAATCTTGTGCACCCAATAGGTGTGTTTGTGTCATTGGATTTACATTTAGGTCATTTTCGTCCTCCCAAGGCTTTTTCTTGTCCAATTAGGGTTTCTATCCAATCTTGTGCATCCAATAAGTTCATTTGTGTCATTGGATGAACATTTAGGTCATTTTCGTCCTCCCTAGGCTTAATCATGTCCAATTAGGGTTTTTAACCAATCTTGTGCATCCAATAGGTATGTTTGTGTCCTGGGATGGACAATTAGGTCATTTTCATCCTCCCAAGGCTGTATCTTGTGCAATTAGGGTTTTTACCAATCTTGTGCTTCCTATAGGTGTGTTTGTGTCATTGGATGAACATTTAGGTCATTCCCGTCCACCCTAAGCTAATTCTTGCCCAATTTGGGTTTTAAACCAATCTTCTGCTTCCTATAGGTGTGTTTGTGTCATTGGATGAACATTTAGGTCCTTTTCGTCCACCCTAGGCTTATTCTTGCCCAATTAGGATTTTTAAACAATCTTGTGCATCCAATAGGTGTGTTTGTGTCATTGGATTATAATTTTGGGCATTTTCGTCCTCCCTTGGCTTATTCTTATCCAATTAGGGGTTTTAACCAATCTTGTGCATCCAATAGGTGTGTTCGTGTCATTGGATTAACATTTAGGTCATCTTCGTCCTCCCAAGGCTTTTTCTTGTCCAATTAGGGTTTTATCCAATCTTGTGCATCCAATAAGTTCATTTGTGTCATTGGATGAACATTTAGGTCATTTTCGTCCTCCCTAGGCTTATTCTTGTCCAATTAGTGTTTTTAACCAATCTTGTGCATCCAATAGGTATGTTTGTGTACTTGGATGGACAATTAGGTCATTTACGTCCTCCCAAGGCTTATTCTTGTCCAATTAGCGTTTTTAACCAATCTTCTGCTTCCTATAGGTGTGTTTGTGTCATTGGATGAACATTTAGGTCATTTACGTCCACCCTAGGCTTATTCTTGCCCAATTAGGGTTTTTAACCAATCTTGTGCATCCAATAGGTATGTTTGTGTCATTGGACGAACATTTAGGTCATTTTCGTCTACCCAAGGCATATTCTTGTCCAATTAGGGTTTTTTTGACAAATCTTGTGCATCCAATAAGTTCATTTGTGTCATTGGGTGAACATTTAGGTCTTTTTCGTTCTCCCTAGGCTTATTCTTGTCCAATTAGGGTTTTTAACCAATCTTGTGCATCCAATAAGTTCATTTGTGTCATTGGATGAAAATTTAGTTCATTTTCATCCTCCTTAGCCTTATTCATGTCCAATTAGGGTTTTTAACCAATCTTGTGCATCCAATATGTGTGTTTGTGTCATTGGATTAGCATTTAGGTCATCTTCGTCCTCCCAAGGCTTATTCTTGTCCAATTAGGGTTTTTATCCAATGTTGGGCATCCAATAAGTTCATTTGTGTCATTGGATGAACATTTAGGTCATTTTTGTCCTCCCTAGGCTTATTCTTGTCCAATTAGTGTTTTTAACTAATCTTGTGCATCCCATAGGTATGTTTGTGTCCTTGGATGGACAATTAGGTCATTTTCGTCCTCCCAAGGCTTATTCTTGTCCAATTAGGGTTTTTAACCAATCTTGTGCATCCAATAAGTTCATTTGTGTCATTGGATGAACATTTAGGTCATTTTCGTCCTCCCTAGGCTTATTCTTGTCCAATTAGGGTTTTTAACCAATCTTGTGCATCCAATAAGTTAATTTGTGTCATTGGATGAACATTTAGGTCATTTTCGTCCTCCCAAGGCTTATTCTTGTCCAATTTGGGATTTTAACCAATCTTGTGCATCCAATAGGTGTGTTTGTGTCATTGGATTATCATTTAGGGCATTTTCGTCCTCCCTTGGCTTATTCTTATCCAATTAGGGTTTTTCACCAATCTTGTGCACCCAATAGGTGTGTTTGTGTCATTGGATGAACATTTAGGTAATTTTCGTCCTCCTTAGGCTTATTCTTGTCCAATTAGGGTTTTTAACATATCATGTGCATCCAATAAATTAATTTGTGTCATTGGATGAACATTTAGGTCATTTTCGTCCTCCCAAGGCTTATTCTTGTCCAATTTGGGATTTTAACCAATCTTGTGCATCCAATATGTGTGTTTGTGTCATTGGATTATCATTTAGGGCATTTTCGTCCTCCCTTGGCTTATTCTTATCCAATTAGGGTTTTTAACCAATCTTGTGCATCCAATAGGTATGTTTGTGTCCTTGGATGGACAATTAGGTCATTTACGTCCTCCCAAGGCTTATTCTTGTCCAATTAGCGTTTTTAAACAATCTTCTGCTTCCTATAGGTGTTTTTGTGTCATTGGATGAACATTTAGGTCATTTCCGTCCACCCTAGGCTTATTCTTGCCCAATTAGGGTTTTTAACCAATCTTGTGCATCCAATAGGTATGTTTGTGTCATTGGATGATCATTTAGGTCATTTTCGTCCACCCAAGGCATATTCTTGTCCAATTAGGGTTTTTTGACAAATCTTGTGCATCCAATAATTTCATTTGTGTCATTGGGTGAACATTTAGGTCATTTTCGTCCTCCCTAGGATTATTCTTGTCCAATTAGGGTTTTTAACCAATCATGTGCATTCAATAGGTGTATTTGTGTCATTGGATCAACATTTAGGTTATTTTCGTCCTCCCTTGTCTTATACTTGTCCAAATAGGGTTTTTAAACAATCTTGTGCATCCAATAGGTGTGTTTGTGTCATTGGATGAACATTTAGGTCATTTTCGTCCTCCCAAGGCTTCTTCTTGTCCAATGTTTTTAACCAATCTTGTGCATCCAATAAGTTCATTTGTGTCATTGAATGAACATTTAGGTCATTTTGGTCCTCCCTAGACGTATTCTTGTGCAATTAGGGTTTTTAAACAATCTTGTGCATCCAATAGGTGTGTTTGTGTCATTGGATGAACATTTAGGTAATTTTCGTCCTCCTTAGGCTTATTCTTGTCCAATTAGGGTTTTTAACAAATCTTGTGCATCCAATAAGTTCATTTGTGTCATTGAATGAACATTTAGGTCATTTTGGTCCTCCCTAGGCTTATTCTTGTCCAATTAGGGTTTTTAAACAATCTTGGGCATCCAAAGGTGCTTTTGTGTCATTGGATGAACATTTAGGGCATTTTCGTCCTCCCAAGGCTTATTCTTGTCTAATTAGGGTTTTTTTGACAAATCTTGTGCATCCAATAAGTTAATTTGTGTCATTGGATGTACATTTAGGTCATTTTCGTCCTCCCAAGGCTTATTCTTGTCCAATTAGGGTTTTTAACCAATCTTGTGCATCCAATAGGTGTGTTTGTGTCATTGGATTATCATTTAGGGCATTTTCGTCCATCCTGGGCTTATTCTTATCCAATTAGGGTTTTTAACCAATCTTGTGCATCGAATAGGTGTGTTTGTGTCATTGGATTAACATTTAGGTCATCTTCGTCCTCCCAAGGCTTTTTCGTGTCCAATTAGGGTTTCTATCAAATCTTGTGCATCCAATAAGTTCATTTGTGTCATTGGATGAACATTTAGGTCATTTTCGTCCTCCCTAGGCTTAATCATGTCCAATTAGGGTTTTTAACCAATCTTGTGCATCCAATAGGTATGTTTGTGTCCTGGGATGGACAATTAGGTCATTTTCGTCCTCCCAAGGCTTGTTCTTGTCCAATTAGGGTTTTTACCAATCTTGTGCTTCCTATAGGTGTGTTTGTGTCATTGGATGAACATTTAGGTCATTCCCGTCCACCCTAAGCTTATTCTTGCCCAATTAGGGTTTTAAACCATTCTTCTGCTTCCTATAGGTGTGTTTGTGTCATTGGATGAACATTTAGGTCATTTTCGTCCACCCTAGGCTTATTCTTGCCCAATTATGGTTTTTAAACAATCTTGTGCATCCAATAGGTGTGTTTATGTCATTGGATTATCATTTAGGGCATTTTCGTCCTCCCTTGGCTTATTCTTATCCAATTAGGGTTTTTAACCAATCTTGTGCATCCAATAAGTTAATTTGTGTCATTGGATGAACATTTAGGTCATTTTCGTCCTCCCAAGGCTTATTCTTGTCCAATTTGGGATTTTAACCAATCTTGTGCATCCAATATGTGTGTTTGTGTCATTGGATTATCATTTAGGGCATTTTCGTCCTCCCTTGGCTTATTCTTATCCAATTAGGGTTTTTAACCAATCTTGAGCATCCAATAGGTATGTTTGTGTCCTTGGATGGACAATTAGGTCATTTACGTCCTCCCAAGGCTTATTCTTGTCCAATTAGCGTTTTTAAACAATCTTCTGCTTCCTATAGGTGTGTTTGTGTCATTGGATGAACATTTAGGTCATTTTCGTCCACCCTAGGCTTATTCTTGCCCAATTAGGGTTTTTAACCAATCTTGTGCATCCAATAGGTATGTTTGTGTCATTGGATGAACATTTAGGTCATTTTCGTACACCCAAGGCATATTCTTGTCCAATTAGGGTTTTTTGACAAATCTTGTGCATCCAATAAGTTCATTTGTGTCATTGGGTGAACATTTAGGTCATTTTCGTCCTCCCTAGGCTTATTCTTGTCCAATTAGGGTTTTTAACCAATCATGTGCATTCAATAGGTTTATTTGTGTCATTGGATGAACATTTAGGTTATTTTCGTCCTCCCTTGGCTTATACTTGTCCAAATAGGGTTTTTAAACAATCTTGTGCATCCAATAGGTGTGTTTGTGTCATTGGATGAACATTTAGGTCATTTTCGTCCTCCCAAGGCTTATTCTTGTCCAATGTTTTTAACCAATCTTGTGCATCCAATAAGTTCATTTGTGTCATTGAATGAAAATTTAGGTCATTTTGGTCCTCCCTAGACTTATTCTTGTGCAATTAGGGTTTTTAAACAATCTTGTGCATCCAATAGGTGTGTTTGTGTCATTGGATGAACATTTAGGTCATTTTCGTCTTCCTTAGGCATCTTCTTGTCCAATTAGGGTTTTTAACAAATCTTGTGCATCCAATAAGTTCATTTGTGTCATTGAATGAACATTTAGGTCATTTTGGTTCTCCCTAAGCTAATTCTTGTCCAATTATTGTTTTTAAACAATCTTGTGCATCCAATAGGTGTGTTTGTGTCATTGGATGAACATTTAGGTAATTTTCGTCCTCCTTAGGCTTATTCTTGTCCAATTAGGGTTTTTAGCAAATCTTGTGCATCCAATAAGTTCATTTGTGTCATTGAATGAACATTTAGGTCATTTTGGTCCTCCCTAGGCTTATTCTTGTCCAATTAGGGTTTTTAAACAATCTTGTGCATCCAATAGGTGTGTTTGTGTCATTGGATGAACATTTAGGTCATTCCCGTCCAACCTAAGCTTATTATTGCCCAATTAGGGTTTTAAACCATTCTTCTGCTTCCTATAGGTGTGTTTGTGTCATTGGATGAACATTTAGGTCATTTTCGTCCACCCTAGGCTTATTCTTGCCCAATTAGGGTTTTTAAACAATCTTGTGCATCCAATAGGTGTGTTTGTGTCATTGGATTATCATTTAGGGCATTTTCGTCCTCCCTTGGCTTATTCTTATCGAATTAGGGTTTTTAACCAATCTTGTGCATCCAATAGGTGTGTTTGTGTCATTGGATTATCATTTAGGTCATTTTCGTCCTCCCAAGGCTTTTTCTTGTCCAATTAGGGTTTTATCCAATCTTGTGCATCCAATAAGTTCATTTGTGTCATTGGATGAACATTTAGGTCATTTTCGTCTTCCCTAGGCTTATTCTTGTCCAATTAGTGTTTTTAACCAATCTTGTGCATCCAATAGGTATGTTTGTGTCCTTGGATGGACAATTAGGTCATTTTCGTCCTCCCAAGGCTTATTCTTGTCCAATTAGAGTTTTTAACCAATCTTCTGCTTCCTATAGGCGTGTTTGTGTCATTGGATGAACATTTAGGTCATTTCCGTCCACCCTAGGCTTATTCTTTCCCAATTAGGGTTTTCAACCAATCTTGTGCATCCAATAGGTATGTTTGTGTCATTGGATGAACATTTAGGTTATTTTCGTCCACCCAAGGCATATTCTTGTCCAATTAGGGTTTTTTGACAAATCTTGTGCATCCAATAAGTTCATTTGTGTCATTGGGTGAACATTTAGGTCATTTTCGTCTTCCCTAGGCTTATTCTTGTCCAATTAGGGTTTTTAACCAATCATTTGCATTCAATAGGTTTATTTGTGTCATTGGATGAACATTTAGGTTATTTTCGTCCTCCCTTGGCTTATACTTGTCCAAATAGGGTTTTTAAACAATCTTGTGCATCCAATAGGTGTGTTTGTGTCATTGGATGAACATTTAGGTCACTTTCGTCCTCCCAAGGCTTATTCTTGTCCAATGTTTTTAACCAATCTTGTGCATCCAATAAGTTCATTTGTGTCATTGAATGAACATTTAGGTCATTTTGGTCCTCCCTAGACTTATTCTTGTGCAATTAGGGTTTTTAAACAATCTTGTGCATCCAATAGGTGTGTTTGTGTCATTGGATGAACATTTAGGTCATTTTCGTCTTCCTTAGGCATCTTCTTGTCCAATTAGGGTTTTTAACAAATCTTGTGCATCCAATAAGTTCATTTGTGTCATTGAATGAACATTTAGGTCATTTTGGTTCTCCCTAAGCTTATTCTTGTCCAATTATTGTTTTTAAACAATCTTGTGCATCCAATAGGTGTGTTTGTGTCATTGGATGAACATTTAGGTAATTTTCGTCCTCCTTAGGCTTATTCTTGTCCAATTAGGGTTTTTAGCAAATCTTGTGCATCCAATAAGTTCATTTGTGTCATTGAATGAACATTTAGGTCATTTTGGTCCTCCCTAGGCTTATTCTTGTCCAATTAGGGTTTTTAAACAATCTTGTGCATCCAATAGGTGTGTTTGTGTCATTGGATGAACATTTAGGGCATTTTTGTCCTCCCAAGGCTTATTCTTGTCCAATTAGGGTTTTTAACAAATCTTGTGCATCCAATAAGTTAATTTGTGTCATTGGATGAACATTTAGGTCATTTTCGTCCTCCCAAGGCTTATTCTTGTCCAATGAGGGTTTTTAACCAATCTTGTGCATACAATAACTTCCTTTGTGTCATTGGACGAACATTTAGGTCATTTTCGTCCTCTCTAGGCTAATTCTTGTCCAAGTAGGTTTTTAACCAGTCTTGTACATCCAATAAGTTTATTTGTGTCATTGGATGAACATTTAGGTCATTTTCGTCCTGCCTAGCCTTATTCTTGTCCAATTAGGGTTTTTAACAAATCTTGTGCATCCAATAGGTGTGTTTGTGTCATTGGATGAACATTTAGGTAATTTTCGTCCTCCTTAGGCTTATTCTTGTCCAATTAGGGTTTTTAGCAAATCTTGTGCATCCAATAAGTTCATTTGTGCCATTGAATGAACATTTAGGTCATTTTGGTCCTCCCTATGCTTATTCTTGTCCAATTAGGGTTTTTAAACAATCTTGTGCATCCAATAGGTGTGTTTGTGTCATTGGATGAACATTTAGGTCATTCCCGTCCACCCTAAGCTTATTATTGCCCAATTAGGGTTTTAAACCATTCTTCTGCTTCCTATAGGTGTGTTTGTGTCATTGGATGAACATTTAGGTCATTTTCGTCCACCCTAGGCTTATTCTTGCCCAATTAGGGTTTTTAAACAATCTTGTGCATCCAATAGGTGTGTTTGTGTCATTGGATTATCATTTAGGGCATTTTCGTCCTCCCTTGGCTTATTCTTATCGAATTAGGGTTTTTAACCAATCTTGTGCATCCAATAGGTGTGTTTGTGTCATTGGATTATCATTTAGGTCATCTTCGTCCTCCCAAGGCTTTTTCTTGTCCAATTAGGGTTTTATCCAATCTTGTGCATCCAATAAGTTCATTTGTGTCATTGGATGAACATTTAGGTCATTTTCGTCTTCCCTAGGCTTATTCTTGTCCAATTAGTGTTTTTAACCAATCTTGTGCATCCAATAGGTATGTTTGTGTCCTTGGATGGACAATTAGGTCATTTTCGTCCTCCCAAGGCTTATTCTTGTCCAATTAGCGTTTTTAACCAATCTTCTGCTTCCTATAGGCGTGTTTGTGTCATTGGATGAACATTTAGTTCATTCCCGTCCACCCTAGGCTTATTCTTTCCCAATTAGGGTTTTCAACCAATCTTGTGCATCCAATAGGTATGTTTGTGTCATTGGATGAACGTTTAGGTCATTTTCGTCCACCCAAGGCATATTTTTGTCCAATTAGGGTTTTTTGACAAATCTTGTGCATCCAATAAGTTCATTTGTGTCATTGGGTGAACATTTAGGTCATTTTCGTCCTCCCTAGGCTTATTCTTGTCCAATTAGGGTTTTTAACAAATCATGTGCATTCAATAGGTTTATTTGTGTCATTGGATGAACATTTAGGTTATTTTCGTCCTCCCTTGGCTTATACTTGTCCAAATAGGGTTTTTAAACAATCTTGTGCATCCAATAGGTGTGTTTGTGTCATTGGATGAACATTTAGGTCACTTTCTTCCTCCCAAGGCTTATTCTTGTCCAATGTTTTTAACCAATCTTGTGCATCCAATAAGTTCATTTGTGTCATTGAATGAACATTTAGGTCATTTTGGTCCTCCCTAGACTTATTCTTGTGCAATTAGGGTTTTTAAACAATCTTGTGCATCCAATAGGTGTGTTTGTGTCATTGGATGAACATTTAGGTCATTTTCGTCTTCCTTAGGCATCTTCTTGTCCAATTAGTGTTTTTAACAAATCTTGTGCATCCAATAAGTTCATTTGTGTCATTGAATGAACATTTAAGTCATTTTGGTTCTCCCTAAGCTTATTCTTGTCCAATTATTGTTTTTAAACAATCTTGTGCATCCAATAGGTGTGTTTGTGTCATTGGATGAACATTTAAGTAATTTTCGTCCTCCTTAGGCTTATTCTTGTCCAATTAGGGTTTTTAGCAAATCTTGTGCATCCAATAAGTTCATTTGTGTCATTGAATGAACATTTAGGTCATTTTGGTCCTCCCTAGGCTTATTCTTGTCCAATTATGGTTTTTAAACAATCTTGTGCATCCAATAGGTGTGTTTGTATCATTGGATGAACATTTAGGGCATTTTCGTCCTCCCAAGGCTTATTCTTGTCCAATTAGGGTTTTTAACAAATCTTGTGCATCCAATAAGTTAATTTGTGTCATTGGATGAACATTTAGGTCATTTTCGTCCTCCCAAGGCTTATTCTTGTCCAATGAGGGTTTTTAACCAATCTTGTGCATACAATAACTTCCTTTGTGTCATTGGACGAACATTTAGGTCATTTTCGTCCTCTCTAGGCTAATTCTTGTCCAAGTAGGTTTTTAACCAGTCTTGTACATCCAATAAGTTTATTTGTGTCATTGGATGAACATTTAGGTCATTGTCGTCCTGCCTAGCCTTATTCTTGTCCAATTAGGGTTTTTAACAAATCTTGTGCATCCAATAGGTGTGTTTGTGTCATTGGATTATCATTTAGGGCATTTTCGCCCTCCCTTGGCTTATTCTTATCCAATTAGGGTTTTTAACCAATCTTGTGCATCCAATAGGTGTGTTTGTGTCATTGGATTAACATTTAGGTCATCTACGTCCTCCCAAGGCTTTTTCTTGTCCAATTAGGGTTTTTATCCAATCTTGTGCATCCAATAAGTTCATTTGTGTCATTGGATGAACATTTAGGTAATTTTCGTCCTCCCTAGGCTTAATCATGTCCAATTAGGGTTTTTAACCAATCTTGTGCATCCAATAAGTTAATTTGTGTCATTCGATGAACATTTAGGTCATTTTCGTCCTCCCAAGGCTTATTCTTGTCCAATTAGGGTTTTTAACCAATCTTGTGCATCCAATAAGTTCCTTTGTGTCATTGGATGAACATTTAGGTCATTTTCGTCCTCCTTAGGCTTATTCTTGTCCAATTAGGGTTTTTAACAAATCTTGTGCATCCAATAAGTTCATTTGTGTCATTGAATGAACATTTAGGTCATTTTCGTCCTCCCAAGGCTTATTCTTGTCCAATTAGGGTTTTTATCCAATCTTGTGCATCCAATAGGTATGTTTGTGTCCTTGGATGGACAATTAGGTCATTTTCGTCCTCCTAATGCTTATTCTTGTCCAATTAGGGTTTTTAACCAATCTTGTGCATCAAATAAGTTCATTTATGTCATTGGATGAACATTTAGGTCATTTTCGTCTTCCCTAGGCTAATTCTTGTCCAAGTAGGTTTTTAACCAGTCTTGTACATCCAATAAGTTTATTTGTGTCATTGGATGAACATTTAGGTCATTTTCGTCCTGCCTAGCCTTATTCTTGTCCAATTAGGGTTTTTAACAAATCTTGTGCATCCAATAGGTGTGTTTGTGTCCTTGGATGGACAATTAGGTCATTTTCGTCCTCCCAATGCTTATTCTTGTCCAATTAGGGTTTTTAACCAATCTTGTGCATCAAATAAGTTCATTTATGTCATTGGATGAACATTTAGGTCATTTTCGTCCTCCCTAGGCTTATTCTTGTCAAATTAGGGTTTTTAACCAATTTGTGCATCCAATAGGTGTGTTTGTGTCATTGGATGAACATTTAGGTCATTTTCGTCCTCCCTAGGCTTATTCTTGTCCAATTAGGGTTTTTAACCAATCTTGTGCATCCATTAAGTTCATTTGTGTCATTGAATGAACATTTAGGTCATTTTGGTCCTCCCTAGACTTATTCTTGTCCAATTAGGGTTTTTAAACAATCTTGTGCATCCAATAGGTGTGTTTGTGTCATTGGATGAACATTTAGGGCATTTTCGTCCTCCCAATACTTATTCTTGTCCAATTAGGGTTTTTAACCAATCTTTTGCATCCAATAAGTTAATCTGTGTCATTGGATGAACATTTAGGTCATTTTCATCCTCCCAAGGCTTATTCTTGTCCAATTAGGATTTTTAACCAATCTTGTGCATCCAATAAGTTCCTTTGTGTCATTGGATGAACATTTAGGTCATTTTCATCCTCCCTAGGCTTATTCTTGTCCAATTAGGCTTTTTAACCAAACTTGTACATCCAATAAGTTCATTTGTGTCGTTGGATGAACATTTAGGTCATTTTCGTCCTCCCTAGCCTTATTCTTGTCCAATTAGGGTTTTTAACCAATCTTGTGCATCCAATAGGTGTGTTTGTGTCATTGGATTATCATTTAGGGCATTTTCGTCCTCCCTTGGCTTATTCTTATCCAATTAGGGTTTTTAACCAATCTTGTGCATCCAATAGGTGTGTTTGTGTCATTGGATTAACATTTAGGTCATCTTCGTCCTCCCAAGGCTTTTTCTTGTCCAATTAGGGTTTTTATCCAATCTTGTGCATCCAATAAGTTCATTTGTGTCATTGGATGAACATTTAGGTAATTTTCGTCCTCCCTAGGCTTAATCATGTCCAATTAGGGTTTTTAACCAATCTTGTGCATCCAATAAGTTAATTTGTGTCATTCGATGAACATTTACGTCATTTTCGTCCTCCCAAGGCTTATTCTTGTCCAATTAGGGTTTTTAACCAATCTTGTGCATCCAATAAGTTCCTTTGTGTCATTGGATGAACATTTAGGTCATTTTCGTCCTCCTTAGGCTTATTCTTCTCCAATTAGGGTTTTTAACAAATCTTGTGCATCCAATAAGTACATTTGTGTCATTGAATGAACATTTATGTCATTTTCGTCCTCCCAAGGCTTATTCTTGTCCAATTAGGGTTTTTATCCAGTCTTGTGCATCCAATAAGTTCATTTGTGTCATTGGATGAACATTTAGGTCATTTTCGTCCTCCCTAGGCTTATTCTTGTCCAATTAGTGTTTTTAACCAATCTTGTGCATCAAATAGGTATGTTTGTGTCCTTGGATGGACAATTAGGTCATTTTCGTCCTCCCAATGCTTATTCTTGTCCAATTAGGGTTTTTAACCAATCTTGTGCATCAAATAAGTTCATTTATGTCATTGGATGAACATTTAGGTCATTTTTGTCCTCCCTAGGCTTATTCTTTTCAAATTAGGATTTTTAACCAATTTGTGCATCCAATAGGTGTGTTTGTGTCATTGGATGAACATTTAGGTCATTTTCGTCTTCCTTAGGCATCTTCTTCTCCAATTAGGGCTTTAAACCAATCTTGTGCATCCAATAGGTGTGTTTGTGTTATTGGATGAACATTTAGGTCATTTTCGTCCTCCTTAGGCTTATTCTTGTCCAATTAGGGTTTTTAACAAATCTTGTGCATCCAATAAGTTCATTTGTGTTAATGAATGAACATTTAGGTCATTTTGGTCCTCCCTAGGCTTATTCTTGTCCAATTTGGGTTTTTAAACAATCTTGTGTATCCAATAGGTGTGTTTGTGTCATTGGATGAACATTTAGGGCATTTTCGTCCACCCAAGACTTATTCTTGTCCAATTAGGGTTTTTAACCAATCTTGTGCATCCAATAAGTTAATTTCTGTCATTGGATGAACATTTAGGTCATTTTCGTCCTCCCAAGGCTTATTCTTGTCCAATTAGGGTTTTTAACCAATCTTGTGCATCCAATAAGTTCCTTTGTGTCATTGGATGAACATTTAGGTCATTTTCGTCCTCCCTAGGCTTATTCTTGTCCAATTAGGCTTTTTAACCAATCTTGTACATCCAAGAAGTTCATTTGTGTCGTTGGATGAACATTTAGGTCATTTTCGTCCTCCCTAGCCTTATTCTTGTCCAATTAGGGTTTTTAACCAATCTTGTGCATCCAATAGGTATGTTTGTGTCCTTGGATGGACAATTAGGTCATTTTCGTCCTCCCAATGCTTATTCTTGTCCAATTAGGGTTTTTAACCAATCTTGTGCATCAAATAAGTTCATTTATGTCATTGGATGAACATTTAGGTCATTTTCGTCCTCCCTAGGCTTATTCTTGTCAAATTAGGGTTTTTAACCAATTTGTGCATCCAATAGGTGTGTTTGTGTCATTGGATGAACATTTAAGTCATTTTCGTCTTTCTTAGGCATCTTCTTGTCCAATTAGGGTTTTAAACCAATCTTGTGCATCCAATAGGTGTGTTTGTGTTATTGGATGAACATTTAGGTCATTTTCGTCCTACTTAGGCTTATTCTTGTCCAATTAGGGTTTTTAACAAATCTTGTGCATCCAATAAGTTCATTTGTGTTAATGAATGAACATTTAGGTCATTTTGGTCCTCCCTAGGCTTATTCTTGTCCAATTAGGGTTTTTAAACAATCTTGTGTATCCAATAGGTGTGTTTGTGTCATTGGATGAACATTTAGGGCATTTTCGTCCTCCCAAGACTTATTCTTGTGCAATTAGGGTTTTTAACCAATCTTGTGCATCCAATAGGTTAATTTGTGTCATTGGATGAACATTTAGGTCATTTTCGTCCTCCCAAGGCTAATTCTTGTCCAATTAGGGTTTTTAACCAATCTTGTGCATCCAATAAGTTCCTTTGTGTCATTGGATGAACATTTAGGTCATTTTCGTCCTCCCTAGGCTTATTCTTGTCCAATTAGGGTTTTTAACCAATCTTGTGCATCCATTAAGTTCATTTGTGGCATTGAATGAACATTTAGGTCATTTTGGTCCTCCCTAGACTTATTCTTGTCCAATTAGGGTTTTTAAACAATCTTGTGCATCCAATAGGTGTGTTTGTGTCATTGGATGAACATTTAGGGCATTTTCGTCCTCCCAAGACTTATTCTTGTCCAATTAGGGTTTTTAACCAATCTTGTGCATCCAATAAGTTAATCTGTGTCATTGGATGAACATTTAGGTCATTTTCGTCCTCCCAAGGCTTATTCTTGTCCAATTAGGGTTTTTGACCAATCTTGTGCATCCAATAAGTTCCTTTGTGTCATTGGATGAACATTTTGGTCATTTTCGTCCTCCCTAGGCTTATTCTTGTCCAATTAGGGTTTTTAACCAATCTTGTACATCCAAAAGTTCATTTGTGTCATTGGATGAACATTTAGGTCATTTTCGTTCTCCTTAGCCGTATTCATGTCCAATTAGGGTTTTTAACGAATCTTGTGCATCCAATAGGTGTGTTTGTGTCATTGGATTAACATTTAGGTCATCTTCGTCCTCCCTAGGCTTATTCTTGTCCAATTAGGGTTTTTATCCAATCTTGTGCATCCAATAAGTTCATTTGTGTCATTGGATGAACATTTAGGTCATTTTCGTCCTCCCTAGGCTTATTCTTGTCCAATTAGGGTTTTTAACCAATCTTGTGCATCCAATAGATGTGTTGGCGTCATTGGATGTACAATTCAGGTCATTTTCGTTCTCCCTAGGGTTAATCATGTCCAATTGGGGTTTTTAACCAATCTTCTGCTTCCTATAGGTGTGTTTGTGTCGTTGGATGAACATTTAGGTCATTTCTGTCCACCCTAGGCTTATTCTTGCCCAATTAGGGTTTTTAACCAATCTTGTGCATCCAATAGGTATGTTTGTGTCATTGGATGAACATTTACGTCATTTTCGTCCACCCAAGGCATATTCTTGTCCAATTTGGGTTTTTAACAAATCTTGTGCATCCAATAAGTTCATTTGTGTCATTGGGTGAACATTTAGGTCATTTTCGTCCTCCCTAGGCTTATTCTTGTCCAATTAGGGTTTTTAACCAATAATGTGCATCCAATAGGTGTATTTGTGTCATTGGATGAACATTTAGGTTATTTTCGTCCTCCCTTGGCTTATACTTGTCCAATTAGGGTTTTTAAACAATTTTGTGCATCCAATAGGTGTGTTTGTGTCATTGGATGAACATTTAGGTCATTTTTGTCCTCCCAAGGCTTATTCTTGTCCAATTAGGGTTTTTAACCAATCTTGTGCTTCCAATAAGTTCATTTGTGTCATTGAATGAACATTTAGGTCATTTTGGTCCTCCCTAGACTTATTCTTGTCCAATTAGGTTTTTTTAACAATCTTGTGCATCCAATAGGTGTGTTTGTGTCATTGGATGAACATTTAGGCCATTTTCGTCTTCCTTAGGCATCTTCTTGTCCAATTAGGGTTTTTAACCAATCTTGTGCATCCAATAGGTGTGTTTGTGTCATTGGATGAACATTTAGGTAATTTTCTTCCTCCTTAGGCTTATTCTTGTCCAATTAGGGTTTTTAACAAATCTTGTGCATCCAATAAGTTCATTTGTGTTATTGAATGAACATTTAGGTCATTTTGGTCCTCCCTAGGCTTATTCTTCCCGAATTAGGGTTTTTAAACAATCTTGTGCATCCAATAGGTGTGTTTGTGTCATTGGATGAACATTTAGGGCATTTTCGTCCTCCCAACGCTTATTCTTGTCCAATTAGGGTTTTTAACCAATCTTGTGCATCCAATAAGTTAATTTGTGTCATTGGATGAACATTTAGGTCATTTTCGTCCTCCCAAGGCTTATTCTTGTCCAATTAGGGTTTTTAACCAATCTTGTGCATCGAATAAGTTCCTTTGTGTCATTGGATGAACATTTAGGTCATTTTCCTCCTACCTAGGCTTATTCTTGTCCAATTAGGGTTTTTAACCAATCTTGTACATCCAATAAGTTCATTTGTGTCATTGGATGAACATTTAGGTCATTTTCGTCCTCCCTAGCCTTATTCTTGTCCAATTAGGGTTTTTAACCAATCTTGTGCATCCAATAGGTGTGTTTGTGTCATTGGATTAACATTTAGGCCATCTTCGTCCTCCCAAGGCTTATTCTTGTCCAATTAGGGTTTTTATCCAATCTTGTGCATCCAATAAGTTAATTTGTGTCATTGGATGAACATTTAGGTCATTTTCGTCCTCCCAAGGCTTATTCTTGTCCAATTAGGGTTTTTAACAAATCATGTGCATCCAATAAGTTCCTTTGTGTCATTGGATGAACATTTAGGTCATTTTCCTCCTACCTAGGCTTGTTCTTGTCCAATTAGGGTTTTTAACCAATCTTGTACATGCAATAAGTTCATTTGTGTCATTGGATGAACATTTAGGTCATTTTCGTCCTCCCTAGCCTTATTCTTGTCTAATTAGGGTTTTTAACCAATCTTGTGCATCCAATATGTGTGTTTGTGTCATTGGATTAACATTTAGGCCATCTTCGTCCTCCCAAGGCTTATTCCTGTCCAATTAGGGTTTTTATCCAATCTTGTGCATCCAATAAGTTAATTTGTGTCATTGGATGAACATTTAGGTCATTTTCGTCCTCCCAAGGCTTATTCTTGTCCAATTACGGTTTTTAACCAATCTTGTGCATCCAATAGGTGTGTTTGTGTCATTGGATGAACATTTTTGTCATTTTCCTCCTACCGAGGCTTATTCTTGTCCAATTAGGGTTTTTAACCAATCTTGTACATCCAATAAGTTCATTTGTGTCATTGGATGAACATTTAGGTCATTTTCGTCCTCCCTAGCCTTATTCTTGTCCAATTAGGGTTTTTAACCAATCTTGTGCATCCAATAGGTATGTTTGTGTCATTGGATGAACATTTAGGTCATTTTCGTCCACCCAAGGCATATTCTTGTCCAATTAGGGTTTTTAACAAATCTTGTGCATCCAATAAGTTCATTTGTGTCATTGGATGAACATTAAGGTCATTTTCGTCCTCCCTAGGCTTATTCTTGTCCAATTAGGGTTTTTAACCAATCATGTGCATCCAATAGGTGTATTTGTGTCATTGGATGAACATTTAGGTTATTTTCTTTCTCCCTTGGCTTATACTTGTCCAATTAGGATTTTTAAACAATCTTATGCATCCAATAGGTGTGTTTGTGTCATTGGATGAATATTTAGGTCATTTTCGTTCTCCCAAGGCTTATTCTTGTCTAATTAGGGTTTTTAACCAATCTTGTGCATCCAATAAGTTCATTTGTGTCATTGAATGAACATTTAGGTCATTTTGGTCCTCCATAGACTTATTCTTGTCCAATTAGGGTTTTTAAACAATCTTGTGCATCCAATAGGTGTGTTTGTGTCATTGGATGAACATTTAGGTCATTTTCGTCTTCCTTAGGCATCTTCTTGTCCAATTAGGGTTTTTAACCAATCTTGTGCATCCAATAGTTGTGTTTGTGTCATTGGATTAACATTTAGGTCATTTTCGTCCTCCTTAGGCTTATTCTTGTCCAATTAGGGTTTTTAACAAATCTTGTGCATCCAATAAGTTCATTTGTGTCATTGAATGAACATTTAGGTCATTTTGGTTCTCCCTAAGCTTATTCTTGTCCAATTGTTGTTTTTAAACAATCTTGTGCATCCAATAGGTGTGTTTGTGTCATTGGATGAACATTTAGGTAATTTTCTTCCTCCTTAGGCTTATTCTTGTCCAATTAGGGTTTTTAACAAATCTTGTGCATCCAATAAGTTCATTTGTGTTATTGAATGAACATTTAGGTCATTTTGGTCCTCCCTAGGCTTATTCTTCCCCAATTAGGGTTTTTAAACAATCTTGTGCATCCAATAGGTGTGTTTGTGTCATTGGATGAACATTTAGGGCATTTTCGTCCTCCCAACGCTTATTCTTGTCCAATTAGGGTTTTTAACCAATCTTGTGCATCCAATAAGTTAATTTGTGTCATTGGATGAACATTTAGGTCATTTTCGTCCTCCCAAGGCTTATTCTTGTCCAATTAGGGTTTTTAACCAATCTTGTGCATCCAATAAGTTCCTTTGTGTCATTGGATGAACATTTAGGTCATTTTCCTCCAAACTAGGCTTATTCTTGTCCAATTAGGGTTTTTAACCAATCTTGTACATCCAATAAGTTCATTTGTGTCATTGGATGAACATTTAGGTCATTTTCGTCCTCCCTAGCCTTATTCTTGTCCAATTAGGGTTTTTAACCAATCTTGTGCATCCAATAGGTGTGTTTGTGTCATTGGATTAACATTTAGGCCATCTTCGTCCTCCCAAGGCTTATTCTTGTCCAATTAGGGTTTTTATCCAATCTTGTGCATCCAATAAGTTAATTTGTGTCATTGGATGAACATTTAGGTCATTTTCGTCCTCCCAAGGCTTATTCTTGTCCAATTAGGGTTTTTAACAAATCATGTGCATCCAATAAGTTCCTTTGTGTCATTGGATGAACATTTAGGTCATTTTCCTCCTACCTAGGCTTGTTCTTGTCCAATTAGGGTTTTTAACCAATCTTGTACATGCAATAAGTTCATTTGTGTCATTGGATGAACATTTAGGTCATTTTCGTCCTCCCTAGCCTTATTCTTGTCCAATTAGGGTTTTTAACCAATCTTGTGCATCCAATAGGTGTGTTTGTGTCATTGGATTAACATTTAGGCCATCTTCGTCCTCCCAAGGCTTATTCCTGTCCAATTAGGGTTTTTATCCAATCTTGTGCATCCAATAAGTTAATTTGTGTCATTGGATGAACATTTAGGTCATTTTCGTCCTCCCAAGGCTTATTCTTGTCCAATTACGGTTTTTAACCAATTTTGTGCATCCAATAGGTGTGTTTGTGTCATTGGATGAACATTTTTGTCATTTTCCTCCTACCGAGGCTTATTCTTGTCCAATTAGGGTTTTTAACCAATCTTGTACATCCAATAAGTTCATTTGTGTCATTGGATGAACATTTAGGTCATTTTCGTCCTCCCTAGCCTTATTCTTGTCCAATTAGGGTTTTTAACCAATCTTGTGCATCCAATAGGTATGTTTGTGTCATTGGATGAACATTTAGGTCATTTTCGTCCACCCAAGGCATATTCTTGTCCAATTAGGGTTTTTAACAAATCTTGTGCATCCAATAAGTTCATTTGTGTCATTGGATGAACATTAAGGTCATTTTCGTCCTCCCTAGGCTTATTCTTGTCCAATTACGGTTTTTAACCAATCTTGTGCATCCAATAGGTGTGTTTGTGTCATTGGATTAACATTTAGGCCATCTTCGTCCTCCCAAGGCTTATTCCTGTCCAATTAGGGTTTTTATCCAATCTTGTGCATCCAATAAGTTAATTTGTGTCCTTGGATGAACATTTAGGTCATTTTCGTCCTCCCAAGGCTTATTCTTGTCCAATTACGGTTTTTAACCAATTTTGTGCATCCAATAGGTGTGTTTGTGTCATTGGATGAACATTTTTGTCATTTTCCTCCTACCGAGGCTTATTCTTGTCCAATTAGGGTTTTTAACCAATCTTGTACATCCAATAAGTTCATTTGTGTCATTGGATGAACATTTAGGTCATTTTCGTCCTCCCTAGCCTTATTCTTGTCCAATTAGGGTTTTTAACCAATCTTGTGCATCCAATAGGTATGTTTGTGTCATTGGATGAACATTTAGGTCATTTTCGTCCACCCAAGGCATATTCTTGTCCAATTAGGGTTTTTAACAAATCTTGTGCATCCAATAAGTTCATTTGTGTCATTGGATGAACATTAAGGTCATTTTCGTCCTCCCTAGGCTTATTCTTGTCCAATTAGGGTTTTTAACCAATCATGTGCATCCAATAGGTGTATTTGTGTCATTGGATGAACATTTAGGTTATTTTCGTCCTCCCTTGGCTTATACTTGTCCAATTAGGATTTTTAAACAATCTTATGCATCCAATAGGTGTGTTTGTGTCATTGGATGAATATTTAGGTCATTTTCGTTCTCCCAAGGCTTATTCTTGTCTAATTAGGGTTTTTAACCAATCTTGTGCATCCAATAAGTTCATTTGTGTCATTGAATGAACATTTAGGTCATTTTGGTCCTCCATAGACTTATTCTTGTCCAATTAGGGTTTTTAAACAATCTTGTGCATCCAATAGGTGTGTTTGTGTCATTGGATGAACATTTAGGTCATTTTCGTCTTCCTTAGGCATCTTCTTGTCCAATTAGGGTTTTTAACCAATCTTGTGCATCCAATAGTTGTGTTTGTGTCATTGGATTAACATTTAGGTCATTTTCGTCCTCCTTAGGCTTATTCTTGTCCAATTAGGGTTTTTAACAAATCTTGTGCATCCAATAAGTTCATTTGTGTCATTGAATGAACATTTAGGTCATTTTGGTTCTCCCTAAGCTTATTCTTGTCCAATTGTTGTTTTTAAACAATCTTGTGCATCCAATAGGTGTGTTTGTGTCATTGGATGAACATTTAGGTAATTTTCTTCCTCCTTAGGCTTATTCTTGTCCAATTAGGGTTTTTAACAAATCTTGTGCATCCAATAAGTTCATTTGTGTTATTGAATGAACATTTAGGTCATTTTGGTCCTCCCTAGGCTTATTCTTGCCCAATTAGGGTTTTTAAACAATCTTGTGCATCCAATAGGTGTGTTTGTGTCATTGGATGAACATTTAGGGCATTTTCGTCCTCCCAACGCTTATTCTTGTCCAATTAGGGTTTTTAACCAATCTTGTGCATCCAATAAGTTAATTTGTGTCATTGGATGAACATTTAGGTCATTTTCGTCCTCCCAAGGCTTATTCTTGTCCAATTAGGGTTTTTAACCAATCTTGAGCATCCAATAGGTGTGTTTGTGTCATTGGATGAACATTTAGGTCATTTTCGTCCTCCCTAGTCTTATTCTTGTCCAATTAGGGTTTTAAGCAATCTTGTGCATCCAATAAGTTCATTTGTGTCATTGGATGAATATTTAGGTCATTTTCGTCCTCCCTAGGCTTATTCTTGTCCAATTAGGGTTTCTATCCAATCTTGTGCATCCAATAGGTGTGTTTGTGTCATTGGATGAACATTTAGGTCATTTTCGTCCTCCCTATGCTTATTCTTGTCCAATTAGGGTTTTTAACCAATCTTGTGCATCCAATAGGTGTGTTTGTGTCATTGGATGAACATTTAGGTCATTTTCGTCCTCCCTAGACTTATTCTTGTCCAATTAGGTTTTTTAACCAATCTAGTGCTTCCAATAAGTTCATTTGTGTCATTGGGTGAACATTTAGGTCATTTTTGTCCTCCCTAGGCTTATTCTTGTGCAATTAGGGTTTCTAACCAATCTTGTGCATCCAATAGGTGTGTTTAGTCATTTGATGAACATTTAGGTTATTTTCGTCCTCCCTAGGCTTATTCTTGTCCAATTAGGGTTTTTAACCAATCTTGTGCATCCAATAAGTTCATTTGTGTCATTGGATTTACATTTAGGTCATTTTCGTCCTCCCTAGGCTTATTCTTGTCCAATTAGGGTTTCTAACCAATCTTGTGCATCCAATAGGTGTGTTTAGTCATTTGATGAACATTTAGGTTATTTTCGTCCTCCCTAGGCTTATTCTTGTCCAATTAGGGTTTTTAACCAATCTTGTGCATCCAATAAGTTCATTTGTGTCATTGGATGAACATTTAGGTCCCTTTCGTCCTCCCTAGGCTTATTCTTGTCCAATTAGGGTTTCTAACCAATCTTGTGCATCCAATAGGTGTGTTTAGTCATTTGATGAACATTTAGGTTATTTTCGTCCTCCCTAGGCTTATTCTTGTCCAATTAGGGTTTTTAACCAATCTTGTGCATCCAATAAGTTCATTTGTGTCATTGGATGAACATTTAGGTCATTTTCGTCCTCCCAAGGCCTATTCTTGTCCAATTAGGGTTTTTAACCAATCTTGTGCATCCAATAAGTTCATTTGTGTCATTGGATGAACATTTAGGTCATTTTCGTCCTCCCTAGGCTTATTCTTGTCCAATTAGGGTTTTCAACCAATCTTGTGCATCCAATAAGTTCATTTGTGTCATTGGATGAACATTTAGGTCATTTTCGTCCTCCCTAGGCTTATCCTTGTCCAATTAGGGTTTTTAACCAATCTTGTGCATCCAATAAGTTCATTTGTGTCATTGGATGAACATTTAGGTCATTTTCGTCCTCCCTAGGCTTATTCTTGTCCAATTAGGGTTTCTAACCAATCTGGTGCATCCAATAGGTGTGTTTAGTCATTTGATGAACATTTAGGTTATTTTCGTCCTCCCTAGGCTTATTCTTGTCCAATTAGGGTTTTTAACCAATCTTGTGCATCCAATAAGTTCATTTGTGTCATTGGATTAACATTTAGGTCATTTTCGTCCTTCCTAGGCTTATTCTTGTCCAATTAGGGTTTCTAACCAATCTTGTGCTTCAAATAGGTGTGTTTGTGTCATTGGATGAACATTTAGGTCATTTTCGTCCTCCCTAGGCTTATTCTTGTCCAATTAGGGTTTTTAACCAATCTTGTGCATCCAATAAGTTCATTTGTGTCATTGGATTAACATTTAGGTCATTTTCGTCCTACCTAGGCTTATTCTTGTCCAATTAGGGTTTCTAACCAATCTTGTGCATCCAATAGGTGTATTTGTGTCATTGGGTGAACATTTAGGTCATTTTTGTCCTCCCTAGGCTTATTCTTGTCCAGTTACGGTTTTTAAGCAATCTTGTGCATCCAATAAGTTCATTTGTGTCATTGGATGAACATTTAGGTCATTTTCGTCCTCCCTAGGCTTATTCTTGTCCAATTAGGGTTTTTAACCAATCTTGTGCATCCAATAGGTGTGTTGGCGTCATTGGATGTACATTTAGGTCATTTTCGTCCTCCCTAGGGTTAATCATGTCCAATTAGGGTTTTTAACCAATCTTCTGCTTCCTATAGGTGTGTTTGTGTCATTGGATGAACATTTAGGTCATTTCCGTCCACCCTAGGCTTATTCTTGCCCAATTAGGGTTTTTAACCAATCTTGTGCATCCAATAGGTATGTTTGTGTCATTGGATGAACATTTACGTCATTTTCGTCCACCCAAGGCATATTCTTGTCCAATTTGGGTTTTTAACAAATCTTGTGCATCCAATAAGTTCATTTGTGTCATTGGGTGAACATTTAGGTCATTTTCGTCCTCCCTAGGCTTATTCTTGTCCAATTAGGGTTTTTAACCAATAATGTGCATCCAATAGGTGTATTTGTGTCATTGGATGAACATTTAGGTTATTTTCGTCCTCCCTTGGCTTATACTTGTCCAATTAGGGTTTTTAAACAATTTTGTGCATCCAATAGGTGTGTTTGTGTCATTGGATGAACATTTAGGCCATTTTCGTCTTCCTTAGGCATCTTCTTGTCCAATTAGGGTTTTTAACCAATCTTGTGCATCCAATAGGTGTGTTTGTGTCATTGGATGAACATTTAGGTAATTTTCTTCCTCCTTAGGCTTATTCTTGTCCAATTAGGGTTTTTAACAAATCTTGTGCATCCAATAAGTTCATTTGTGTTATTGAATGAACATTTAGGTCATTTTGGTCCTCCCTAGGCTTATTCTTCCCCAATTAGGGTTTTTAAACAATCTTGTGCATCCAATAGGTGTGTTTGTGTCATTGGATGAACATTTAGGGCATTTTCGTCCTCCCAACGCTTATTCTTGTCCAATTAGGGTTTTTAACCAATCTTGTGCATCCAATAAGTTAATTTGTGTCATTGGATGAACATTTAGGTCATTTTCGTCCTCCCAAGGCTTATTCTTGTCCAATTAGGGTTTTTAACCAATCTTGTGCATCCAATAAGTTCCTTTGTGTCATTGGATGAACATTTAGGTCATTTTCCTCCAAACTAGGCTTATTCTTGTCCAATTAGGGTTTTTAACCAATCTTGTACATCCAATAAGTTCATTTGTGTCATTGGATGAACATTTAGGTCATTTTCGTCCTCCCTAGCCTTATTCTTGTCCAATTAGGGTTTTTAACCAATCTTGTGCATCCAATAGGTGTGTTTGTGTCATTGGATTAACATTTAGGCCATCTTCGTCCTCCCAAGGCTTATTCTTGTCCAATTAGGGTTTTTATCCAATCTTGTGCATCCAATAAGTTAATTTGTGTCATTGGATGAACATTTAGGTCATTTTCGTCCTCCCAAGGCTTATTCTTGTCCAATTAGGGTTTTTAACAAATCATGTGCATCCAATAAGTTCCTTTGTGTCATTGGATGAACATTTAGGTCATTTTCCTCCTACCTAGGCTTGTTCTTGTCCAATTAGGGTTTTTAACCAATCTTGTACATGCAATAAGTTCATTTGTGTCATTGGATGAACATTTAGGTCATTTTCGTCCTCCCTAGCCTTATTCTTGTCCAATTAGGGTTTTTAACCAATCTTGTGCATCCAATAGGTGTGTTTGTGTCATTGGATTAACATTTAGGCCATCTTCGTCCTCCCTAGCCTTATTCTAGTCCAATTAGTGTTTTTAACCAATCTTGTGCATCCAATATGTATGTTTGTGTCCTGGGATGGACAATTAGGTCATTTTCGACCTCCCAATGCTTATTCTTGTCCAATTAGGGTTTTTAACCAATCATGTGCATCCAATAGGTGTGTTTGTGTCATTGGATTAACATTTAGGTCATCTTCGTCCTCCCTAGGCTTATTCTTGTCCAATTAGGGTTTTTATCCAATCTTGTGCATCCAATAAGTTCATTTGTGTCATTGGATGAACATTTAGGTCATTTTCGTCCTCCCTAGGCTTATTCTTGTCCAATTGGTGTTTTTAACCAATCTTGTGCATCCAATAGGTATGTTTGTGTCCTTGGATGGACAATTAGGTCATTTTCGTCCTCCCAAGGCTTATTCTTGTCAAATTAGGGTTTTTAACCCATCTTGTGCATCCAATAAGTTCATTTGTGTCATTGGATGAACATTTAGGTCATTTTTGTCCTCCCTAGGCTTATTCTTGTCCAATTAGGGTTTTTAACCAATCTTGTGCATCCAATAGGTGTGTTGGGGTCATTGGATTTACATTTAGGTCATTTTCGTTCTCCCTAGGGTTAATCATGTCCAATTGGGGTTTCTAACCAATCTTGTGCATCCAATAGGTGTGTTTGTGTCATTGGATGAACATTTAGATCATTTCCGTCCACCCTAGGCTTATTCTTGTCCAATTAGGGTTTTTAACCAATCTTGTGCGTCCATTAAGTTCATTTGTGTCATTGAATGAACATTTAGGTCATTTTGGTCCTCCCTAGACTTATTCTTGTGCAATTAGGGTTTTTAAACAATCTTGTGCATCCAATAGGTGTGTTTGTGTCATTGGATGAACATTTAGGTCATTTTCGTCTTCCTTAGGCATCTTCTTGTCCAATTAGGGTTTTTAACCAATCTTGTGCATCCAATAGTTGTGTTTGTGTCATTGGATTAACATTTAGGTCATTTTCGTCCTCCTTAGGCTTATTCTTGTCCAATTAGGGTTTTTAACAAATCTTGTGCATCCAATAAGTTCATTTGTGTCATTGAATGAACATTTAGGTCATTTTGGTTCTCCCTAAGCTTATTCTTGTCCAATTATTGTTTTTAAACAATCTTGTGCATCCAATAGGTGTGTTTGTGTCATTGGATGAACATTTAGGTAATTTTCTTCCTCCTTAGGCTTATTCTTGTCCAATTAGGGTTTTTAACTAATCATGTGCATGCAATAGGTGTGTTTATGTCATTGGATGAACATTTAGGTTATTTTCGTCCTCCCTTGGCTTATACTTGTCCAATTAGGGTTTTTAAACAATCTTTTGCATCCAATAAGTTCATTTGTGTCATTGGATGAACATTTAGGTCATTTTCGTCCTCCCAAGGCTTATTCTTGTCCAATTAGGGTTTTTAACCAATCTTGTGCATCCATTAAGTTCATTTGTGTCATTGAATGAACATTTAGGTCATTTTGGTCCTCCCTAGACTTATTCTTGTCCAATTAGGGTTTTTAAACAATCTTGTGCATCCAATAGGTGTGTTTGTGTCATTGGATGAACATTTAGGGCATTTTCGTCCTCCCAAGACTTATTCTTGTCCAATTAGGGTTTTTAACCAATCTTGTGCATCCAATAAGTTAATCTGTGTCATTGGATGAACATTTAGGTCATTTTCGTCCTCCCAAGGCTTATTCTTGTCCAATTAGGGTTTTTGACCAATCTTGTGCATCCAATAAGTTCCTTAGTGTCATTGGATTAACATTTTGGTCATTTTCGTCCTCCTTAGGCTTATTCATGTCCAATTAGGGTTTTTAACCAATCTTGTACATTCAATAAGTTCATTTGTGTCATTGGATGAACATTTAGGTCATTTTCGTTCTCCTTAGCCGTATTCTTGTCCAATTAGGGTTTTTAACCAATCTTGTGCATCCAATAGGTGTGTTTGTGTCATTGGATTAACATTTAGGTCATCTTCGTCCTCCCTAGGCTTATTCTTGTCCAATTAGGGTTTTTATCCAATCTTGTGCATCCAATAAGTTCATTTGTGTCATTGGATGAACATTTAGGTCATTTTCGTCCTCCCTAGGCTTATTCTTGTCCAATTGGTGTTTTTAACCAATCTTGTGCATCCAATAGGTATGTTTGTGTCCTTGGATGGACAATTAGGTCATTTTCGTCCTCCCAAGGCTTATTCTTGTCAAATTAGGATTTTTAACCCATCTTGTGCATCCAATAAGTTCATTTGTGTCATTGGATGAACATTTAGGTCATTTTCGTCCTCCCTAGGCTTACCAATCTTGTGCATCCAATAGATGTGTTGGCGTCATTAGATGTACATTTAGGTCATTTTCGTTCTCCCTAGGGTTAATCATGTCCAATTGGGGTTTTTAACCAATCTTCTGCTTCCTATAGGTGTGTTTGTGTCGTTTGATGAACATTTAGGTCATTTCCGTCCACCCTAGGCTTATTCTTGCCCAATTAGGGTTTTTAACCAATCTTGTGCATCCAATAGGTATGTTTGTGTCATTGGATGAACATGTACGTCATTTTCGTCCACCCAAGGCATATTCTTGTCCAATTAGGGTTTTTAACAAATCTTGTGCATCCAATAAGTTCATTTGTGTCATTGGGTGAACATTTAGGTCATTTTCGTCCTCCCTAGGCTTATTCTTGTCCAATTAGGGTTTTAAACCAATCTTGTGCATCCAATAGGTGTGTTTGTGTTATTGGATGAACATTTAGGTCATTTTCGTCCTCCTTAGGCTTATTCTTGTCCAATTAGGGGTTTTAACAAATCTTGTGCATCCAATAAGTTCATTTGTGTTAATGAATGAACATTTAGGTCATTTTGGTCCTCCCTAGGCTTATTCTTGTCCAATTAGGGTTTTTAAACAATCTTGTGTATCCAATAGGTGTGTTTGTGTCATTGGATGAACATTTAGGGCATTTTCGTCCTCCCAACACTTATTCTTGTCCAATTAGGGTTTTTAACCAATCTTGTGCATCCAATAAGTTAATTTGTGTCATTGGATGAACATTTAGGTCATTTTCGTCCTCCCAAGGCTTATTCTTGTCCAATTAGGGTTTTTAACCAATCTTGTGCATCAAATAAGTTCCTTTGTGTCATTGGATGAACATTTAGGTCATTTTCGTCCTCCCTAGGCTTATTCTTGTCCAATTAGGGTTTTTAACCAATCTTGTGCATCCATTAAGTTCATTTGTGTCATTGAATGAACATTTAGGTCATTTTCGTCCTCCCTAGGCTTATTCTTGTCCAATTAGGGTTTTTAACCAATCTTGTGCATCCAATAGATGTGTTGGCGTCATTGGATGTACAATTTAGGTCATTTTCGTTCTCCCTAGGGTTAATCATGTCCAATTGGGGTTTTTAACCAATCTTCTGCTTCCTATAGGTGTGTTTGTGTCGTTGGATGAACATTTAGGTCATTTCCGTCCACCCTAGGCTTATTCTTGCCCAATTAGGGTTTTTAACCAATCTTGTGCATCCAATAGGTATGTTTGTGTCATTGGATGAACATTTACGTCATTTTCGTCCACCCAAGGCATATTCTTGTCCAATTTGGGTTTTTAACAAATCTTGTGCATCCAATAAGTTCATTTGTGTCATTGGGTGAACATTTAGGTCATTTTCGTCCTCCCTAGGCTTATTCTTGTCCAATTAGGGTTTTTAACCAATAATGTGCATCCAATAGGTGTATTTGTGTCATTGGATGAACATTTAGGTTATTTTCGTCCTCCCTTGGCTTATACTTGTCCAATTAGGGTTTTTAAACAATTTTGTGCATCCAATAGGTGTGTTTGTGTCATTGGATGAACATTTAGGCCATTTTCGTCTTCCTTAGGCATCTTCTTGTCCAATTAGGGTTTTTAACCAATCTTGTGCATCCAATAGGTGTGTTTGTGTCATTGGATGAACATTTAGGTAATTTTCTTCCTCCTTAGGCTTATTCTTGTCCAATTAGGGTTTTTAACAAATCTTGTGCATCCAATAAGTTCATTTGTGTTATTGAATGAACATTTAGGTCATTTTGGTCCTCCCTAGGCTTATTCTTCCCCAATTAGGGTTTTTAAACAATCTTGTGCATCCAATAGGTGTGTTTGTGTCATTGGATGAACATTTAGGGCATTTTCGTCCTCCCAACGCTTATTCTTGTCCAATTAGGGTTTTTAACCAATCTTGTGCATCCAATAAGTTAATTTGTGTCATTGGATGAACATTTAGGTCATTTTCGTCCTCCCAAGGCTTATTCTTGTCCAATTAGGGTTTTTAACCAATCTTGTGCATCCAATAAGTTCCTTTGTGTCATTGGATGAACATTTAGGTCATTTTCCTCCAAACTAGGCTTATTCTTGTCCAATTAGGGTTTTTAACCAATCTTGTACATCCAATAAGTTCATTTGTGTCATTGGATGAACATTTAGGTCATTTTCGTCCTCCCTAGCCTTATTCTTGTCCAATTAGGGTTTTTAACCAATCTTGTGCATCCAATAGGTGTGTTTGTGTCATTGGATTAACATTTAGGCCATCTTCGTCCTCCCAAGGCTTATTCTTGTCCAATTAGGGTTTTTATCCAATCTTGTGCATCCAATAAGTTAATTTGTGTCATTGGATGAACATTTAGGTCATTTTCGTCCTCCCAAGGCTTATTCTTGTCCAATTAGGGTTTTTAACCAATCATGTGCATCCAATAAGTTCCTTTGTGTCATTGGATGAACATTTAGGTCATTTTCCTCCTACCTAGGCTTGTTCTTGTCCAATTAGGGTTTTTAACCAATCTTGTACATCCAATAAGTTCATTTGTGTCATTGGATGAACATTTAGGTCATTTTCGTCCTCCCTAGCCTTATTCTTGTCCAATTAGGGTTTTTAACCAATCTTGTGCATCCAATAGGTGTGTTTGTGTCATTGGATTAACATTTAGGCTATCTTCGTCCTCCCAAGGCTTATTCTTCTCCAATTAAGGTTTTTATCCAATCTTGTGCATCCAATAAGTTAATTTGTGTCATTGGATGAACATTTAGGTCATTTTCGTCCTCCCAAGGCTTATTCTTGTCCAATTAGGGTTTTTAACCAATCTTGTGCATCCAATAGGTGTGTTTGTGTCATTGGATGAACATTTATGTCATTTTCCTCCTACCTAGGCTTATTCTTGTCCAATTAGGGTTTTTAACCAATCTTGTACATCCAATAAGTTCATTTGTGTCATTGGATGAACATTTAGGTCATTTTCGTCCTCCCAACACTTATTCTTGTCCAATTAAGGTTTTTAACCAATCTTGTGCATCCAATAAGTTAATTTGTGTCATTGGATGAACATTTAGGTCATTTTCGTCCTCCCAAGGCTTATTCTTGTCCAATTAGGGTTTTTAACCAATCTTGTGCATCCAATAAGTTCCTTTGTGTCATTGGATGAACATTTAGGTCATTTTCGTCCTCCCTAGGCTTATTCTTGTCCAATTAGGGTTTTTAACCAATCTTGTGCATCCATTAAGTTCATTTGTGTCATTAAATGAACATTTAGGTCATTTTCGTCCTCCCTAGACTTATTCTTGTCCAATTAGGGTTTTTAACCAATCATGTGCATCCAATAGGTGTATTTGTGTCATTGGATGAACATTTAGGTTATTTTCGTCCTCCCTTGGCTTATACTTGTCCAATTAGGATTTTTAAACAATCTTGTGCTTCCAATAGGTGTGTTTGTGTCATTGGATGAATATATAGGTCATTTTCGTCCTCCCAAGGCTTATTCTTGTCTAATTAGGGTTTTTAACCAATCTTGTGCATCCAATAAGTTCATTTGTGTCATTGAATGAACATTTAGGTCATTTTGGTCCTCCATAGACTTATTCTTGTCCAATTAGGGTTTTTAAAGAATCTTATGCATCCAATAGGTGTGTTTGTGTCATTGGATGAACATTTAGGTCATTTTCGTCTTCCTTAGGCATCTTCTTGTCCAATTAGGGTTTTTAACCAATCTTGTGCATCCAATAGTTGTGTTTGTGTCATTGGATTAACATTTAGGTCATTTTCGTCCTCCATAGGCTTATTCTTGTCCAATTAGGGTTTTTAACAAATCTTTTGCATCCAACAAGTTCATTTGTGTCATTGAATGAACATTTAGGTCATTTTGGTTCTCCCTCAGCTTATTCTTGTCCAATTATTGTTTTTAAACAATCTTGTGCATCCAATAGGTGTGTTTGTGTCATTGGATGAACATTTAGGTAATTTTCTTCCTCCTTAGGCTTATTCTTGTCCAATTAGGGTTTTTAACCAATCATGTGCATCCAATAGGTGTGTTTATGTCATTGGATGAACATTTAGGTTATTTTCGTCCTCCCTTGGCTTATACTTGTCCAATTAGGGTTTTTAAACAATCTTTTGCATCCAATAAGTTCATTTGTGTCATTGGATGAACATTTAGGTCATTTTCGTCCTCCCAAGGCTTATTCTTGTCCAATTAGGGTTTTTAACCAATCTTGTGCATCCATTAAGTTCATTTGTGTCATTGAATGAACATTTAGGTCATTTTGGTCCTCCCTAGACTTATTCTTGTCCAATTAGGATTTTTAAACAATCTTGTGCATCCAATAGGTGTGTTTGTGTCATTGGACGAACATTTAGGGCATTTTCGTCCTCCCAAGACTTATTCTTGTCCAATTAGGGTTTTTAACCAATCTTGTGCATCCAATAAGTTAATCTGTGTCATTGGATGAACATTTAGGTCATTTTCGTCCTCCCAAGGCTTATTCTTGTCCAATTAGGGTTTTTGACCAATCTTGTGCATCCAATAAGTTCCTTTGTGTCATTGGATGAACATTTTGGTCATTTTCGTCCTCCCTAGGCTTACTCTTGTCCAATTAGGGTTTTTAACCAATCTTGTACATCCAATAAGTTCATTTGTGTCATTGGATGAACATTTAGGTCATTTTCGTTCTCCTTAGCCGTATTCATGTCCAATTAGGGTTTTTAACCAATTTTGTGCATCCAATAGGTGTGTTTGTGTCATTGGATTAACATTTAGGTCATCTTCGTCCTCCCTAGGCTTATTCTTGTCCAATTAGGGTTTTTATCCAATCTTGTGCATCCAATAAGTTCATTTGTGTCATTGGATGAACATTTAGGTCATTTTCGTCCTCCCTAGGCTTATTCTTGTCCAATTGGTGTTTTTAACCAATCTAGTGCATCCAATAGGTATGTTTGTGTCCTTGGATGGACAATTAGGTCATTTTCGTCCTCCCAAGGCTTATTCTTGTCAAATTAGGATTTTTAACCCATCTTGTGCATCCAATAAGTTCATTTGTGTCATTGGATGAACATTTAGGTCATTTTCGTCCTCCCTAGGCTTATTCTTGTCCAATTAGGGTTTTTAACCAATCTTGTGCATCCAATAGATCTGTTGGCGTCATTGGATGTACATTTAGGTCATTTTCGTTCTCCCTAGGGTTAATCATGTCCAATTGGGGTTTTTAACCAATCTTCTGCTTCCTATAGGTGTGTTTGTGTCGTTGGATGAACATTTAGGTCATTTCCGTCCACCCTAGGCTTATTCTTGCCCAATTAGGATTTTTAATCAATCTTGTGCATCCAATAGGTATGTTTGTGTCATTGGATGAACATGTACGTCATTTTCGTCCACCCAAGGCATATTCTTGTCCAATTAGGGTTTTTAACAAATCTTGTGCATCCAATAAGTTCATTTGTGTCATTGGGTGAACATTTAGGTCATTTTTGTCCCCCCTAGGCTTATTCTTATCCAACTAGGGTTTTTAACCAATCTTGTGCATCTAATAAGTTCATTTGTGTCATTGGATGAACATTTAGGTCAATTTCGTCCTCCCTAGGCTTATTCTTGTCCAATTAGGGTTTTTAACCAACCATGTGCATCCAATAGGTGTGTTTGTGTCATTGGATGAACATTAAGGTCAATTTCGTCCTCCCAAGGCTTATTCTTGTCCAATTAGGGTTTTATACAATCCTGTGCATCGAATAAGTTCATTTGTGTCATTGGATGAACATGTAGGTCATTTTCGTCTTCCTTAGGCTTATTCTTGTCAAATTAGGGTTTCTAACCAATCTTGTGCATGCAATAGGTTTGTTTGTGTCATTGGATGAACATTTAGGTCATTTTCGTCCTCCTTAGGTTTATTCTTGTCCAATTAGGGTTTTTAACAAATCTTGTGCATCCAATAAGTTCATTTGTGTCATTGAATGAAAATTTAGGTCATTTTGGTCCTCCCTAGGTATATTCTTGTCCAATTAGGGTTTTTAAACAATCTTATGCATCCAATAGGTGTGTTTGTGTCATTGGATGAACATTTAGGGCATTTTCGTCCTCCCAAGGCTTATTCTTGTCCAATTAGTGTTTTTAACCAATATTGTGCATCCTATAGGTGTGTTTGTGTCATTGGATTAACATTTAGGTCATTTTCGTCCTCCTTAGGCTTATTCTTGTCCAATTAGGGTTTTTAACCAATCTTGTGCATCCAATAAGTTCATTTGTGTCATTGGATGAACATTTAGGTCATTTTCGCCATCCCTAGGCTTATTCTTGTCCATTTATGGGTTTTAACCAATCTTGTGCATCCAATAGGTGTGTTGGCGTCATTGGATGTTCATTAAGGTCATTTTCGTCCTCCCTAGGGTTAATCATGTCCAATTAGGGTTTTTAACCAATCTTCTGCTTCCTATAGGTGTGTTTGTGTCATTGGATGAACATTTAGGTCTTTTCCGTCCACCCTAGGCTTATTCTTGCCCAATTAGGGTTTTTAACCAATCTTGTGCATCCAATAGGTATGTTTGTGTCATTGGATGAACATTTAGGTCATTTTCATCCACCCAAGGCATATTTTTGTCCAATTAGGGTTTATAACAAATCTTGTGCATCCAATAAGTTCATTTGTGTCATTGGATGAACATTTAGGTCATTTTCGTCCTCCCTAGGCTTATTCTTGTCCAATTAGGGTTTTTAACCAATCTTGTGCATCCAATAAGTTCATTTGTGTCATTGGATGAACATTTAGGTCATTTTCGCCCTCCCTAGGCTTATTCTTGTCCATTTATGGGTTTTAACCAATCTTGTGCATCCAATAGGTGTGTTGGCGTCATTGGATGTTCATTAAGGTCATTTTCGTCCTCC
>JBBPBR010000004.1:23375979-23387759 GCA_037974775.1 Cicer pinnatifidum | reverse complement strand
TTAGGGTTTTATACAATCTTGTGCATCGAATAAGTTCATTTGTGTCATTGGATGAACATGTAGGTCATTTTCGTCTTCCTTAGGCTTATTCTTGTCAAATTAGGGTTTCTAACCAATCTTGTGCATGCAATAGGTTTGTTTGTGTCATTGAATGAAAATTTAGGTCATTTTGGTCCTCCCTAGGTATATTCTTGTCCAATTAGGGTTTTTAAACAATCTTATGCATCCAATAGGCGTGTTTGTGTCATTGGATGAACATTTAGGGCATTTTTGTCCTCCCAAGGATTATTCTTGTCCAATTAGTGTTTTTAACCAATATTGTGCATCCTATAGGTGTGTTTGTGTCATTGGATTAACATTTAGGTCATTTTCGTCCTCCTTAGACTTATTCTTGTCCAATTAGGGTTTTTAACCAATCTTGTGCATCCAATAAGTTCATTTGTGTCATTGGATGAACATTTAGGTCATTTTCGCCCTCCCTAGGCTTATTCTTGTCCATTTATGGGTTTTAACCAATCTTGTGCATCCAATAGGTGTGTTGGCGTCATTGGATGTTCATTAAGGTCATTTTCGTCCTCCCTAGGGTTAATCATGTCCAATTAGGGTTTTTAACCAATCTTCTGCTTCCTATAGGTGTGTTTGTGTCATTGGATGAACATTTAGGTCTTTTCCGTCCACCCTAGGCTTATTCTTGCCCAATTAGGGTTTTTAACCAATCTTGTGCATCCAATAGGTATGTTTGTGTCATTGGATGAACATTTAGGTCATTTTCATCCACCCAAGGCATATTTTTGTCCAATTAGGGTTTTTAACCAACCATGTGCATCCAATAGGTGTGTTTGTGTCATTGGATGAACATTAAGGTCAATTTCGTCCTCCCAAGGCTTATTCTTGTCCATTTAGGGTTTTATACAATCTTGTGCATCGAATAAGTTCATTTGTGTCATTGGATGAACATGTAGGTCATTTTCGTCTTCCTTAGGCTTATTCTTGTCAAATTAGGGTTTCTAACCAATCTTGTGCATGCAATAGGTTTGTTTGTGTCATTGGATGAACATTTAGGTCATTTTCGTCCTCCTTAGGCCTATTCTTGTCCAATTGGGGTTTTTAACAAATCTTGTGCATCCAATAAGTTCATTTGTGTCATTGAATGAAAATTTAGGTCATTTTGGTCCTCCCTAGGTATATTCTTGTCCAATTAGGGTTTTTAAACAATCTTATGCATCCAATAGGTGTGTTTGTGTCATTGGATGAACATTTAGGGCATTTTCGTCCTCCCAAGGCTTAGTCTTGTCCAATTAGTGTTTTTAACCAATATTGTGCATCCTATAGGTGTGTTTGTGTCATTGGATTAACATTTAGGTCATTTTCGTCCTCCTTAGGCTTATTCTTGTCCAATTAGGGTTTTTAACCAATCTTGTGCATCCAATAAGTTCATTTGTGTCATTGGATGAACATTTAGGTCATTTTCGCCATCCCTAGGCTTATTCTTGTCCATTTATGGGTTTTAACCAATCTTGTGCATCCAATAGGTGTGTTGGCGTCATTGGATGTTCATTAAGGTCATTTTCGTCCTCCCTAGGGTTAATCATGTCCAATTAGGGTTTTTAACCAATCTTCTGCTTCCTATAGGTGTGTTTGTGTCATTGGATGAACATTTAGGTCTTTTCCGTCCACCCTAGGCTTATTCTTGCCCAATTAGGGTTTTTAACCAATCTTGTGCATCCAATAGGTATGATTGTGTCATTGGATGAACATTTAGGTCATTTTCATCCACCCAAGGCATATTTTTGTCCAATTAGGGTTTATAACAAATCTTGTGCATCCAATAAGTTCATTTGTGTCATTGGATGAACATTTAGGTCATTTTCGTCCTCCCTAGGCTTATTCTTGTCCAATTAGGGTTTTTAACCAACCATGTGCATCCAATAGGTGTGTTTGTGTCATTGGATGAACATTTAGGTTATTTTTGTCCTCCCTTGGCTTATACTGGTCCAATTAGGGTTTTTAAACAATTTTGTGCATCCAATAGGTGTGTTTGTGTCATTGGATGAACATTTAGGTCATTTTTGTCCTCCCAAGGCTTATTCTTGTCCAATTAGGGTTTTTAACCAATCTTGTGCTTCCAATAAGTTCATTTGTGTCATTGAATGAACATTTAGGTCATTTTGGTCCTCCCTAGACTTATTCTTGTCCAATTAGGTTTTTTAAACAATCTTATGCATCCAATAGGTGTGTTTGTGTCATTGGATGAACATTTAGGCCATTTTCGTCTTCCTTAGGCATCTTCTTGTCCAATTAGGGTTTTTAACCAATCTTGTGCATCCAATAGGTGTGTTTGTGTCATTGGATGAACATTTAGGTCATTTTCTTCCTCCTTAGGCTTATTCTTGTCCAATTAGGGTTTTTAACAAATCTTGTGCATCCAATAAGTTCATTTGTGTCATTGGGTGAACATTTAGGTCATTTTCGTCCTCCCTAGGCTTATTCTTCCCCAATTAGGGTTTTTAAACAATCTTGTGCATCCAATAAGTTCATTTGTGTCATTGGATGAACATTTAGGTCAATTTCGTCCTCCCTAGGCTTATTCTTGTCCAATTAGGGTTTTTAACCAACCATGTGCATCCAATAGGTGTGTTTGTGTCATTGGATGAACATTAAGGTCAATTTCGTCCTCCCAAGGCTTATTCTTGTCCAATTAGGGTGTTATACAATCTTGTGCATCGAATAAGTTCATTTGTGTCATAGGATGAACATGTAGGTCATTTTCGTCTTCCTTAGGCTTATTCTTGTCAAATTAGGGTTTCTAACCAATCTTGTGCATGCAATAGGTTTGTTTGTGTCATTGGATGAACATTTAGGTCATTTTCGTCCTCCTTAGGCATATTCTTGTCCAATTAGGGTTTTTAACAAATCTTGTGCATCCAATAAGTTCATTTGTGTCATTGAATGAAAATTTAGGTCATTTTGGTCCTCCCTAGGTATATTCTTGTCCAATTAGGGTTTTTAAACAATCTTATGCATCCAATAGGTGTGTTTGTGTCATTGGATGAACATTTAGGGCATTTTCGTCCTCCCAAGGATTATTCTTGTCCAATTAGTGTTTTTAACCAATATTGTGCATCCTATAGGTGTGTTTGTGTCATTGGATTAACATTTAGGTCATTTTCGTCCTCCCTAGGCTTATTCTTGTCCAATTAGGGTTTTTAACCAATCTTGTGCATCCAATAAGTTCATTTGTGTCATTGGATGAACATTTAGGTCATTTTCGCCCTCCCTAGGCTTATTCTTGTCCATTTATGGGTTTTAACCAATCTTGTGCATCCAATAGGTGTGTTGGCGTCATTGGATGTTCATTAAGGTCATTTTCGTCCTCCCTAGGGTTAATCATGTCCAATTAGGGTTTTTAACCAATCTTCTGCTTCCTATAGGTGTGTTTGTGTCATTGGATGAACATTTAGGTCTTTTCCGTCCACCCTAGGCTTATTCTTGCCCAATTAGGGTTTTTAACCAATCTTGTGCATCCAATAGGTATGTTTGTGTCATTGGATGAACATTTAGGTCATTTTCATCCACCCAAGGCATATTTTTGTCCAATTAGGGTTTTTAACCAACCATGTGCATCCAATAGGTGTGTTTGTGTCATTTGATGAACATTAAGGTCAATTTCGTCCTCCCAAGGCTTATTCTTGTCCAATTAGGGTTTTATACAATCTTGTGCATCGAATAAGTTCATTTGTGTCATTGGATGAACATGTAGGTCATTTTCGTCTTCCTTAGGCTTATTCTTGTCCAATTAGGGTTTTTAACAAATCTTGTGCATCCAATAAGTTCATTTGTGTCATTGAATGAAAATTTAGGTCATTTTGGTCCTCCCTAGGTATATTCTTGTCCAATTAGGGTTTTTAAACAATCTTATGCATCCAATAGGTGTGTTTGTGTCATTGGATGAACATTTAGGGCATTTTCGTCCTCCCAAAGCTTATTCTTGTCCAATTAGTGTTTTTAACCAATATTGTGCATCCTATAGGTGTGTTTGTGTCATTGGATTAACATTTAGGTCATTTTCGTCCTCCTTAGGCTTATTCTTGTCCAATTAGGGTTTTTAACCAATCTTGTGCATCCAATAAGTTCATTTGTGTCATTGGATGAACATTTAGGTCATTTTCGCCCTCCCTAGGCTTATTCTTGTCCAATTAGGGTTTTTAACCAATCTTGTGCATCCAATAAGTTAATTTGTGTCATTGGATAAACATTTAGGTCATTTTCGTCCACCCTAGGCTTATTCTTGTCCAATTAGGGTTTTTAACCAATCTTGTGCATCCAATAAGTTCATTTGTGTCATTGGATGAACATTTAGGTCATTTTCCTCCTCCCAAGGCTTATTCTTGTCCAATTAGGGTTTTTAACCAATCTTGTGCATCCAATAGGTGTATTTGTGTCATTGGATGAACATTTAGGTCATTTTCGTCCTCCCTAGGCTTATTCTTGTCCAATTAGGGTTTTTATCCAATCTTGTGCATCCAATAAGTTCATTTGTGTCATTGGATGAACATTTAGGTCATTTTCGTCCTCCCTAGGCTTATTCTTGTCCAATTGGTGTTTTTAACCAATCTTGTGCATCCAATAGGTATGTTTGTGTCCTTGGATGGACAATTAGGTCATTTTCGTCCTCCCAAGGCTTATTCTTGTCAAATTAGGGTTTTTAACCCATCTTGTGCATCCAATAAGTTCATTTGTGTCATTGGATGAACATTTAGGTCATTTTTGTCCTCCCTAGGCTTATTCTTGTCCAATTAGGGTTTTTAACCAATCTTGTGCATCCAATAGGTGTGTTGGGGTCATTGGATGTACATTTAGGTCATTTTCGTTCTCCCTAGGGTTAATCATGTCCAATTGGGGTTTTTAACCAATCTTCTGCTTCCTATAGGTGTGTTTGTGTCATTGGATGAACATTTAGGTCATTTCCGTCCACCCTAGGCTTATTCTTGCCCAATTAGGGTTTTTAACCAATCTTGTGCATCCAATAGGTATGTTTGTGTCATTGGATGAACATTTACGTCATTTTCGTCCACCCAAGGCATATTCTTGTCCAATTAGGGTTTTTAACAAATCTTGTGCATCCAATAAGTTCATTTGTGTCATTGGGTGAACATTTAGGTCATTCTCGTCCCCCCTAGGCTTATCCTTATCCAATTAGGGTTTTTAACCAATCTTGTATATCCAATAAGTTCATTTGTGTCATTGGATGAACATTTAGGTCAATTTCGTCCTCCCTAGGCTTATTCTTGTCCAATTAGGGTTTTTAACCAACCATGTGCATCCAATAGGTGTGTTTGTGTCATTGGATGAACATTAAGGTCAATTTCGTCCTCCCAAGGCTTATTCTTGTCCAATTAGGGTTTTATACAATCTTGTGCATCGAATAAGTTCATTTGTGTCATTGGATGAACATGTAGGTCATTTTCGTCTTCCTTAGGCTTATTCTTGTCAAATTAGGGTTTCTAACCAATCTTGTGCATGCAATAGGTTTGTTTGTGTCATTGGATGAACATTTAGGTCATTTTCGTCCTCCTTAGGTTTATTCTTGTCCAATTAGGGTTTTTAACAAATCTTGTGCATCCAATAAGTTCATTTGTGTCATTGAATGAAAATTTAGGTCATTTTGGTCCTCCCTAGGTATATTCTTGTCCAATTAGGGTTTTTAAACAATCTTATGCATCCAATAGGTGTGTTTGTGTCATTGGATGAACATTTAGGGCATTTTCGTCCTCCCAAGGCTTATTCTTGTCCAATTAGTGTTTTTAACCAATATTGTGCATCCTATAGGTGTGTTTGTGTCATTGGATTAACATTTAGGTCATTTTCGTCCTCCTTAGGCTTATTCTTGTCCAATTAGGGTTTTTAACCAATCTTGTGCATCCAATAAGTTCATTTGTGTCATTGGATGAACATTTAGGTCATTTTCGCCATCCCTAGGCTTATTCTTGTCCATTTATGGGTTTTAACCAATCTTGTGCATCCAATAGGTGTGTTGGCGTCATTGGATGTTCATTAAGGTCATTTTCGTCCTCCCTAGGGTTAATCATGTCCAATTAGGGTTTTTAACCAATCTTCTGCTTCCTATAGGTGTGTTTGTGTCATTGGATGAACATTTAGGTCTTTTCCGTCCACCCTAGGCTTATTCTTGCCCAATTAGGGTTTTTAACCAATCTTGTGCATCCAATAGGTATGTTTGTGTCATTGGATGAACATTTAGGTCATTTTCATCCACCCAAGGCATATTTTTGTCCAATTAGGGTTTTTAACCAACCATGTGCATCCAATAGGTGTGTTTGTGTCATTTGATGAACATTAAGGTCAATTTCGTCCTCCCAAGGCTTATTCTTGTCCAATTAGGGTTTTATACAATCTTGTGCATCGAATAAGTTCATTTGTGTCATTGGATGAACATGTAGGTCATTTTCGTCTTCCTTAGGCTTATTCTTGTCCAATTAGGGTTTTTAACAAATCTTGTGCATCCAATAAGTTCATTTGTGTCATTGAATGAAAATTTAGGTCATTTTGGTCCTCCCTAGGTATATTCTTGTCCAATTAGGGTTTTTAAACAATCTTATGCATCCAATAGGTGTGTTTGTGTCATTGGATGAACATTTAGGGCATTTTCGTCCTCCCAAAGCTTATTCTTGTCCAATTAGTGTTTTTAACCAATATTGTGCATCCTATAGGTGTGTTTGTGTCATTTGATGAACATTAAGGTCAATTTCGTCCTCCCAAGGCTTATTCTTGTCCAATTAGGGTTTTATACAATCTTGTGCATCGAATAAGTTCATTTGTGTCATTGGATGAACATGTAGGTCATTTTCGTCTTCCTTAGGCTTATTCTTGTCCAATTAGGGTTTTTAACAAATCTTATGCATCCAATAGGTGTGTTTGTGTCATTGGATGAACATTTAGGCCATTTTCGTCTTCCTTAGGCATCTTCTTGTCCAATTAGGGTTTTTAACCAATCTTGTGCATCCAATAGGTGTGTTTGTGTCATTGGATGAACATTTAGGTCATTTTCTTCCTCCTTAGGCTTATTCTTGTCCAATTAGGGTTTTTAACAAATCTTGTGCATCCAATAAGTTCATTTGTGTCATTGGGTGAACATTTAGGTCATTTTCGTCCTCCCTAGGCTTATTCTTCCCCAATTAGGGTTTTTAAACAATCTTGTGCATCCAATAAGTTCATTTGTGTCATTGGATGAACATTTAGGTCAATTTCGTCCTCCCTAGGCTTATTCTTGTCCAATTAGGGTTTTTAACCAACCATGTGCATCCAATAGGTGTGTTTGTGTCATTGGATGAACATTAAGGTCAATTTCGTCCTCCCAAGGCTTATTCTTGTCCAATTAGGGTGTTATACAATCTTGTGCATCGAATAAGTTCATTTGTGTCATAGGATGAACATGTAGGTCATTTTCGTCTTCCTTAGGCTTATTCTTGTCAAATTAGGGTTTCTAACCAATCTTGTGCATGCAATAGGTTTGTTTGTGTCATTGGATGAACATTTAGGTCATTTTCGTCCTCCTTAGGCATATTCTTGTCCAATTAGGGTTTTTAACAAATCTTGTGCATCCAATAAGTTCATTTGTGTCATTGAATGAAAATTTAGGTCATTTTGGTCCTCCCTAGGTATATTTTTGTCCAATTAGGGTTTTTAAACAATCTTATGCATCCAATAGGTGTGTTTGTGTCATTGGATGAACATTTAGGGCATTTTCGTCCTCCCAAGGATTATTCTTGTCCAATTAGTGTTTTTAACCAATATTGTGCATCCTATAGGTGTGTTTGTGTCATTGGATTAACATTTAGGTCATTTTCGTCCTCCCTAGGCTTATTCTTGTCCAATTAGGGTTTTTAACCAATCTTGTGCATCCAATAAGTTCATTTGTGTCATTGAATGAACATTTAGGTCATTTTGGTCCTCCCTAGACTTATTCTTGTCCAATTAGGGTTTATAAACAATCTTGTGCATCCAATAGGTGTGTTTGTGTCATTGGATGAACATTTAGGTCATTTTTGTCTTCCTTAGGCATCTTCTTGTCCAATTTGGGTTTTTAACCAATCTTGTGCATCCAATAGGTGTGTTTGTGTCATTGGATTAACATTTAGGTCATTTTCGTCCTCCTTAGGCTTATTCTTGTCCAATTAGGATTTTTAACCAATCTTGTGCATCCAATAAGTTCGTTTGTGTCATTGGATGAACATTTAGGTCATTTTCGTCCTCCCTAGGCTTATTCTTGTCCAATTAGGGTTTTTAACCAATCTTGTGCATCCAATAGGTGTATTTGTGTCATTGGATGAACATTTAGGTCATTTACGTCCTCACTAGGCTTATTCTTGTCCAATTAGGGTTTTTAACCAATCTTGTGCATCCAATAAGTTCATTTGTGTCATTGGATAAACATTTAGGTCATTTTCGTCCACCCTAGGCTTATTCTTGTCCAATTAGGGTTTTTAACCAATCTTGTGCATCCAATAAGTTCATTTGTGTCATTGGATGAACATTTAGGTCATTTTCGTCCTCCCAAGGCTTATTCTTGTCCAATTAGGGTTTTTAACCAATCTTGTGCATCCATTAGGTGTGTTTGTGTCATTGGATGAACATTTAGGTCATTTTCGTACTCCCTAGGCTTATTCTTGTTCAATTAGGGTTTCTAACCAATCTTGTGCATCCAATAGGTGTATTTGTGTCATTGGATGAACATTTAGGTCATTTTCGTACTCCCTAGGCTTATTCTTGTTCAATTAGGGTTTTTAACCAATCTTTTGCATCCAATAGGTGTGTTTGTGTCATTGGATGAACATTTAGGTCATTTTCGTCCTCCCTAGGCTTATTCTTGTCCAATTAGGGTTTTTAACCAATCTTGTGCATCCAATAAGTTCATTTGTGTCATTGGATAAACATTTAGGTCATTTTCGTCCACCCTAGGCTTATTCTTGTCCAATTAGGGTTTTTAACCAATCTTGTGCATCCAATAAGTTCATTTGTGTTATTGGATGAACATTTAGGTTATTTTCGTCCTCCCTAGGCTTATTCTTGTCCAATGAGCGTTTTTAACCAATCTTATGCATCCAATAGGTGTGTTTGTGTCAATGGATGAACATTTAGGTCAGTTTCGTCCTCCCTAGGCTTATTCTTGTCCAATTAGGGTTTCTAAGGAATCTTGTGCATCCAATAGGTGTATTTGTGTCATTGGATGAACATTTAGGTCATTTTCGTCCTCCCTAGGCTTATTCTTGTCCAATTAGGGTTTTTAACCAATCTTGTGCATCCAATAAGTTCATTTGTTTCATTGGATGAACATTTAGGTCATTTATGTCCTCCCTAGGCTTATTGTTGTCCAATTAGGGTTTTTAACCAATCTTGTGCATCCAATAAGTTCATTTGTGTTATTGGATGAACATTTAGGTCATTTTCGTCCTCCCTATGCTTATTCTTGTCCAATTAGGGTTTTTAACCAATCTTGTGCATCCAATAAGTTCATTTGTGTCATTGGATGAACATTTAGGTCATTTTCGTCCTCCCTAGGCTTATTCTTGTCCAATTAGGGTTTTTAACCAATCTTGTGCATCCAATAAGTTCCTTTGTGTCATTGGATGAACATTTAGGTCATTTTCGTCCTCCCTAGGCTTATTCTTGTCCAATTAGGGTTTTTAACCAATCTTGTGCATCCAATAGGTGTGTTTGTATCATTGGATTAACATTTAGGGCATTTTCGTCCTCCCTAGGCTTATTCTTGTCCAATTAGGGTTTTTAACCAATCATGTGCATCCAATAGGTGTGTTTGTATCATTGGATTAACATTTAGGGCATTTTCGTCCTCCCTAGGCTTATTCTTGTCCAATTAGGGTTTTTAACCAATATTGTGCATCCTATAGGTGTGTTTGTGTCATTGGATTAACATTTAGGTCATTTTCGTCCTCCCTAGGCTTATTCTTGTCCAATTAGGGTTTTTAACCAATCTTGTGCATCCAATAAGTTCATTTGTGTCATTGGATGAACATTTAGGTCATTTTCGCCCTCCCTAGGCTTATTCTTGTCCATTTATGGGTTTTAACCAATCTTGTGCATCCAATAGGTGTGTTGGCGTCATTGGATGTTCATTAAGGTCATTTTCGTCCTCCCTAGGGTTAATCATGTCCAATTAGGGTTTTTAACCAATCTTCTGCTTCCTATAGGTGTGTTTGTGTCATTGGATGAACATTTAGGTCTTTTCCGTCCACCCTAGGCTTATTCTTGCCCAATTAGGGTTTTTAACCAATCTTGTGCATCCAATAGGTATGTTTGTGTCATTGGATGAACATTTAGGTCATTTTCATCCACCCAAGGCATATTTTTGTCCAATTAGGGTTTTTAACCAACCATGTGCATCCAATAGGTGTGTTTGTGTCATTTGATGAACATTAAGGTCAATTTCGTCCTCCCAAGGCTTATTCTTGTCCAATTAGGGTTTTATACAATCTTGTGCATCGAATAAGTTCATTTGTGTCATTGGATGAACATGTAGGTCATTTTCGTCTTCCTTAGGCTTATTCTTGTCCAATTAGGGTTTTTAACAAATCTTGTGCATCCAATAAGTTCATTTGTGTCATTGAATGAAAATTTAGGTCATTTTGGTCCTCCCTAGGTATATTCTTGTCCAATTAGGGTTTTTAAACAATCTTATGCATCCAATAGGTGTGTTTGTGTCATTGGATGAACATTTAGGGCATTTTCGTCCTCCCAAAGCTTATTCTTGTCCAATTAGTGTTTTTAACCAATATTGTGCATCCTATAGGTGTGTTTGTGTCATTTGATGAACATTAAGGTCAATTTCGTCCTCCCAAGGCTTATTCTTGTCCAATTAGGGTTTTATACAATCTTGTGCATCGAATAAGTTCATTTGTGTCATTGGATGAACATGTAGGTCATTTTCGTCTTCCTTAGGCTTATTCTTGTCCAATTAGGGTTTTTAACAAATCTTATGCATCCAATAGGTGTGTTTGTGTCATTGGATGAACATTTAGGCCATTTTCGTCTTCCTTAGGCATCTTCTTGTCCAATTAGGGTTTTTAACCAATCTTGTGCATCCAATAGGTGTGTTTGTGTCATTGGATGAACATTTAGGTCATTTTCTTCCTCCTTAGGCTTATTCTTGTCCAATTAGGGTTTTTAACAAATCTTGTGCATCCAATAAGTTCATTTGTGTCATTGGGTGAACATTTAGGTCATTTTCGTCCTCCCTAGGCTTATTCTTCCCCAATTAGGGTTTTTAAACAATCTTGTGCATCCAATAAGTTCATTTGTGTCATTGGATGAACATTTAGGTCAATTTCGTCCTCCCTAGGCTTATTCTTGTCCAATTAGGGTTTTTAACCAACCATGTGCATCCAATAGGTGTGTTTGTGTCATTGGATGAACATTAAGGTCAATTTCGTCCTCCCAAGGCTTATTCTTGTCCAATTAGGGTGTTATACAATCTTGTGCATCGAATAAGTTCATTTGTGTCATAGGATGAACATGTAGGTCATTTTCGTCTTCCTTAGGCTTATTCTTGTCAAATTAGGGTTTCTAACCAATCTTGTGCATGCAATAGGTTTGTTTGTGTCATTGGATGAACATTTAGGTCATTTTCGTCCTCCTTAGGCATATTCTTGTCCAATTAGGGTTTTTAACAAATCTTGTGCATCCAATAAGTTCATTTGTGTCATTGAATGAAAATTTAGGTCATTTTGGTCCTCCCTAGGTATATT
>JBBPBR010000004.1:23360153-23375969 GCA_037974775.1 Cicer pinnatifidum | reverse complement strand
ATAGGTGTGTTTGTGTCATTGGATTAACATTTAGGTCATTTTCGTCCTCCCTAGGCTTATTCTTGTCCAATTAGGGTTTTTAACCAATCTTGTGCATCCAATAAGTTCATTTGTGTCATTGAATGAACATTTAGGTCATTTTGGTCCTCCCTAGACTTATTCTTGTCCAATTAGGTTTTTTAAACAATCTTATGCATCCAATAGGTGTGTTTGTGTCATTGGATGAACATTTAGGCCATTTTCGTCTTCCTTAGGCATCTTCTTGTCCAATTAGGGTTTTTAACCAATCTTGTGCATCCAATAGGTGTGTTTGTGTCATTGGATGAACATTTAGGTCATTTTCTTCCTCCTTAGGCTTATTCTTGTCCAATTAGGGTTTTTAACAAATCTTGTGCATCCAATAAGTTCATTTGTGTCATTGGGTGAACATTTAGGTCATTTTCGTCCTCCCTAAGCTTATTCTTCCCCAATTAGGGTTTTTAAACAATCTTGTGCATCCAATAAGTTCATTTGTGTCATTGGATGAACATTTAGGTCAATTTCGTCCTCCCTAGGCTTATTCTTGTCCAATTAGGGTTTTTAACCAACCATGTGCATCCAATAGGTGTGTTTGTGTCATTGGATGAACATTAAGGTCAATTTCGTCCTCCCAAGGCTTATTCTTGTCCAATTAGGGTGTTATACAATCTTGTGCATCGAATAAGTTCATTTGTGTCATAGGATGAACATGTAGGTCATTTTCGTCTTCCTTAGGCTTATTCTTGTCAAATTAGGGTTTCTAACCAATCTTGTGCATGCAATAGGTTTGTTTGTGTCATTGGATGAACATTTAGGTCATTTTCGTCCTCCTTAGGCATATTCTTGTCCAATTAGGGTTTTTAACAAATCTTGTGCATCCAATAAGTTCATTTGTGTCATTGAATGAAAATTTAGGTCATTTTGGTCCTCCCTAGGTATATTCTTGTCCAATTAGGGTTTTTAAACAATCTTATGCATCCAATAGGTGTGTTTGTGTCATTGGATGAACATTTAGGGCATTTTCGTCCTCCCAAGGATTATTCTTGTCCAATTAGTGTTTTTAACCAATATTGTGCATCCTATAGGTGTGTTTGTGTCATTGGATTAACATTTAGGTCATTTTCGTCCTCCCTAGGCTTATTCTTGTCCAATTAGGGTTTTTAACCAATCTTGTGCATCCAATAAGTTCATTTGTGTCATTGGATGAACATTTAGGTCATTTTCGCCCTCCCTAGGCTTATTCTTGTCCATTTATGGGTTTTAACCAATCTTGTGCATCCAATAGGTGTGTTGGCGTCATTGGATGTTCATTAAGGTCATTTTCGTCCTCCCTAGGGTTAATCATGTCCAATTAGGGTTTTTAACCAATCTTCTGCTTCCTATAGGTGTGTTTGTGTCATTGGATGAACATTTAGGTCTTTTCCGTCCACCCTAGGCTTATTCTTGCCCAATTAGGGTTTTTAACCAATCTTGTGCATCCAATAGGTATGTTTGTGTCATTGGATGAACATTTAGGTCATTTTCATCCACCCAAGGCATATTTTTGTCCAATTAGGGTTTTTAACCAACCATGTGCATCCAATAGGTGTGTTTGTGTCATTTGATGAACATTAAGGTCAATTTCGTCCTCCCAAGGCTTATTCTTGTCCAATTAGGGTTTTATACAATCTTGTGCATCGAATAAGTTCATTTGTGTCATTGGATGAACATGTAGGTCATTTTCGTCTTCCTTAGGCTTATTCTTGTCCAATTAGGGTTTTTAACAAATCTTGTGCATCCAATAAGTTCATTTGTGTCATTGAATGAAAATTTAGGTCATTTTGGTCCTCCCTAGGTATATTCTTGTCCAATTAGGGTTTTTAAACAATCTTATGCATCCAATAGGTGTGTTTGTGTCATTGGATGAACATTTAGGGCATTTTCGTCCTCCCAAAGCTTATTCTTGTCCAATTAGTGTTTTTAACCAATATTGTGCATCCTATAGGTGTGTTTGTGTCATTTGATGAACATTAAGGTCAATTTCGTCCTCCCAAGGCTTATTCTTGTCCAATTAGGGTTTTATACAATCTTGTGCATCGAATAAGTTCATTTGTGTCATTGGATGAACATGTAGGTCATTTTCGTCTTCCTTAGGCTTATTCTTGTCCAATTAGGGTTTTTAACAAATCTTATGCATCCAATAGGTGTGTTTGTGTCATTGGATGAACATTTAGGCCATTTTCGTCTTCCTTAGGCATCTTCTTGTCCAATTAGGGTTTTTAACCAATCTTGTGCATCCAATAGGTGTGTTTGTGTCATTGGATGAACATTTAGGTCATTTTCTTCCTCCTTAGGCTTATTCTTGTCCAATTAGGGTTTTTAACAAATCTTGTGCATCCAATAAGTTCATTTGTGTCATTGGGTGAACATTTAGGTCATTTTCGTCCTCCCTAGGCTTATTCTTCCCCAATTAGGGTTTTTAAACAATCTTGTGCATCCAATAAGTTCATTTGTGTCATTGGATGAACATTTAGGTCAATTTCGTCCTCCCTAGGCTTATTCTTGTCCAATTAGGGTTTTTAACCAACCATGTGCATCCAATAGGTGTGTTTGTGTCATTGGATGAACATTAAGGTCAATTTCGTCCTCCCAAGGCTTATTCTTGTCCAATTAGGGTGTTATACAATCTTGTGCATCGAATAAGTTCATTTGTGTCATAGGATGAACATGTAGGTCATTTTCGTCTTCCTTAGGCTTATTCTTGTCAAATTAGGGTTTCTAACCAATCTTGTGCATGCAATAGGTTTGTTTGTGTCATTGGATGAACATTTAGGTCATTTTCGTCCTCCTTAGGCATATTCTTGTCCAATTAGGGTTTTTAACAAATCTTGTGCATCCAATAAGTTCATTTGTGTCATTGAATGAAAATTTAGGTCATTTTGGTCCTCCCTAGGTATATTCTTGTCCAATTAGGGTTTTTAAACAATCTTATGCATCCAATAGGTGTGTTTGTGTCATTGGATGAACATTTAGGGCATTTTCGTCCTCCCAAGGATTATTCTTGTCCAATTAGTGTTTTTAACCAATATTGTGCATCCTATAGGTGTGTTTGTGTCATTGGATTAACATTTAGGTCATTTTCGTCCTCCCTAGGCTTATTCTTGTCCAATTAGGGTTTTTAACCAATCTTGTGCATCCAATAAGTTCATTTGTGTCATTGGATGAACATTTAGGTCATTTTCGCCCTCCCTAGGCTTATTCTTGTCCATTTATGGGTTTTAACCAATCTTGTGCATCCAATAGGTGTGTTGGCGTCATTGGATGTTCATTAAGGTCATTTTCGTCCTCCTTAGGGTTAATCATGTCCAATTAGGGTTTTTAACCAATCTTCTGCTTCCTATAGGTGTGTTTGTGTCATTGGATGAACATTTAGGTCTTTTCCGTCCACCCTAGGCTTATTCTTGCCCAATTAGGGTTTTTAACCAATCTTGTGCATCCAATAGGTATGTTTGTGTCATTGGATGAACATTTAGGTCATTTTCATCCACCCAAGGCATATTTTTGTCCAATTAGGGTTTTTAACCAACCATGTGCATCCAATAGGTGTGTTTGTGTCATTTGATGAACATTAAGGTCAATTTCGTCCTCCCAAGGCTTATTCTTGTCCAATTAGGGTTTTATACAATCTTGTGCATCGAATAAGTTCATTTGTGTCATTGGATGAACATGTAGGTCATTTTCGTCTTCCTTAGGCTTATTCTTGTCCAATTAGGGTTTTTAACAAATCTTGTGCATCCAATAAGTTCATTTGTGTCATTGAATGAAAATTTAGGTCATTTTGGTCCTCCCTAGGTATATTCTTGTCCAATTAGGGTTTTTAAACAATCTTATGCATCCAATAGGTGTGTTTGTGTCATTGGATGAACATTTAGGGCATTTTCGTCCTCCCAAAGCTTATTCTTGTCCAATTAGTGTTTTTAACCAATATTGTGCATCCTATAGGTGTGTTTGTGTCATTGGATTAACATTTAGGTCATTTTCGTCCTCCTTAGGCTTATTCTTGTCCAATTAGGGTTTTTAACCAATCTTGTGCATCCAATAAGTTCATTTGTGTCATTGGATGAACATTTAGGTCATTTTCGCCCTCCCAAGGCTTATTCTTGTCCATTTATGGGTTTTAACCAATCTTGTGCATCCAATAGGTGTGTTGGCGTCATTGGATGTTCATTAAGGTCATTTTCGTCCTCCCTAGGGTTAATCATGTCCAATTAGAGTTTTTAACCAATCTTCTGCTTCCTATAGGTGTGTTTGTGTCATTGGATGAACATTTAGGTCTTTTCCGTCAACCCTAGGCTTATTCTTGCCCAATTAGGGTTTTTAACCAATCTTGTGCATCCAATAGGTATGTTTGTGTCATTGGATGAACATTTAGGTCATTTTCATCCACCCAAGGCATATTTTTGTCCAATTAGGGTTTTTAACAAATCTTGTGCATCCAATAAATTCATTTGTGTCATTGGATGAACATTTAGGTCATTTTCGTCCTCCTTAGGCTTATTCTTGTCCAATTAGGGTTTTTAACCAATAATGTGCATCCAATAGGTGTATTTGTGTCATTGGATGAACATTTAGGTTATTTTCGTCCTCCCTTAGGGTTTTTAAACAATTTTGTGCATCCAATAGGTGTGTTTGTGTCATTGGATGAACATTTAGGTCATTTTTGTCCTCCCAAGGCTTATTCTTGTCCAATTAGGGTTTTTAACCAATCTTGTGCTTCCAATAAGTTCATTTGTGTCATTGAATGAACATTTAGGTCATTTTGGTCCTCCCTAGACTTATTCTTGTCCAATTAGGTTTTTTAAACAATCTTGTGCATCCAATAGGTGAGTTTGTGTCATTGGATGAACATTTAGGCCATTTTCGTCTTCCTTAGGCATCTTCTTGTCCAATTAGGGTTTTTAACCAATCTTGTGCATTCAATATGTGTGTTTGTGTCATTGGATGAACATTTAGGTCATTTTCTTCCTCCTTAGGCTTATTCTTGTCCAATTAGGGTTTTTAACAAATCTTGTGCATCCAATAAGTTCATTTGTGTTATTGAATGAACATTTAGGTAATTTTGGTCCTCCCTAGGCTTATTCTTCCCCAATTAGGGTTTTTAAACAATCTTGTGCATCCAATAGGTGTGTTTGTGTCATTGGATGAACATTTAGGGCATTTTCGTCCTCCCAACGCTTATTCTTGTCCAATTAGGGTTTTTAACCAATCTTGTGCATCCAATAAGTTAATTTGTGTCATTGGATGAACATTTACGTCATTTTCGTCCTCCCAATGCTTATTCTTGTCCAATTAGTGTTTTTAACCAATATTGTGCATCCTATAGGTGTGTTTGTGTCATTGGATTAACATTTAGGTCATTTTCGTCCTCCCTAGGCTTATTCTAGTCCAATTAGGGTTTTTAACCAATCATGTGCATCCAATAGGTGTATTTGTGTCGTTGGATGATAATTTAGGTTATTGTCGTCCTCCCTTGGCTTATACTTGTCCAATTAGGATTTTTAGACAATCTTGTGCATCCGATAGGTGTGTTTGTGTCATTGGATTAATATTTAGGTCATTTTCGTCCTCCCAAGGCTTATTCTTGTCTAATTAGGGTTATTACCCAATCTTGTGCATCCAATAAGTTCATTTGTGTCATTGAATGAACATTTAGGTCATTTTGGACCTCCATAGACCTATTCTTGTCCAATTAGGGTTTTTAAACAATCTTGTGCATCCAATAGGTGTGTTTGTGTCATTGGATGAACATTTAGGGCATTCTCGTCCTCCCAACGCTTAATCTTGTCCAATTAGGGTTTTTAACCAATCTTGTGCATCCAATAGGTGTGTTTGTGTCATTGGATGGACATTTAGGGCATTTTCGTCCTCCCAAGGCTTATTCTTGTCCAATTAGGGTTTTTAACAAATCTTGTGCATCCAATAAGTTAATTTGTGTCATTGGATGAACATTTAGGTCATTTTCGTCCTCCCAAGGCTTATTCTTGTCCAATTAGGGTTTTTAACCAATCTTGTGCATACAATAACTTCCTTTGTGTCATTGGATGAACATTTAGGTCATTTTCGTCCTCCCAAGGCTTATTCTTGTCCAATTAGGGTTTTTAACCAATCTTGTGCATCCAATAAGTTCCTTTGTGTCATTGGATGAACATTTAGGTCATTTTCCTCCTACCTAGGCTTATTCTTGTCCAATTAGGGTTTTTAACCAATCTTGTACATCCAATAAGTTCATTTGTGTCATTGGATGAACATTTAGGTCATTTTCGTCCTCCCTAGCCTTATTCTTGTCCAATTAGGGTTTTTAACCAATCTTGTGCATCCAATAGGTATGTTTGTGTCATTGGATGAACATTTAGGTCATTTTCGTCCACCCAAGGCATATTCTTGTCCAATTAGGGTTTTTAACCAATCTTGTGCATCCAATAGGTGTGTTTGTGTCATTGGATGAACATTTAGGTCATTTTCGTCCTCCTTAGGCTTATTCTTGTCCAATTAGGGTTTTTAACAAATCTTGTGCATCCAATAAGTTCATTTGGGTCATTGAATGAACATTTAGGTCATTTTGGTCCTCCCTAGGCTTATTCTTGTCCAATTAGGGTTTTTAAACAATCTTGTGCATCCAATAGGTGTGTTTGTGTCATTGGATGAACATTTAGGGCATTTTCTTCCTCCCTAGGCTTATTCTTGTCCAATTAGGGTTTTTAACCAATCTTGTGCATCCAATAGGTATGTTAGTGTCATTGGATGAACATTTAGGTCATTTTCGTCTTCCTTAGGCATCTTCTTGTCTAATTAGGGTTTTTAACCAATCTTGTGCATCCAATAGGTGTGTTTGTGTCATTGGATGAACATTTAGGTCATTTTCGTCCTCCCAAGGCTTATTCTTGTCCAATTAGGATTTTTAACAAATCTTGTGCATCCAACAAGTTCATTAGTGACATTGAATGAACATTTAGGTCATTTTGGTCCTCCCTAGGCTTATTCTTGTCCAATTAGGGTTTTTAACCAATCTTGTGCATCCAATAAGTTCATTTGTGTCATTGGATGAACATTTAGGTCATTTTCATCATCCCTAGGCTTATTCTTGTCCAATTAGGGTTTTTAACCAATCTTGTGCATCCAATAGGTGTGTTTGTGTCATTGGATGAACATTTAGATCATTTTCGTCCTCCCTAGGCTTATTCTTGTCCAATTAGGGTTTTTAACCAATCTTGTGCATCCAATAAGCTCATTTGTGTCATTGGATGAACATTTAGGTCATTTTCGTCCTCCCTAGGCTTATTCTTGTCCAATTAGGGTTTTTAAGCAATCTTGTGCATCCAATAAGTTCATTTGTGTCATTGGATGAACATTTAGGTCATTTTCGTCCTCCATAGGCTTATTCTTGTCCAATTAGGGTTTTTAACCAATCTTGTGCATCCAATATGTTCATTTATGTCATTGGATGAACATTTAGGTCATTTTCGTCCTCCCTAGGCTTATTCTTGTCCAATTAGGGTTTTTAACCAATCTTGTGCATCCAATAAGTTCATTTGTGTCATTGGATGAACATTTAGGTCATTTTCGTCCTCCCTAGGCTTATTCGTGTCCAATAAGGGTTTTTAAGCAATCTTGTGCATCTAATAAGTTCATTTGTGTCATTTGATGAACATTTAGGTCATTTTCGTCCTCCCTAGGCTTATTCTTGTTCAATTAGGGTTTCTAACCTATCTTGTGCATCCAATAGGTGTGTTTGTGTCATTGGATGAACATTTAGGTCATTTTCGTCCTCCCTAGGCTTATTCTTGTCCAATTAGGGGTTTTAACCAATCTTGTGCATCCAATAAGTTCATTTGTGTCATTGGATAAACATTTAGGTCATTTTCGTCCACCCTAGGCTTATTCTTGTCCAATTAGGGTTTTTAACCAATCTTGTGCATCCAATAAGTTCATTTGTGTCATTGGATGAACATTTAAGTCATTTTCGTCCTCCCTAGGCTTATTCTTGTTCAATTAGGGTTTCTAACCTATCTTGTGCATCCAATAGGTGTGTTTGTGTCATTGGATGAACATTTAGGTCATTTTCGTCCTCCCTAGGCTTATTCTTGTTCAATTAGGGTTTCTAACCTATCTTGTGCATCCAATAGGTGTGTTTGTGTCATTGGATGAACATTTAGGTCATTTTCGTCCTCCCTAGGCTTATTCTTGTCCACTTAGGGTTTTTAACCAATCTTGTGCATCCAATAAGTTCATTTGTGTCATTGGATGAACATTTAGGTCATTTTCGTCCTCCCTAGTCTTATTCTTGTCCAATTAGGGTTTTTATGCAATCTTGTGCATCCAATAGGTGTGTTTTTGTCATTGGAGGATCATTTAGGTCATTTTCGTCCTTCCTAGTCTTATTCTTGTCGAATTAGGGTTTTTATGCAATCTTGTGCATCCAATAGGTGTGTTTGTGTCATTGGAGGAACATTTAGGTCATTTTCGTCCTCCCTAGTCTTATTCTTGTCCAATTAGGGTTTTTATGCAATCTTGTGCATCCAATAGGTGTGTTTGTGTCATTGGACGAACATTTAGGTCATTTTCGTCCTCCCTAGGCTTATTCTTGTCCAATTAGGGTTTTTAACCAACCTTGTGCATCCAATAAGTTCATTTGTGTCATTGGTGGAACATTTAGGTCATTTACGTCCTCACTAGTCTTATTCTTGTCCAATTAGGGTTTTTATGCAATCTTGTGCATCCAATAGGTGTGTTTGTGTCATTGGAGGAACATTTAGGTCATTTTCGTCCTCCCTAGTCTTATTCTTGTCGAATTAGGGTTTTTATGCAATCTTGTGCATCCAATAGGTGTATTTGTGTCATTGGAGGAACATTTATGTCATTTTCGTCCTCCCTAGTCTTATTCTTGTCCAATTAGGGTTTTTATGCAATCTTGTGCATCCAATAGGTGTGTTTGTGTCATTGGACGAACATTTAGGTCATTTTCGTCCTCCCTAGGCTTATTCTTGTCCAATTAGGGTTTTTAACCAATCTTGTGCATCCAATAGGTGTGTTTGTGTCATTGGATGAACATTTAGGTCATTTTCGTCCTCCCTAGGCTTATTTTTGTCAATTAGGGTTTTTAACCAATCTTGTGCATCCAATAAGTTCATTTGTGTCATTGGATGAACATTTAGGTCATTTTCGTCCTCCCTAGGCTTATTCTTGTCCAATTAGGGTTTTCAACCAATCTTGTGCATCCAATAAGTTCATTTGTGTTATTGGATGAACATTTAGGTCATTTTCGTCCTCCCTAGTCTTATTCTTGTCCAATTAGGGTTTTTATGCAATCTTATGCCTCCAATAGGTGTGTTTGTGTCATTGTAGGAACATTTAGGTCATTTCCGTCCTCCCTAGTCTTATTCTTGTCGAATTAGGGTTTTTATACAATCTTGTGCATCCAATAGGTGTGTTTGTGTCATTGGATGAACATTTAGGTCATTTTGGTCCTCCCTAGGCTTATTCTTGTCCAATTAGGGTTTTTAACCAATCTTGTGCATCCAATAAGTTCATTTGTGTCATTGGATGAACATTTAGGTCATTTTCGTCCTTCCTAGGCTTATTCTTGTCCAATTAGGGTTTTTAACCAATCTTGTGCATCCAATAGGTGTGTTTGTGTCATTCGATGAACATTTAGGTCATTTTCGTCCTCCCTAGGCTTATTCTTGTCCAATTAGGGTTTTTAACCAATCTTGTGCATCCAATAAGTTCATTTGTGTCATTGGATAAACATTTAGGTCATTTTCGTCCACCCTAGGCTTATTCTTGTCCAATTAGGGTTTTTAACCAATCTTGTGCATCCAATCAGTTCATTTGTGTCATTGGATGAACATTTAGGTCATTTTCGTCCTCCCTAGGCTTATTCTTGTCCAATTAGGGTTTTTAACCAATCTTGTGCATCCAATAGGTGTGTTTGTGTCATTGGATGAACATTTAGGGCATTTTCGTCCTCCCAAGGCTTATTCTTGTCCAATTAGGGTTTTTAACCAATCTTGTGCATCCAATAAGTTAATTTGTGTCATTGGATGAACATTTAGGTCATCTTCGTCCTCCCAAGGCTTATTCTTGTCCAATTAGGGTTTTTAACCAATCTTGTGCATCCAATAAGTTCCTTTGTGTCATTGGATGAACATTTAGGTCATTTTCGTCCTCCCTAGGCTTATTCTTGTCCAATTAGGGTTTTTAACCAATCTTGTGCATCCAATAAGTTCCTTTGTGTCATTGGATGAACATTTAGGTCATTTTCCTCCTACCTAGGCTTATTCTTGTCCAATTAGGGTTTTTAACCAATCTTGTACATCCAATAAGTTCATTTGTGTCATTGGATGAACATTTAGGTCATTTTCGTCCTCCTTAGCCTTATTCTTGTCCAATTAGGGTTTTTAACCAATCTTGTGCATCCAATAGGTGTGTTTGTGTCATTGGATTAACATTTAGGCCATCTTCGTCCTCCCAAGGCTTATTCTTGTCCAATTAGGGTTTTTATCCAATCTTGTGCATCCAATAAGTTAATTTGTGTCATTGGATGAACATTTAGGTCATTTTCGTCCTCCCAAGGCTTATTCTTGTCCAATTAGGGTTTTTAACCAATCATGTGCATCCAATAAGTTCCTTTGTGTCATTGGATGAACATTTAGGTCATTTTCCTCCTACCTAGGCTTGTTCTTGTCCAATTAGGGTTTTTAACCAATCTTGTACATCCAATAAGTTCATTTGTGTCATTGGATGAACATTTAGGTCATTTTCGTCCTCCCTAGCCTTATTCTTGTCCAATTAGGGTTTTTAACCAATCTTGTGCATCCAATAGGTGTGTTTGTGTCATTGGATTAACATTTAGGCCATCTTCGTTCTCCCAAGGCTTATTCTTGTCCAATTAGGGTTTTTATCCAATCTTGTGCATCCAATAAGTTAATTTGTGTCATTGGATGAACATTTAGGTCATTTTCGTCCTCCCAAGGCTTATTCTTGTCCAATTAGGGTTTTTAACCAATCTTGTGCGTCCAATAAGTTCCTTTGTGTCATTGGATGGACATTTAGGTCATTTTCCTCCAACCTAGGCTTATTCTTGTCCGATTAGGGTTTTTAACCAATCTTGTACATCCAATAAGTTCATTTGTGTCATTGGATGAACATTTAGGTCATTTTCGTCCTCCCTAGCCTTATTCTTGTCCAATTAGGGTTTTTAACCAATCTTGTGCATCCAATAGGTATGTTTGTGTCATTGGATGAACATTTAGGTCATCTTCGTCCTCCCAAGGCTTTTTCTTGTTCAATTAGGGTTTTTAACAAATCTTGTGCATCCAATAAGTTCATTTGTGTCATTGGATGAACATTTAGGTCATTTTCGTCCTCCCTAGGCTTATTCTAGTCCAATTAGGGTTTTTAACCAATCATGTGCATCCAATAGGTGTATTTGTGTCATTGGATGAACATTTAGGTTATTTTCGTCCTCCCTTGGCTTATACTTGTCCAATTAGGATTTTTAGACAATCTTGTGCATCCAATAGGTGTGGTTGTGTCATTGGATTAATATTTAGGTCATTTTCGTCCTCCCAAGGCTTATTCTTGTCTAATTAGGGTTTTTACCCAATCTTGTGCATCCAATAAGTTCATTTGTGTCATTGAATGAACATTTAGGTCATTTTGGTCCTCCATAGACCTATTCTTGTCCAATTAGGGTTATTAAACAATCTTGTGCATCCAATAGGTGTGTTTGTGTCATTGGATGAACATTTAGGTCATTTTCGTCTTCCTTAGGCATCTTCTTGTCCAATTAGGGTTTTTAACCAATCTTGTGCATCCAATAGTTCTGTTTGTGTCATTGGATTAACATTTAGGTCATTTTTGTCCTCCTTAGGCTTATTCTTGTCCAATTAGGGTTTTTAACAAATCTTGTGCATCCAATAAGTTCATTTGGGTCATTGAATGAACATTTAGGTCATTTTGGTTCTCCCTAAGCTTATTCTTGTCCAATTATTGTTTTTAAACAATCTTGTGCATCCAATAGGTGTGTTTGTGTCATTGGATGAACATTTATGTAATTTTCTTCCTCCTTAGGCTTATTCTTGTCCAATAAGGGTTTTTAACAAATCTTGTGCATCCAATAAGTTCATTTGGGTCATTGAATGAGCATTTAGGTCATTTTGGTCCTCCCTAGGCTTATTCTTGTCCAATTAGGGTTTTTAAACAATCTTGTGCGTCCAATAGGTGTGTTTGTGTCATTGGATGAACATTTAGGGCATTTTCGTCCTCCCAAGGCTTATTCTTGTCCAATTAGGGTTTTTAACCAATCTTGTGCATCCAATAAGTTAATTTGTGTCATTGGATGAACATTTAGGTCATTTTCGTCCTCCCAAGGCATATTCTTGTCCAATTAGGGTTTTTAACCAATCTTGTGCATCCAATAAGTTCCTTTGTGTCATTGGATGAACATTTAGGTCATTTTCGTCCTCCCTAGGCTTATTCTTGTCCAATTAGGGTTTTTAACCAGTCTTGTACATCCAATAAGTTCATTTGTGTCATTGGATGTACATTTAGGTCATTTTCGTCCTCCCTAGCCTTATTCTTGTCCAATTAGGGTTTTTAACCAATCTTGTGCATCCAATAGGTATGTTTGTGTCCTGGGATGGACAATTAGGTCAGTTTCATCCTCCCAAGGCTTGTTCTTGTCCAATTAGGGTTTTTAACCATTCCCGTCCACCCTAAGCTTATTCTTGCCCAATTAGTGTTTTAAACCAATCTTCTGCTTCCTATAGGTGTGTTTGTGTCATTGGATGAACATTTAGGTCATTTTCGTCTACCCTATGCTTATTCTTGCCCAATTAGGGTTTTTAAACAATCTTGTGCATCCAATAGGTGTGTTTGTGTCATTGGATTATCATTTAGGGCATTTTCGTCCTCCCTTGGCTTATTCTTATCCAATTAGGGTTTTTAACCAATCTTGTGCATCCAATAGGTGTGTTTGAGTCATTGGATTAACATTTAGGTCATCTTCGTCCTCCCAAGGCTTTTTCTTGTTCAATTAGGGTTTTATCCAATCTTGTGCATCCAATAAGTTCATTTGTGTCATTGGATGAACATTTAGGTCATTTTCGTCCTCCCTAGGCTTATTCTAGTCCAATTAGGGTTTTTAACCAATCATGTGCATCCAATAGGTGTATTTGTGTCGTTGGATGAACATTTAGGTTATTGTCGTCCTCCCTTGGCTTATACTTGTCCAATTAGGATTTTTAGACAATCTTGTGCATCCGATAGGTGTGTTTGTGTCATTGGATTAATATTTAGGTCATTTTCGTCCTCCCAAGGCTTATTCTTGTCTAATTAGGGTTTTTACCCAATCTTGTGCATCCAATAAGTTCATTTGTGTCATTGACTGAACATTTAGGTCATTTTGGACCTCCATAGACCTATTCTTGTCCAATTAGGGTTATTAAACAATCTTGTGCATCCAATAGGTGTGTTTGTGTCATTGGATGAACATTTAGGTCATTTTCGTCTTCCTTAGGCATCTTCTTGTCCAATTAGGGTTTTTAACCAATCTTGTGCATCCAATAGTTGTGTTTGTGTCATTGGATTAACATTTAGGTCATTTTTGTCCTCCTTAGGCTTATTCTTGTCCAATTAGGGTTTTTAACAAATCTTGTGCATCCAATAAGTTCATTTGTGTCATTGAATGAACATTTAGGTCATTTTGGTTCTCCCTAAGCTTATTCTTGTCCAATTATTGTTTTTAAACAATCTTGTGCATCCAATAGGTGTGTTTGTGTCATTGGATGAACATTTATGTAATTTTCTTCCTCCTTAGGCTTATTCTTGTCCAATTAGGGTTTTTAACAAATCTTGTGCATCCAATAAGTTCATTTGGGTCATTGAATGAACATTTAGGTCATTTTGGTCCTCCCTAGGCTTATTCTTGTCCAATTAGGGTTTTTAAACAATCTTGTGCGTCCAATAGGTGTGTTTGTGTCATTGGATGAACATTTAGGGCATTTTCGTCCTCCCAAGGCTTATTCTTGTCCAATTAGGGTTTTTAACCAATCTTGTGCATCCAATAAGTTAAGTTGTGTCATTGGATGAACATTTACGTCATTTTCGTCCTCCCAAGGCTTATTATTGTCCAATTAGGGTTTTTAACCAATCTTGTGCATCCAATAAGTTCCTTTGTGTCATTGGATGAACATTTAGGTCATTTTCGTCCTCCCTAGGCTTATTCTTGTCCAATTAGGGTTTTTAACCAGTCTTGTACATCCAATAAGTTCATTTGTGTCATTGGATGTACATTTAGGTCATTTTCGTCCTCCCTAGCCTTATTCTTGTCCAATTAGGGTTTTTAACCAATCTTGTGCATCCAATAGGTATGTTTGTGTCCTGGGATGGACAATTAGGTTAGTTTCATCCTCCCAAGGCTTGTTCTTGTCCAATTAGGGTTTTTACCAATCTTGTGCTTCCTATAGGTGTGTTTGTGTCATTGGATGCACATTTAGGTCCTTTTCGTCCACCATAGGCTTATTCTTGCCCAATTAGGGTTTTTAAACAATCTTGTGCATCCAATAGGTGTGTTTGTGTCATTGGATTATCATTTAGGGCATTTTCGTCCTCCCTTGGCTTATTCTTATCCAATTAGGGTTTTTAACCAATCTTGTGCATCCAATAGGTGTGTTTGTGTCATTGGATTAATATTTAGGTCATTTTCGTCCTCCCAAGGCTTATTCTTGTCTAATTAGGGTTTTTACCCAATCTTGTGCATCCAATAAGTTCATTTGTGTCATTGAATGAACATTTAGGTCATTTTGGTCCTCCATAGACCTATTCTTGTCCAATTAGGGTTATTAAACAATCTTGTGCATCCAATAGGTGTGTTTGTGTCATTGGATGAACATTTAGGTCATTTTCGTCTTCCTTAGGCATCTTCTTGTCCAATTAGGGTTTTTAACCAATCTTGTGCATCCAATAGTTGTGTTTGTGTCATTGGATTAACATTTAGGTCACTTTCGTCCTCCTTAGGCTTATTCTTGTCCAATTAGGGTTTTTAACAAATCTTGTGCATCCAATAAGTTCATTTGTGTCATTGAATGAACATTTAGGTCATCTTGGTTCTCCCTAAGCTTATTTTTGTCCAATTATTGTTTTTAAACAATCTTGTGCATCCAATAGGTGTGTTTGTGTCATTGGATGAACATTTAGGTAATTTTCTTCCTCCTTAGGCATATTCTTGTCCAATTAGGGTTTTTAACAAATCTTGTGCATCCAATAAGTTCATTTGGGTCATTGAAGGAACATTTTGGTCATTTTGGTCCTCCCTAGGCTTATTCTTGTCCAATTAGGGTTTTTAAACAATCTTGTGCGTCCAATAGGTGTGTTTGTGTCATTGGATGAACATTTAGGGCATTTTCGACCTCCCATGGCTTATTCTTGTCCAATTAGGGTTTTTAACCAATCTTGTGCATCCAATAAGTTAATTTGTGTCATTGGATGAACATTTAGGTCATTTTCGTCCTTCCAAGGCTTATTCTTGTCCAATTAGGGTTTTTAACCAATCTTGTGCATCCAATAAGTTAATTTGTGTCATTGGATGAACATTTAGGTCATTTTCGTCCTCCCTAGGCTTATTCTTGTCCAATTAGGGTTTTTAACCAGTCTTGTACATCCAATAAGTTCATTTGTGTCATTGGATGTACATTTAGGTCATTTTCGTCCTCCCTAGCCTTATTCTTGTCCAATTAGGGTTTTTAACCAATCTTGTGC
>JBBPBR010000004.1:23286606-23351937 GCA_037974775.1 Cicer pinnatifidum | reverse complement strand
CCAATAAGTTCATTTGTGTCATTGGATGAACATTTAGGTCATTTTCGTCCTCTCTAGCCTTATTCTTGTCCAATTAGGGTTTTTAACCAATCTTGTGCATCCAATAGGTGTGTTTGTGTCATTGGATTAACATTTAGGTCATCTTCGTCCTCCCAAGGCTTTTTCTTGTCCAATTAGGGTTTTTTATCCAATCTTGTGCATCCAATAAGTTCATTTGTGTCATTGGATGAACATTTAGGTCATTTTTGTCCTCCCTAGGCTTATTCTTGTCCAATTAGGGTTTTTAACCAATCTTGTGCATCCAATAGGTGTGTTGGGGTCATTGGATTTACATTTAGGTCATTTTCGTTCTCCCTAGGGTTAATCATGTCCAATTGGGGTTTTTAACCAATCTTCTGCTTCCTATAGGTGTGTTTGTGTCATTGGATGAACATTTAGATCATTTCCGTCCACCCTAGGCTTATTCTTGTCCAATTAGGGTTTTTAACCAATCTTGTGCGTCCATTAAGTTCATTTGTGTCATTGAATGAACATTTAGGTCATTTTGGTCCTCCCTAGACTTATTCTTGTGCAATTAGGGTTTTTAAACAATCTTGTGCATCCAATAGGTGTGTTTGTGTGATTGGATGAACATTTAGGTCATTTTCGTCTTCCTTAGGCATCTTCTTGTCCAATTAGGGTTTTTAACCAATCTTGTGCATCCAATAGGTGTGTTTGTGTCATTGGATGAACATTTAGGTCATTTTCGCCCTCCTTAGGCTTTTTCTTGTCCAATTAGGGTTTTTAACAAATCTTGTGCATCCAATAAGTTCATTTGTGTCATTGAATGAACATTTAGGTCATTTTGGTCCTCCCTAGGCTTATTCTTGTCCAATTAGGGTTTTTAAACAATCTTGTGCATCCAATAGGTGTGTTTGTGTCATTGGGTGGACATTTAGGGCATTTTCGTCCTCCCAAGGCTTATTCTTGTCCAATTAGGGTTTTTAACAAATCTTGTGCATCCAATAAGTTAATTTGTGTCATTGGATGAACATTTAGGTCATTTTCGTCCTCCCAAGGCTTATTCTTGTCCAATTAGGGTTTTTGACCAATCTTGTGCATACAATAACTTCCTTTGTGTCATTGGACGAACATTTAGGTCATTTTCGTCCTCCCTAGGATTATTCTTGTCCAAGTAGGTTTTTAACCAGTCTTGTACATCCAATAAGTTCATTTGTGTCATTGGATGAACATTTAGGTCATTTTCGTCCTCTCTAGCCTTATTCTTGTCCAATTAGGGTTTTTAACCAATCTTGTGCATCCAATAGGTGTGTTTGTGTCCTTGGATTATCATTTAGGGCATTTTCGTCCTCCCTTGACTTATTCTTATCCAATTAGGGTTTTTAACCAATCTTGTCCATCCTATAGGTGTGTTTGTGCCATTGGATTAACATTTAGGTCATCTTCGTCCTGCCAAGGCTTTTTCTTGTCCAATTAGGGTTTTTAACCAATCTTGTGCATCCAATAAGTTCATTTGTGTCATTGGATGAACATTTAGGTAATTTTCGTCCTCCCTAGGGTTAATCATGTCCAATTAGGGTTTTTAACCAATCTTGTGCATCCAATAAGTTAATTTGTGTCATTCGATGAACATTTAGGTCATTTTCGTCCTCCCAAGGCTTATTCTTGTCCAAATAGGGTTTTTAACCAATCTTGTGCATCCAATAAGTTCCTTTGTGTCATTGGATGAACATTTAGGTCATTTTCGTCCTCCTTAGGCTTATTCTTGTCCAATTAGGGTTTTTAACAAATCTTGTGCATCCAATAAGTTCATTTGTGTCCATGAATGAACATTTAGGTCATTTTGGTCCTCCCTAGGCTTATTCTTGTCCAATTAGGGTTTTTAAACAATCTTGTGTATCCAATAGGTGTGTTTGTGTCATTGGATGAACATTTAGGGCATTTTCGTCCTCCCAAGACTTATTCTTGTCCAATTAGGGTTTATAACCAATCTTGTGCATCCAATAAGTTAATTTGTGTCATTGGATGAACATTTAGGTCATTATCGTCCTCCCAAGGCTTAATCTTGTCCAATTAGGGTTTTTAACCAATCTTGTGCATCCAATAAGTTCATTTGTGTCGTTGGATGAACATTTAGGTCATTTTCGTCCTCCCTAGCCTTATTCTTGTCCAATTAGGGTTTTTAACCAATCTTGTGCATCCAATAGGTGTGTTTGTGTCATTGGATTAACATTTAGGCCATCTTCGTCCTCCCTAGCCTTATTCTTGTCCAATTAGTGGTTTTAACCAATCTTGTGCATCCAATAGGTATGTTTGTGTCCATGGATGGACAATTAGGTCATTTTCCTCCTCCCAATGCTTATTCTTGTCCAATTAGGGTTTTTAACCAATCATGTGCATCCAATAGGTGTGTTTGTGTCATTGGATGAACATTTAGGTTATTTTCGTCCTCCCTTGGCTTATACTTGTCCAATTAGGGTTTTTAAACAATCTTGTGCATCCAATAAGTTCATTTGTGTCATTGGATGAACATTTAGGTCATTTTCGTCCTCCCAAGGCTTATTCTTGTCCAATTAGGGTTTTTAACAAATCTTGTGCATCCAATAAGTTCATTTGTGTCAATGAATGAACATTTAGGTCATTTTGGTCCTCCCTAGGCTTATTCTTGTCCAATTAGGGTTTTTAAACAATCTTGTGTATCCAATAGGTGTGTTTGTGTCATTGGATGAACATTTAGGGCATTTTCGTCCTCCCAAGACTTATTCTTGTCCAATTAGGGTTTTTAACCAATCTTGTGCATCCAATAAGTTCATTTGTGTCATTGGATGAACATTTAGGTCATTTTCGTCCTCCCAAGGCTTATTCTTGTCCAATTAGGGTTTTTAACCAATCTTGTGCATCCAATAAGTTAATTTGTGTCATTGGATTAACATTTAGGTCATTTTCGTCCTCCCTAGGCTTATTCTTGTCCAATTAGGGTTTTTAACCAATCTTGTGCATCCAATAAGTTTGTTTGTTTCATTGAACTAATATTTAGGTCATTTTCGTCCTCCCTAGGCATATTCTTGTCCAATTAGGGTTTTTAACCAATCTTGTGTATCCAATAGGTGTGTTTGTGTCATTGGATGATCAATTAGGTCATTGTCGTCCTCCGTAGGCATATTCTTGTCCAATTAGGGTTTTTAACCAATTTTGTTCATCCAATAAGTTTGTTTATGTCATTGAATTAATATTTAGGTCATTTTCGTCCTCCTTAGGCATATTCTTGTCCAATTAGGGTTTTTAACCAATCTTGTGCATCCAATAGGTGTGTTTGTGTCATTGGATGATCAATTAGGTCATTTTCGTCCTCCCTAGGCTTATTCTTGTCCAATTAGGGTTTTTAACCAATCTTGTGCATCCAATAGGTGTGTTTGTGTCATTGGATGATCAATTAGGTCATTTTCGTCCTCCCTAGGCTTATACTTGTCCAATTAGGGTTTTTAACCAATCTTGTGCATCCAATAACTTTGTTTGTGTCATTGAATTAATATTTAGGTCATTTTCGTCCTCCCTAGGCATATTCTTGTCCAATTAGGGTTTTTAACCAATCTTGTGCATCCAATAGGTGTGTTTGTGTCATTGGATGATCAATTAGGTCATTTTCGTCCTCCCTAGGCTTATTCTTGTCCAATTAGGGTTTTTAACCAATCTTGTGCATCCAATAGGTGTGTTTGTGTCATTGGATGATCAATTAGGTCATTTTCGTCCTTCCTAGGCTTATTCTTGTCCCATTAGGGTTTTTAACCAATCTTGTGCATCCAATAAGTTCATTTGTGTCATTGGATTAACATTTAGGTCATTTTCGTCCTCCCTAGGCATATTCTTGTCCAACTAGGGTTTTTAACCAATCTTGTGCATCCAATAGGTGTGTTTGTGTCATTGGATGATCAATTAGGTCATTTTCGTCCTCCCTAGGCTTATTCTTGTCCAATTAGGGTTTTTAACCAATCTTGTGCATCCAATAAGTTTGTTTGTGTCATTGAATTAATATTTAGGTCATTTTCGTCCTCCCTAGGCATATTCTTGTCCAATTAGGGTTTTTAACCAATCTTGTGCATCCAATAGGTGTGTTTGTGTCATTGGATGATCAATTAGGTCATTTTCGTCCTCCCTAGGCTGAATCTTGTCCAATTATGGTTTTTAACCAATCTTGTGCATCCAATAGGTGTGTTTGTGTCATTGGATGATCAATTAGGTCATTTTCGTCCTCCCTAGGCATATTCTTGTCCAATAGGGTTTTTAACCAATCTTGTGCATTCAATAGGTGTGTTTGTGTCATTGGATGATCAATTAGGTCATTTTCGTCCTCCCTAGGCTTATTCTTGTCCAATTAGGGTTTTTAACCAATCTTGTGCATCCAATAAGTTTGTTTGTGTCATTGAATTAATATTTAGGTCATTTTCGTCCTTCCTTGTCTTATTCTTGTCCAATTAGGGTTTTTAACCAATCTTGTGCATCCAATAGGTGTGTTTGTGTCATTGGATGATCAATTAGGTCATTTTCGTCCTCCCTAGGCTTATTCTTGTCCAATTAGGGTTTTTAACCAATCTTGTGCATCCAATAGGTTCATTTGTGTCATTGGATGATCAATTAGGTCATTTTCGTCCTCCCTAGGCATATTCTTGTCCAATTAGGGTTTTAAACCAATCTTGTGCATCCAATAGGTGTGTTTGTGTCATTGGATGATCAATTAGGTCATTTTCGTCCTCCCTAGGCATTTTTTTGTCCAACTAGGGTTTTAAACCAATCTTGTGCATCCAATAGGTGTGTTTGTGTCATTGGATGATCAATTAGGTTATTTTCGTCCTCCCTAGGCTTATTCTTGTCCAATTAGGGTTTTTAACCAATCTTGTGCATCCAATAAGTTCATTTGTGTCATTGGATAAACATTTAGGTCATTTTCGTCCACCCTAGGCTTATTCTTGTCCAATTAGGATTTTTAACCAATCTTGTGCATCCAATAAGTTCATTTGTGTCATTGGATGAACATTTAGGTCATTTTCGTCCACCCTAGGCTTATTCTTGTCCAATTAGGGTTTTTAACCAATCTTGTGCATCCAATAAGTTCATTTGTGTCATTGGATAAACATTTAGGTCATTTTTGACCTCCCTAGGCTTATTCTTGTCCAGTTAGGGTTTTTAACCATTCTTGTGCATCCAATAGGCGTATTTGTGTCATTGGATGAACATTTTGGTCATTTTCGTCTTCCCAAGGCTTATTCTTGTCCAATTAGGGTTTTTAACCAATCTTGTGCATCCAATAAGTTCATTTGTGTCATTGGATGAACATTTAGGTCATTTTCGTCCTCCCTAGGCTTATTCTTGTCCAATTAGGGTTTTTAAGCAATCTTGTGCATCCAATAAGTTCATTTGTGTAATTGGATGAACATTTAGGTCATTTTCGTCCTCCCTAGGCTTATTCTTGTTCAATTAGGGTTTCTAACCTATCTTGTGCATCCAATAGGTGTGTTTGTGTCATTGGATGAACATTTAGGTCATTTTCGTCCTCCCTAGGCTTATTCTTGTCCAATTAGGGGTTTTAAGCAATCTTGTGCATCCAATAAGTTCATTTGTGTCATTGGATGAACATTTAGGTCATTTTCGTCCTCCCTAGGCATATTCTTGTCCAATTAGGGTTTTTAACCAATCTTGTGCATCCAATAGGTGTATTTGTGTCATTGGATGAACATTTAGGTCATTTTCGTCCTCCCTAGGCTTATTCTTGTCCAATTAGGGTTTCTAACCAATCCTGTGCATCCAATATGTTCGTTTGTGTCATTGGATGAACATTTAGGTCAGTTTCGTCCTCCCTAGGCTTATTCTTGTCCAATTAGATTTTCTAACGAATCTTGTGCATCCAATAGGTGTATTTGTGTCATTGGATGAACATTTAGGTCATTTTCGTCCTCCCTAGGCTTATTCTTGTCCAATTAGGGTTTTTAAGCAATCTTGTGCATCCAATAAGTTCATTTGTGTCATTGGATGAACATTTAGGTCATTTTCGTCCTCCCTAGGCATATTCTTGTCCAATTAGGGTTTTTAACCAATCTTGTGCATCCAATAGGTGTATTTGTGTCATTGGATGAACATTTAGGTCATTTTCGTCCTCCCTAGGCTTATTCTTGTCCAATTAGGGTTTCTAACCAATCCTGTGCATCCAATAGGTTCGTTTGTGTCATTGGATGAACATTTAGGTCAGTTTCGTCCTCCCTAGGCTTATTCTTGTCCAATTAGGGTTTCTAACGAATCTTGTGCATCCAATAGGTGTATTTGTGTCATTGGATGAACATTTAGGTCATTTTCGTCCTCCCTAGGCTTATTCTTGTCCAATTCGGGTTTTTAAGCAATCTTGTGCATCCAATAAGTTCATTTGTGTCATTGGATGAACATTTAGGTCATTTTCGTCCTCCCTAGGCATATTCTTGTCCAATTAGGGTTTTTAACCAATCTTGTGCATCCAATAGGTGTATTTGTGTCATTGGATGAACATTTAGGTCATTTTCGTCCTCCCTAGGCTTATTCTTGTCCAATTAGGGTTTTTAACCAATCATGTGCATCCAATAGGTGTGTTTGTGTCATTGGATGAACATTTAGGTTATTTTCGTCCTCCCTTGGCTTATACTTGTCCAATTAGGGTTTTTAAACAATCTTGTGCATCCAATAAGTTCATTTGTGTCATTGGATGAACATTTAGGTCATTTTCGTCCTCCCAAGGCTTATTCTTGTCCAATTAGGGTTTTTAACAAATCTTGTGCATCCAATAAGTTCATTTGTGTCAATGAATGAACATTTAGGTCATTTTGGTCCTCCCTAGGCTTATTCTTGTCCAATTAGGGTTTTTAAACAATCTTGTGTATCCAATAGGTGTGTTTGTGTCATTGGATGAACATTTAGGGCATTTTCGTCCTCCCAAGACTTATTCTTGTCCAATTAGGGTTTTTAACCAATCTTGTGCATCCAATAAGTTAATCTGTGTTATTGGATGAATATTTAGGTCATTTTCGTCATCCCAAGGCTTATTCTTGTCCAATTAGGGGTTTTGGCCAATCTTGTGCATCCAATAAGTTCCTTTGTGTCATTGGATGAACATTTTGGTCATTTTCGTCCTCCCTAGGCTTATTCCTGTCCAATTAGGGTTTTTAACCAATCTTGTACATCCAATAAGTTCATTTGTGTCATTGGATGAACATTTAGGTCATTTTCGTTCTCCTTAGCCGTATTCATGTCCAATTAGGGTTTTTAACCAATCTTGTGCATCCAATAGGTGTGTTTGTGTCATTGGATTAACATTTAGGTCATCTTCGTCCTCCCTAGGCTTATTCTTGTCCAATTAGGGTTTTTATCCAATCTTGTGCATCCAATAAGTTCATTTGTGTCATTGGATGAACATTTAGGTCATTTTCGTCCTCCCTATGCTTATTCTTGTCCAATTGGTGTTTTTAACCAATCTTGTGCATCCAATAGGTATGTTTGTGTCCTTGAATGGACAATTAGGTCATTTTCGTCCTCCCAAGGCTTATTCTTGTCAAATTAGGGTTTTTAACCCATCTTGTGCATCCAATAAGTTCATTTGTGTCATTGGATGAACATTTAGGTCATTTTTGTCCTCCCTAGGCTTATTCTTGTCCAATTAGGGTTTTTAACCAATCTTGTGCATCCAATAGGTGTGTTGGGGTCATTGGATTTACATTTAGGTCATTTTCGTTCTCCCTAGGGTTAATCATGTCCAATTGGGGTTTTTAACGAATCTTGTGCATCCAATAGGTGTGTTTGTGTCATTGGATGAACATTTAGATCATTTCCGTCCACCCTAGGCTTATTCTTGTCCAATTAGGGTTTTTAACCAATCTTGTGCGTCCATTAAGTTCATTTGTGTCATTGAATGAACATTTAGGTCATTTTGGTCCTCCCTAGACTTATTCTTGTGCAATTAGGGTTTTTAAACAATCTTGTGCATCCAATAGGTGTGTTTGTGTCATTGGATGAACATTTAGGTCATTTTCGTCTTCCTTAGGCATCTTCTTGTCCAATTAGGGTTTTTAACAAATCTTGTGCATCCAATAAGTTCATTTGTGTCATTGAATGAACATTTAGGTCATTTTGGTTCTCCCTAAGCTTATTCTTGTCCAATTATTGTTTTTAAACAATCTTGTGCATCCAATAGGTGTGTTTGTGTCATTGGATGAACATTTAGGTAATTTTCGTCCTCCTTAGGCTAATTCTTGTCCAATTATGGTTTTTAGCAAATCTTGTGCATCCAATAAGTTCATTTGTGTCATTGAATGAACATTTAGGTCATTTTGGTCCTCCCTAGGCTTATTCTTGTCCAATTAGGGTTTTTAAACAATCTTGTGCATCCAATAGGTGTGTTTGTGTCATTGGATGAACATTTAGGTCATTTTCGTCTTCCTTAGGCATCTTCTTGTCCAATTAGGGTTTTTAACCAATCTTGTGCATCCAATAGTTGTGTTTGTGTCATTGGATGAACATTTAGGTCATTTTCGTCCTCCTTAGGCTTATTCTTGTCCAATTAGGGTTTTTAACAAATCTTGTGCATCCAATAAGTTCATTTGTGTCATTGAATGAACATTTAGGTCATTTTGGTCCTCCCTAGGCTTATTCTTGTCCAATTAGGGTTTTTAAACAATCTTGTGCATCCAATAGGTGTGTTTGTGTCATTGGATGAACATTTAGGGCATTTTCGTCCTCCCAAGGCTTATTCTTGTCCAATTAGGGTTTTTAACCAATCTTGTGCATCCAATAAGTTAATTTGTGTCATTGGATGAACATTTTGGTCATTTTCGTCCTCCCTAGCCTTATTCTTGTCCAATTAGAGTTTTTAACCAATCTTGTGCACCCAATAGGTGTGTTTGTGTCATTGGATTATCATTTAGGTCATTTTTGTCCTCCTTAGGCTTATTCTTGTCCAATTAGGGTTTTTAACCAATCTTGTGCATCCAATAGGTGTATTTGTGTCATTGGATGAACATTTAGGTTATTTTCATCCTCCCTTGGCTTATACTTGTCCAATTAGGGTTTTTAAACAATCTTGTGCATCCAATAGGTGTGTTTGTGTCATTGGATGAACATTTAGGTCATTTTCGTCCTCCCAAGGCTTATTCTTGTCCAATTAGGGTTTTTAACCAATCTTGTGCATCCAATAAGTTCATTTGTGTCATTGAATGAACATTTAGGTCATTTTGGTCCTCCCTAGACTTATTCTTGTCCAATTAGGGTTTATAAACAATCTTGTGCATCCAATAGGTGTGTTTGTGTCATTGGATGAACATTTAGGTCATTTTTGTCTTCCTTAGGCATCTTCTGGTCCAATTTGGGTTTTTAACCAATCTTGTGCATCCAATAGGTGTGTTTGTGTCATTGGATTAACATTTAGGTCATTTTCGTCCTCCTTAGGCTTATTCTTGTCCAATTAGGATTTTTAACCAATCTTGTGCATCCAATAAGTTCGTTTGTGTCATTGGATGAACATTTAGGTCATTTTCGTCCTCCCTAGGCTTATTCTTGTCCAATTAGGGTTTTTAACCAATCTTGTGCATCCAATAGGTTTGTTTGTGTCATTGGATGAACATTTAGGTCATTTTCGTCCTCCCTAGACTTATTCTTGTCCAATTAGGATTTTTAACCAATCTTGTGCATCCAATAAGTTCATTTGTGTCATTGGATGAACATTTAGGTCATTTTCGTCCTCCCTAGAATTATTCTTGTCCAATTAGGGTTTCTAACCAATCTTGTACATCCAATAAGTTCATTTGTGTCATTGGATGAACATTTAGGTCATTTTCGTCTTCCCTAGGCTTATTCTTGTCCAATTAGGGTTTTTAACCAATCTTGTGCATCCAATAGGTGTGTTTGTGTCATTGGATGAACATTTAGGTCATTTTCGTCCTCCCTAGGCTTATTCTTGTCCAATTAGGGTTTTTAACCAATCTTGTGCATCCAATAAGTTCATTTGTGTCATTGGATGAATAGTTAGGTCATTTTCGTCCTCCCTAGGCTTATTCTTGTCCAATTAGGGTTTCTAACCATTCTTGTGCATCGAATAGGTGTGTTTAGTCATTTGATGAACATTTAGGTTATTTTCGTCCACCCTAGGCTTATTCTTGTCCAATTAGGGTTTTTAACCAATCTTGTGCATCCAATAAGTTCATTTGTGTCATTGGATTAACATTTAGGTCATTTTCGTCCTCCCTAGGCTTATTCTTGTCCAATTAGGGTTTTTAACCAATCTTGTGTATCCAATAGGTGTGTTTGTGTCATTGGATGTTCAATTAGGTCATTTTCGTCCTCCCTAGGCTTATTCTTGTCCAATTAGGGTTTTTAACCAATCTTGTGCATCCAATAGGTGTGTTTGTGTCATTGGATGATCAATTAGGTCATTTTCGTCCTCCCTAGGCTTATTCTTGTCCAATTAGGGTTTTTAACCAATCTTGTGCATCCAATAGGTGTGTTTGTGTCATTGGATGATCAATTAGGTCATTTTCGTCCTCCCTAGGCTTATTCTTGTCCAATTAGGGTTTTTAACCAATCTTGTCCATCCAATAAGTACATTTGTGTCATTGGATTAACATTTAGGTCATATCAGTCCTCCCTAGGCATATTCTTGTCCAATTAGGGTTTTTAACCAATATTGTGCATCCAATAAGTTCATTTGTGTTATTGGATTAACATTTAGTTCATATTCGTCCTCCCTAGGCATATTCTTGTCCAATTAGGGTTTTTAACCAATCTTGTGCATCCAATAGGTGTGTTTGTGTCATTGGATGATCAATTAGGTCATTTTCGTCCTCCCTAGGCTTATTCTTGTCCAATTAGGGTTTTTAACCAATCTTGTGCATCCAATAGGTGTGTTTGTGTCATTGGATGATCAATTAGGTCATTTTCGTCCTCCCTAGGCTTATTCTTGTCCAATTAGGGTTTAGGACCAATCTTGTGCATCCAATAGGTGTGTTTGTGTCATTGGATGATCAATTAGGTCATTTTCGTCCTCCCTAGGCTTATTCTTGTCCAATTAGGGTTTTTAACCAATCTTGTGCATCCAATAGGTGTGTTTGTGACATTGGATGATCAATTAGGTCATTTTCGTCCTCGCTAGGCTTATTCTTGTCCAATTAGGGTTTTTAACCAATCTTGTGCATCCAATAGGTGTGTTTGTGTCATTGGATGATCAATTAGGTCATTTTCGTCCTCCCTAGGCTTATTCTTGTCCAATTAGGGTTTTTAACCAATCTTGTGCATCCAATAGGTGTGTTTGTTTCATTGGATGATCAATTAGGTCATTTTCGTCCTCCCTAGGCTTATTCTTGTCCAATTAGGGTTTTCAACCAATCTTGTGCATCCAATAAGTTTGTTTGTGTCATTGAATTAATATTTAGGTCATTTTCGTCCTCCCTAGGCATATTCTTGTCCAATTAGGGTTTTTAACCAATCTTGTGCATCCAATAGGTGTGTTTGTGTCATTGGATGATCAATTAGGTCATTTTCGTCCTCCCTAGGCTTATTCTTGTCCAATTAGGGTTTTTAACCAATCTTGTGCATCCGATAAGTTTGTTTGTGTCATTGAATTAAGATTTAGGTCATTTTCGTCCTCCTTAGGCATATTCTTTTCCAATTAGGGTTTTTAACCAATCTTGTGCAACCAATAGGTGTGTTTGTGTCATTGGATGATCAATTAGGTTATTTTCGTCCTCCCTAGGCTTATTCTTGTCCAATTAGGGTTTTTAACCAATCTTGTGCATCCAATAGGTGTGTTTGTGTCATTGGATGACCAATTAGTTCATTTTCGTCCTCCCTAGGCATATTCTTGTCCAATTAGGGTTTTTAACCAATCTTGTGCATCCAATAAGTGTGTTTGTGTCATTGGATGATCAATTAGGTAATTTTCGTCCTCCCTAGGCTTATTCTTGTCCAATTAGGGTTTTTAACCAATCTTGTGCATCCAATAAGTTTGTTTGTGTCATTGAATTAATATTTAGGTCATTTTCGTCCTCCCTAGGCATATTCTTGTCCAATTAGGGTTTTTAACCAATCTTGTGCATCCTATAGGTGTGTTTGTGTCATTGGATGATCAATTAGGTCATTTTCGTCCTCCCTAGGCTTATTCTTGTCCAATTAGGGTTTTTAACCAATCTTGTGCATCCAATAACTTTGTTTGTGTCATTGAATTAATGTTTAGGTCATTTTCGTCCTCTCTAGGCATATTCTTGTCCAGTTAGGGTTTTTAACCAATCTTGTGCATCCAATAGGTGTGTTTGTGTCATTGGATGATCAATTAGGTCATTTTCGTCCTCCATAGGCTTATTTTTGTCCAATTAGGGTTTTTAACCAATTTTGTGTATCCAATAAGTTCATTTGTGTCATTGGATTAACAATTAGGTCATATCCGTCCTCCCTAGGCATATTCTTGTCCAATTAGGGTTTTTAACCAATCTTATGCATCCAATAGGTGTGTTTGTGTCATTGGATGATCGATTAGGTCATTTTCGTTCTCCTTAGGCTTATTCTTGTCCAATTAGGGTTTTTAACCAATCTTGTGCATCCAATAAGTTTGTTTGTGTCATTGAATTAATATTTAGGTCATTTTCGTCCTCCCTAGGCATATTCTTGTCCAATTAGGGTTTTTAACCAATCTTGTGCATCCAATAGGTGTGTTTGTGTCATTGGATGATCAATTAGGTCATTTTCGTCCTCCCTAGGCTTATTCTTGTCCAATTAGGGTTTTTAACCAATCTTGTGCATCCAATAAGTTTGTTTGTGTCATTGAATTAATATTTAAGTCATTTTCCTCCTCCCTAGACATATTCTTGTCCAATTAGGGTTTTTAACCAATCTTGTGCATCTAATAGGTGTGTTTGTGTCATTGGATGATCAATTAGGTCATTTTTGTCCTCCCTAGGCATATTCTTGTCCAATTAGGGTTTTTAACCAATCTTGTGCTTCCAATAGGTGTGTTTGTGTCATTGGATGATCAAGTAGGTCATTTTGGTCCTCCCAGGGCTTATTCTTGTCCAATTAGGGTTTTTAACCAATCTTGTGCATCCAATAGGTGTGTTTGTGTCATTGGATGATCAATTAGGTCATTTTCGTCCTCCCTAGGCTTATTCTTGTCCAATTAGGGTTTTTAACCAATCTTGTGCATCCAATAAGTTTGTTTGTGTCATTGAATTAATATTTAGGTCCTTTTCGTCCTCCCTAGGCATATTCTTGTCCAATTAGGTTTTTTAACCAATCTTGTGCTTCCAATAGGTGTGTTAGTGTCATTGGATGATCAATTAGGTCATTTTGGTCCTCCCTAGGCTTATTCTTGTCCAATTAGGGTTTTTAACCAATCTTGTGCATCCAATAGGTGTGTTTGTGTCATTGGATGATCAATTAGGTCATTTTCGTCCTCCCTAGGCTTATTCTTGTCCAATTAGGGTTTTTAACCAATCTTGTGCATCCAATAAGTTTGTTTGTGTCATTGAATTAATATTTAGGTCATTTTCGTCCTCCCTAGGCATATTCTTGTCCAATTAGGGTTTTTAACCAATCTTGTGCATCGAATAGGTGTGTTTGTGTCATTGGATGATCAATTAGGTAATTTTCGTCCTCCCTAGGCTTATTCTTGTCCAATTAGGGTTTTTAACCAATCTTGTGCATCCAATAGGTGTGTTTGTGTCATTGGATGATCAATTAGGTCATTTTCGTCCTCCCTAGGCTTATTCTTGTCCAATTAGGGTTTTTAACCAATCTTGTGCATCCAATAAGTTTGTTTGTGTCATTGAATTAATATTTAGGTCATTTTCGTCCTCCCTAGGCATATTCTTGTCCAATTAGGGTTTTTAACCAATCTTGTGCATCCAATAAGTTCATTTGTGTCATTGGATGAACATTTAGGTAATTTTCGTCCTCCCTAGGGTTAATCATGTCCAATTAGGGTTTTTAACCAATCTTGTGCATCCAATAAGTTAATTTGTGTCATTCGATGAACATTTAGGTCATTTTCGTCCTCCCAAGGCTTATTCTTGTCCAAATAGGGTTTTTAACCAATCTTGTGCATCCAATAAGTTCCTTTGTGTCATTGGATGAACATTTAGGTCATTTTCGTCCTCCTTAGGCTTATTCTTGTCCAATTAGGGTTTTTAACAAATCTTGTGCATCCAATAAGTTCATTTGTGTCCATGAATGAACATTTAGGTCATTTTGGTCCTCCCTAGGCTTATTCTTGTCCAATTAGGGTTTTTAAACAATCTTGTGTATCCAATAGGTGTGTTTGTGTCATTGGATGAACATTTAGGGCATTTTCGTCCTCCCAAGACTTATTCTTGTCCAATTAGGGTTTATAACCAATCTTGTGCATCCAATAAGTTAATTTGTGTCATTGGATGAACATTTAGGTCATTATCGTCCTCCCAAGGCTTATTCTTGTCCAATTAGGGTTTTTAACCAATCTTCTGCATCCAATAAGTTCATTTGTGTCGTTGGATGAACATTTAGGTCATTTTCGTCCTCCCTAGCCTTATTCTTGTCCAATTAGGGTTTTTAACCAATCTTGTGCATCCAATAGGTGTGTTTGTGTCATTGGATTAACATTTAGGCCATCTTCGTCCTCCCTAGCCTTATTCTTGTCCAATTAGTGGTTTTAACCAATCTTGTGCATCCAATAGGTATGTTTGTGTCCATGGATGGACAATTAGGTCATTTTCCTCCTCCCAATGCTTATTCTTGTCCAATTAGGGTTTTTAACCAATCATGTGCATCCAATAGGTGTGTTTGTGTCATTGGATGAACATTTAGGTTATTTTCGTCCTCCCTTGGCTTATACTTGTCCAATTAGGGTTTTTAAACAATCTTGTGCATCCAATAAGTTCATTTGTGTCATTGGATGAACATTTAGGTCATTTTCGTCCTCCCAAGGCTTATTCTTGTCCAATTAGGGTTTTTAACAAATCTTGTGCATCCAATAAGTTCATTTGTGTCAATGAATGAACATTTAGGTCATTTTGGTCCTCCCTAGGCTTATTCTTGTCCAATTAGGGTTTTTAAACAATCTTGTGTATCCAATAGGTGTGTTTGTGTCATTGGATGAACATTTAGGGCATTTTCGTCCTCCCAAGACTTATTCTTGTCCAATTAGGGTTTTTAACCAATCTTGTGCATCCAATAACTTAATCTGTGTTATTGGATGAATATTTAGGTCATTTTCGTCATCCCAAGGCTTATTCTTGTCCAATTAGGGGTTTTGGCCAATCTTGTGCATCCAATAAGTTCCTTTGTGTCATTGGATGAACATTTTGGTCATTTTCGTCCTCCCTAGGCTTATTCTTGTCCAATTAGGGTTTTTAACCAATCTTGTACATCCAATAAGTTCATTTGTGTCATTGGATGAACATTTAGGTCATTTTCGTTCTCCTTAGCCGTATTCATGTCCAATTAGGGTTTTTAACCAATCTTGTGCATCCAATAGGTGTGTTTGTGTCATTGGATTAACATTTAGGTCATCTTCGTCCTCCCTAGGCTTATTCTTGTCCAATTAGGGTTTTTATCCAATCTTGTGCATCCAATAAGTTCATTTGTGTCATTGGATGAACATTTAGGTCATTTTCGTCCTCCCTATGCTTATTCTTGTCCAATTGGTGTTTTTAACCAATCTTGTGCATCCAATAGGTATGTTTGTGTCCTTGGATGGACAATTAGGTCATTTTCGTCCTCCCAAGGCTTATTCTTGTCAAATTAGGGTTTTTAACCCATCTTGTGCATCCAATAAGTTCATTTGTGTCATTGGATGAACATTTAGGTCATTTTTGTCCTCCCTAGGCTTATTCTTGTCCAATTAGGGTTTTTAACCAATCTTGTGCATCCAATAGGTGTGTTGGGGTCATTGGATTTACATTTAGGTCATTTTCGTTCTCCCTAGGGTTAATCATGTCCAATTGGGGTTTCTAACCAATCTTGTGCATCCAATAGGTGTGTTTGTGTCATTGGATGAACATTTAGATCATTTCCGTCCACCCTAGGCTTATTCTTGTCCAATTAGGGTTTTTAACCAATCTTGTGCGTCCATTAAGTTCATTTGTGTCATTGAATGAACATTTAGGTCATTTTGGTCCTCCCTAGACTTATTCTTGTGCAATTAGGGTTTTTAAACAATCTTGTGCATCCAATAGGTGTGTTTGTGTCATTGGATGAACATTTAGGTCATTTTCGTCTTCCTTAGGCATCTTCTTGTCCAATTAGGGTTTTTAACCAATCTTGTGCATCCAATAGATGTGTTTGTGTCATTGGATGAACATTTAGGTCATTTTCGCCCTCCTTAGGCTTATTCTTGTCCAATTAGGGTTTTTAACAAATCTTGTGCATCCAATAAGTTCATTTGTGTCATTGAATGAACATTTAGGTCATTTTGGTTCTCCCTAAGCTTATTCTTGTCCAATTATTGTTTTTAAACAATCTTGTGCATCCAATAGGTGTGTTTGTGTCATTGGATGAACATTTAGGTAATTTTCGTCCTCCTTAGGCTTTTTCTTGTCCAATTAGGGTTTTTAACAAATCTTGTGCATCCAATAAGTTCATTTGTGTCATTGAATGAACATTTAGGTCATTTTGGTCCTCCCTAGGCTTATTCTTGTCCAATTAGGGTTTTTAAACAATCTTGTGCATCCAATAGGTGTGTTTGTGTCATTGGATGGACATTTAGGGCATTTTCGTCCTCCCAAGGCTTATTCTTGTCCAATTAGGGTTTTTAACAAATCTTGTGCATCCAATAAGTTAATTTGTGTCATTGGATGAACATTTAGGTCATTTTCGTCCTCCCAAGGCTTATTCTTGTCCAATTAGGGTTTTTGACCAATCTTGTGCATACAATAACTTCCTTTGTGTCATTGGACGAACATTTAGGTCATTTTCGTCCTCCCTAGGATTATTCTTGTCCAAGTAGGTTTTTAACCAGTCTTGTACATCCAATAAGTTCATTTGTGTCATTGGATGAACATTTAGGTCATTTTCGTCCTCTCTAGCCTTATTCTTGTCCAATTAGGGTTTTTAACCAATCTTGTGCATCCAATAGGTGTGTTTGTGTCATTGGATTATCATTTAGGGCATTTTCGTCCTCCCTTGACTTATTCTTATCCAATTAGGGTTTTTAACCAATCTTGTGCATCCAATAAGTTTGTTTGTGTCATTGAATTAATATTTAGGTCATTTTCGTCCTCACTAGGCATATTCTTGTCCAATTAGGGTTTTTAACCAATCTTGTGCATCCAATAGGTGTGTTTGTGTCATTGGATGATCAATTAGGTAATTTTCGTCCTCCCTAGGCTTATTCTTGTCCAATTAGGGTTTTTAACCAATCTTGTGCATCCAATATGTTTGTTTGTGTCATTGAATTAATATTTAGGTCATTTTCGTCCTCCCTAAGCTTATTCTTGTCCAATTAGGGTTTTTAACCAATCTTGTGCATCCAATAGGTGTGTTTGTGTCATTGGATGATCAATTAGGACATTTTCGTCCTCCCTAGGCTTATTCTTGTCCAATTAGGGTTTTTAACCAATCTTGTGCATCCAATAGGTGTATTTGTGTCATTGGATGATCAATTAGGTCATTTTCGTCCTCCCTAGGCTTATTCTTGTCCAATTAGGGTTTTTAACCAATTTTGTGCATCCAATAAGTTTGTTTGTGTCATTGAATTAATATTTAGGTCATTTTCGTCCTCCCAAGTCATATTCTTGTCCAATTAGGGTTTTTAACCAATCTTGTGCATCCAATAGGTGTGTTTGTGTCATTGGATGATCAATTAGGTCATTTTCGTCCTCCCTAGGCTTATTCTTGTCCAATTAGGGTTTTTAACCAATCTTGTGCATCCAATAAGTTTGTTTGTGTCATTGAATTAATATTTAGGTCATTTTCGTCCTCCCTAGGCATATTCTTGTCCAATTAGGGTTTTTAACCAATCTTGTGCATCCAATAGGTGTGTTTGTGTCATTGGATGATCAATTAGGTCATTTTCGTCCTTCCTAGGCTTATTCTTGTCCAATTAGGGTTTTTAACCAATCTTGTGCATCCAATAAGTTCGTTAGTGTCATTGGATGATCAATTAGGTCATTTTCGTCCTCCCTAGGCATGTTCTTGTCCAACTAGGGTTTTTAACCAATCTTGTGCATCCAATAGGTGTGTTTGTGTCATTGGATGATCAATTAGGTCGTTTTCGTCCTCGCTAGGCTTATTCTTGTCCAATTAGGGTTTTTAATCAATCTTGTGCATCCAATAAGTTTGTTTGTGTCATTGAATTAATATTTAGGTCATTTTCGTCCTCCCTAGGCATATTCTTGTCCAATTAGGGTTTTTAACCAATCTTGTGCATCCAATAGGTGTGTTTGTGTCATTGGATGATCAATTAGGTCATTTTCGTCCTCCCTAGGCTTATTCTTGTCCAATTAGGGTTTTTAACCAATCTTGTGCATCCAATAAGTTTGTTTGTGTCATTGAATTAATATTTAGGTCATTTTCGTCCTCCCTAGGCATATTCTTGTCCAATTAGAGTTTTTAACCAATCTTGTGCTTCCAATAGGTGTGTTTGTGTCATTGGATGATCAATTAGGTCATTTTCGTCCTCCCTAGGCTTATTCTTGTCCAATTAGGGTTTTTAATCAATCTTGAGCATCCAATAAGTTCATTTGTGTCATTGGATTAACATTTAGGTCATTTTCGTCCTCCCTAGGCATATTCTTGTCCAATTAGGGTTTTTAACCAATCTTGTGCTTCCAATAGGTGTGTTTGTGTCATTGGATGATCAATTAGGTCATTTTCGTCCTCCCTAGGCTTATTCTTGTCCAATTAAGGTTTTTAACCAATCTTGTGCATCCAATAAGTTCATTTGTGTCATTGGATGATCAATTAGGTCATATTCGTCCTCCCTAGGTATATTCTTGTCCAACTAGGGTTTTTAACCAATCTTGTGCATCAAATAGATGTGTTAAGAGTGTTTGGATGATCAATTAGGTCATTTTCGTCCTCCCTAGGCTTATTCTTGTCCAATTAGGGTTTTTAACCAATTTTGTGCATCCAATAATTTTGTTTGTGTCATTGAATTAATATTTAGGTCATTTTCGTCCTCCCTAGGCATATTCTTGTCCAATTAGGGTTTTTAACCAATCTTGTGCATCCAATAGGTGTGTTTGTGTCATTGGATGATCAATTAGGTCATTTTCGTCCTCCCTAGGCTTATTCTTGTCCAATTAGGGTTTTTAACCAATCTTGTGCATCCAATAACTTTGTTTGTGTCATTGAATTAATATTTAGGTCATTTTCCTCCTCCCTAGGCATATTGTTGTCCAATTTGGGTTTTTAACCAATTTTGTGCATCCAATAGGTGTGTTTGGGTCATTGGATGATCAATTAGGTCATTTTCGTCCTCCCTAGGCTTATTCTTGTCTAATTAGGGTTTTAATCAATCTTGTGCATCCAATAAGTTCATTTGTGTCATTGGATTAACATTTATGTCTTTTTCGTCCTCCCTAGGCATATTCTTGTCCAATTAGGGTTTTTAACCAATCTTGTGCTTCCTATAGGTGTGTTTGTGTCATTGGATGATCAATTAGGTCATTTTCGTCCTCCCTAGGCTTATTCTTGTCCAATTAGGGTTTTTAACCAATCTTGTGCATCCAATAAGTTCATTTGTGTCATTGGATGATCAATTAGGTCATTTTCATCCTCCCTAGGTATATTCTTGTCCAACTAGGGTTTTTAACCAATCTTGTGCATCCAATAGATGTGTTTGTGTCTTTGGATGATCAATTAGGTCATTTTCGTCCTCCCTAGGCTTATTCTTGTCCAATTAGGGTTTTTAACCAATCTTGTGCATCCAATAGGTGTGTTTGTGTCATTGGATGATCAATTAGGTCATTTTCGTCCTCCCTAGGCTTATTCTTGTCCAATTAGGGTTTTTAACCAATCTTGTGCATCCAATAACTTTGTTTGTGTCATTGAATTAATATTTAGGTCATTTTCCTCCTCCCTAGGCATATTCTTGTCCAATTAGGGTTTTTAAACAATCTTGTGCTTCCAATAGGTGTGTTTGTGTCATTGGATGATCAATTAGGTCATTTTCGTCCTCCCTACGCTTATTCTTGTCCAATTAGGGTTTTTAACCAATCTTGTGCATCCAATAGGTGTGTTTGTGTCATTGGATGATCAATTAGGTCATTTTCGTCCTCCCTAGGCTTATTCTTGTCCAATTAGTGTTTTTAACCAATATTGTGCATCCAATAACTTTGTTTGTGTCATTGAATTAATATTTAGGTCATTTTCGTCCTCCCTAGGCATATTCTTGTCCAATTAGGGTTTTTAACCAATCTTGTGCATCCAATAGGTGTGTTTGTGTCATTGGATGATCAATTAGGTCATTTTCGTCCTCCCTAGGCATATTCTTGTCCAATTAGGGTTTTTAACCAATCTTGTGCATCCAATAGGTGTGTTTGTGTCATTGGATGATCAATTAGGTCATTTTCGTCCTCCCTATGCATATTCTTGTCCAATTAGGGTTTTTAACCAATCTTGTGCATCCAATAGGTGTGTTTGAGTCATTGGATGATCAATTAGGTCATTTTCGTCCTCCCTAGGCTTATTCTTGTCAAATTAAGGTTTTTAACCAATCTTGTGCCTCCAATAAGTTGAGTTGTGTCATTGGATTAACAATTAGGTCATTTTCGTCCTCCCTAGGCTTATTCTTGTCCAATTAGGGTTTTTAACCGATCTTGTGCATCCAATAAGTTCATTTGTGTCATTGGATTAACATTTAGGTCATTTTCGTCCTCCCTAGGCATATTCTTGGCCAATTAGAGTTTTAGACCAATCTTGTGCATCCAATAGGTGTGTTTGTGTCACTGGATGATCAATTAGGTTATTTTCGTCCTCCCTAGGCTTATTCTTGTCCAATTAGGGTTTTTAACTAATCTTGTGCATCCAATAAGTTCATTTGTGTCATTGGATGATCAATTAGGTCATTTTCGTCCTCCCTAGGCATATTCTTGTCCGATTAGGGTTTTTAACCAATCTTGTGCATCCAATAGGTGTGCTTGTGTCATTGGATGATCAATTAGGTCATTTTCGTCCTCCTTAGGCATATTCTTGTCCAATTAGGATTTTTAACCAATCTTGTGCATCCAATAGGTGTGTTTGTGTCATTGGATGATCAATTAGGTCATTTTCGTCCTCCCTATGCATATTCTTGTCCGATTAGGGTTTTTAACCAATCTTGTGCATCCAATAGGTGTGTTTGTGTCATTGGATGATCAATTAGGTCATTTTCGTCCTCCCTAGGCTTATTCTTGTCCAATTAGGGTTTTTAACCAATCTTGTGCATCCAATAAGTTGAGTTGTGTCATTGGATTAACTTTTAGGTCATTTTCGTCCTCCCTAGGCTTATTCTTGTCCAATTAGGGTTTTTAACCAATCTTGTGCATCCAATAAGGTCATTTGTGTCATTGGATTTACATTTAGGTCATTTTCTTCCTCCCTAGGCATATTCTTGTCCAATTAGGGTTTATAACCAATCTTGTGCATCCAATAGGTGTGTTTGTGTCATTGGATGATCAATTAGGTCATTTTCGTCATCCCAAGGCTTATTCTTGTCCAATTAGGGTTTTTTACCAATCTTGTGCATCCAATAACTTTGTTTGTGTCATTGAATTAATATTTAGGTCATTTTCGTCCTCCTTAGGCATATTCTTGTCGAATTAGGGTTTTTAACCAATCTTGTGCATCCAATAGGTGTGTTTGTGTCATTGGATGATCAATTAGGTCATTTTCGTCCTCCCTAGGCTTATTCTTGTCCAATTAGGGTTTTTAACCAATCTTGTGCATCCAATAAGTTCAGTAATGTCATTGGATGATCAATTAGGTCATTTTCGTCCTCCCTAGGCTTATTCTTGTCCAATTAGGGTTTTTAACCAATCTTGTGCATCCAATAAGTTTGTTTGTGTCATTGAATTAATATTTAGGTCATTTTCGTCCTCCCTAGGCATATTCTTGTCCAATTAGGGTTTTTAACCAATCTTGTGCATCCAATAAGTTCATTTGTGTCATTGGATTAACATTTAGGCCATTTTCGTCCGCCCTAGTCATATTCTTGTCCAATTAGGGTTTTTAACCAATCTTGTGCATCCAATAGGTGTGTTTGTGTCATTGGATGATCAATTAGGTCATTTTCGTCCTTTCTATGCTTATTCTTGTCCAATTAGGGTTTTTAACCAATCTTGTGCATCCAATAATTTCATTTGTGTCATTGGATGATCAATTAGGTCATTTTCGTCCTCCCTAGGCATATTCTTGTCCAATTAGGGTTTTTAACCAATCTTGTGCATCCAATAGGTGTGTTTGTGTCATTGGATGATCAATTAGGTCATTTTCGTCCTCCCTAGGCATATTCTTGTCCAATTAGGGTTTTTAACCGATCTTGTGCATCCAAAAGGTGTGTTTGTGTCATTGGATGATCAATTAGGTCATTTTCGTCCTCCATAGGCATATTCTTGTCCAATTAGGGTTTTTAACCAATCTTGTGCATCCAATAGGTGTGTTTGTGTCATTGGATGACTAATTAGGTCATTTTCGTCCTCCCTAGGCTTATTCTTGTCCAATTAGGGTTTTTAACCAATCTTGTGCATCCAATAGGTGTGTTTGTGTCATTGGATGATCAATTAGGTCATTTTCGTCCTCCCTAGGCTTATTCTTGTCCAATTAGGGTTTTTAACCAATCTTGTGCATCCGATAAGTTTGTTTGTGTCATTGAATTAATATTTAGGTCATTTTCGTCCTCCCTAGGCATATTCTTCTCCAATTAGGGTTTTTAACCAATCTTGTGCATCCAATAGGTGTGTTTGTGTCATTGGATGATCAATTAGGTCATTTTCGTCCTCCCTAGGCTTATTCTTGTCCAATTAGGGTTTTTAACCAATCTTGTGCATCCAAAAGTTGAGTTGTGTCATTGGATTAACATTTAGGTCATTTTCGTCCTCCCTAGGCTTCTTCTTGTCCAATTAGAGGTTTTAACCAATCTTGTGCATCCAATAGAAGTGTTTGTGTCATTGGATGATCAATTAGGTCATTTTCGTCCTCCCTAGGCTTATGCTTGCCCAATTAGGGTTTTTAACCAATCTTGTGCATCCAATAAGTTGAGTTGTGTCATTGGATTTACATTTAGGTCATTTTCGTCCTCCCTAGGCATATTCTTGTCCAATTAGGGTTTTTAACCAATCTTGTGCATCCAATAGGTGTGTTTGTGTCATTGGATGATCAATTAGGTCATTTTCGTCCTCCCTAGGCTTATTCTTGTCCAATTAGGGTTTTTAACCAATCTTGTACATCTAATAAGTTCATTTGTGTCATTAGATTAACATTTAGGTCATTTTCGTCCTCCCTAGGCATATTCTTGTCCAATTAGGGTTTTTAACCAATCTTGTGCATCCAATAGGTGTGTTTGTGTCATTGGATGATCAATTAGGTCATTTTCGTCCTCCGTAGGCATATTCTTGTCCAATTAGGGTTTTTAACCAATCTTGTGCATCCAATAGGTTTGTTTGTGTCATTGGATGATCAATTTGGTCATTTTTGTCCTCCCTAGGCTTATTCTTGTCCAATTAGGGTTTTTAACCAATCTTGTGCATCCAATAAGTTTGTTTGTGTCATTGAATTAATATTTAGGTCATTTTCGTCCTCCCTAGGCATATTCTTGTCCAATTAGGGTTTTTAACCAATCTTGTGCATCCAATAGGTGTGTTTGTGTCATTGGATGATCAATTAGGTCATTTTCGTCCTCCCTAGGCTTATTCTTGTCCAATTAGGGTTTTTAACCAATCTTGTGCATCCAATAAGTTTGTTTGTGTCATTGAATTAATATTTAGGTCATTTTCGTCCTCCCTAGGCATATTCTTGTCCAATTTGGGTTTTTAACCAATCTTGTGCATCCAATAGGTGTGTTTGTGTCATTGGATGATCAATTAGTTCATTTTTGTCCTCCCTGGGCATATTCTTGTCCAATTAGGGTTTTTAACCAATCTTGTGCTTCCAATAGGTGTGTTTGTGTCATTAGATGATCAATTAGGTCATTCTGGTCCTCCTTGGCTTATTCTTGTCCAATTAGGGTTTTTAACCAATCTTGTGCATCCAATAGGTGTGTTTGTGTCATTGGATGATCAATTAGGTCATTTTCGTCCTCCCTAGGCTTATTCTTGTCCAATTAGGGTTTTTAACCAATCTTGTGCATCCAATAAGTTTGTTTGTTTCATTGAATTAATATTTAGGTCATTTTCGTCCTCCCTAGGCATATTCTTGTCCAATTAGGGTTTTTAACCAATCTTGTGCATCCAATAGGTGTGTTTGTGTCACTGGATGATCAGTTAGGTCATTTTCGTCCTCCCTAGGCATATTCTTGTCCAATTAGGGTTTTTAAGGAATCTTGTGCATCCAATAGGTGTGTTTGTGTCATTGGATGATCAATTAGGTCATTTTCGTCCTCCCTAGGCTTATTCTTGTCCAATTAGGGTTTTTAACCAATCTTGTGCATCCAATAAGTTGAGTTGTGTCATTGGATTAACATTTAGGTCATTTTTGTCCTCCCTAGGCTTATTCTTGTCCAATTAGGGTTTTTAACCAATCTTGTGCATCCAATAAGTTGAGTTGTGTCATTGGATTAAAATTTAGGTCATTTTCGTCCTCCCTAGGCTTATTCTTGTCCAATTAGGGTTTTTAACCAATCTTGTGCATCCAATAAGTTGAGTTGTGTCATTGGATTAACATTTCGGTCATTTTCGTCCTCCCTAGACTTATTCTTGTCCAATTAGGGTTTTTAACCAATCTTGTGCATCCAATAACTTGGTTTGTGTCCTTGAATTAATATTTAGGTCATTTTCGTCCTCCCTAGGCATATTCTTGTCCAATTAGGGTTTTTAGCCAATCTTGTGCTTCCAATAGGTGTGTTTGTGTCATTGGAAGATCAATTAGGTCATTTTGGTCCTCCCTAGGCTTATTCTTGTCCAATTATGGTTTTTAACCAATCTTGTGCATCCAATAAGTTGAGTTGTGTCATTGGATTAACATTTAGGTCATTTTCGTCCTCCCTAGGCTTATTCTTGTCCAATTAGGGTTTTTAACCAATCTTGTGCATCCAATAAGTTGAGTTGTGTCATTGGATTAACATTTAGGTCATTTTCTTCCTCCCTAGGCTTATTCTTGTCCAATTAGGGTTTTTAATCAATCTTGTGCATCGAATAACTTTGTTTGTGTCCTTAAAATAATATTTAGGTCATTTTCGTCCTCCCTAGGCATATTCTTGTCCAATTAGGGTTTTTAACCAATCTTGTGCTTCCAATAGGTGTGTTTGTGTCATTGGAAGATCAAGTAGGTCATTTTCGTCCTCCCTAGGCTTATTCTTGTCCAATTAGGGTTTTTAACCAATCTTGTGCATCCAATAAGTTTGTTTGTGTCATTGAATTAATATTTAGGTCATTTTCGTCCTCCCTAGGCATATTCTTGTCCAATTAGAGTTTTTAACGAATCTTGTGCATCCAGTAGGTGTGTTTGTGTCATTGGATGATCAATTAGGTCATTTTCGTCCTCCCTAGGCTTATTCTTGTCCAATTAGGGTTTTTAACCAATCTTGTGCATCCAATAAGTTGAGTAGTGTCATTGGATTAACATTTAGGTCATTATCGTCCTCCCTAGTCATATTCTTGTCCAATTAGGGTTTTTAACCAATCTTGTGCATCCAATAACTTTGTTTGTGTCCTTGAATTAATATTTAGGTCATTTTCGTCCTCGCTATGCATATTCTTGTCCAATTAGTGTTTTTAACCAATCTTGTGCATCCAATAGGTGTGTTGGCGGCAATGGATGATCAATTAGGTCATTTTCGTCCTCTCTAGGCTTATTCTTGTCCAATTAGGGTTTTTAACCAATCTTGTGCATCCAATAGGTGTGTTTGTGTCATTGGATGATCAATTAGGTCATTTTCGTCCTCCCTAGGCTTATTCTTGTCCAATTAGGGTTTTTAACCAATCTTGTGCATCCAATAAGTTGAGTTGTGTCATTGGATTAACATTTAGGTCATTTTCGTCCTCCCTAGGCTTATTCTTGTCCAATTAGGGTTTTTAACCAATCTTGTGCATCCAATAAGTTGAGTTGAGTCATTGGATTAACATTTGGGTCATTTTCGTCCTCCCTAGGCTTATTCTTGTCCAATTAGGGTTTTTAACCAATCTTGTGCATCCAATAGGTGTGTTTGTGTCATTGGATGATTAATTAGGTCATTTTCGTCCTCCCTAGGCTTATTCTTGTCCAATTAGGGTTTTTAACTAATCTTGTGCATCCAATAAGTTCATTTGTGTCATTGGATGATAAATTCGGTGACTTTCGTCCTCCCTAGGCATATTCTTGTCCAATTAGGGTTTTTAACCAATCTTGTGCATCCAATAGGTGTGTTTGTGTCATTGGATGATCAATTAGGTAAGTTTCGTCCTCCCTAGGCTTATTCTTGTCAATTTAGGGTTTTTAACCAATCTTGTGCATCCAATAGGTGTGTTTGTGTCATTGGATGATCAATTAGGTCATTTTCGTCCTCCCTAGGCTTATTCTTGTCCAATTAGGGTTTTTAACCAATCTTGTGCATCCAATAAGTTTGTTTGTGTCATTGAATTAATATTTAGGTCATTTTCGTCCTCCCTAGGCATATTCTTGTCCAATTCGGGTTTTTAACCAATCCTGTGCATCCAATAGGTGTGTTTGTGTCATTGGATGATCAATGAGGTCATTTTCATCCACCCTAGTCATGTTCTTGTCCAACTAGGGTTTTTAACCAATTTTGTGTATCCAATAGGTGTGTTTGTGTCATTGGATGATCAATTAGGTCATTTTCGTCCTCCCTAGGCTTATTCTTGTCCAATTAGGGTTTTAAACCAATCTTGTGCATCCAATAACTTCATTAGTGTCATTGGATGATCAATTAGGTCATTTTCGTCCTCCCTAGGCCTGTTCTTGTCCAACTAGGGTTTTTAACCAATCTTGTGCATCCAATAGGTGTGTTTGTGTCATTGGATGATCAATTAGGTCATTTTCGTCCTCCCTAGGCTTATTCTTGTCCAATTAGGGTTTTTAACCAATCTTGTGCATCCAATAAGTTTGTTTGTGTCATTGAATTAATATTTAGGTAATTTCCGTCCTCCCTAGGCATATTCTTGTCCAATTAGGGTTTTTAACCAATCTTGTGCATCCAATAAGTTCATTTGTGTCATTGGATGATCAATTAGGTCATTTTCGTCCTCCCTAGGCATATTCTTGTCCAACTAGGGTTTTTAACCAATCTTGTGCATCCAATAGGTGTGTTTGTGTCATTGGATGATCAATTAGGTCATTTTCGTCCACCCTAGGCTTTTTCTTGTCCAATTAGGGTTTTTAACCAATCTTGTGCATCCAATAAGTTCATTTGTGTCATTGGATGATCAATTAGGTCATTTTCATCCTCCCTAGGCATATTCTTGTCCAATTAGGGTTTTTAACCAATCTTGTGCATCCAATAGGTGTGTTTGTCTCATTGGATGATCAATTAGGTCATTTTCGTCCTCCTTAGGCTTATTCTTGTCCAATTAGGGTTTTTAACCAATCTTGTGCATCCAATAACTTTGTTTGTGTCATTGAATTAATATTTTGGTCATTTTCGTCCTCCCTACGCATATACTTGTCCAATTAGGGTTTTTAACCAATCTTGTGCATCCAATAAGTTGAGTTGTGTCATTGGATTAACATTTAGGTCATTTTCGTCCTCCCTAGGCTTATTCTTGTCCAATTAGGGTTTTTAACCAATCTTGTGCATCCAATAAGATCATTTGTGTCATTGGATTACATTTAGGTCATTTTCGTCCTCCCTAGGCATATTCTTGTCCAATTAGGGTTTTTAACCAATCTTGTGCATCCAATAGGTGTGTTTGTGTCATTGGATGATCAATTAGGTCATTTTCGTCCTCCCTAGGCTTATTCTTGTCCAATTAGGGTTTTTAACCAATCTTGTGCATCCAATAGGTGTGTTTGTGTCATTGGATGATCAATTAGGTCATTTTCGTCGTCCCTAGGCTTATTCTTGTCCAATTAGGGTTTTTAACCAATCTTGTGCATCCAATAAGTTCATTTGTGTCATTGGATGATCAATTAGGTCATTTTCGTCCTCCCTAGGCATATTCTTGTCCAACTATGGTTTTTAACCAATATTGTGCATCCAATAGGTGTGTTTGTGTCATTGGATGATCAATTAGGTCATTTTCGTCCTCCCTAGGCTTATTCTTGTCCAATTAGGGTTTTTAACCAATCTTGTGCATCCAATAGGTGTGTTTGTGTCATTGGATGATCAATTAGGTCACTTTCGTCCTCCCTAGGCTTATTCTTGTCCAATTAGGGTTTTTAACCAATCTTGTGCATCCAATAAGTTGAGTTGTGTCATTGGATTAACATTTAGGTCATTTTCGTTCTCTCTAGGCTTATTCTTGTCCAATTAGGGTTTTTAACCAATCTTGTGCATCCAATAAGTTCATTTGTGTCATTGGATGATCAATTAGGTCATTTTCGTCCTCCCTAGGCATATTCTTGTCCAACTATGGTTTTTAACCAATATTGTGCATCCAATAGGTGTGTTTGTGTCATTGGATGATCAATTAGGTCATTTTCGTCCTCCCTAGGCTTATTCTTGTCCAATTAGGGTTTTTAACCAATCTTTTGAATCCAATAGGTGTGTTTGTGTCATTGGATGATCAATTAGGTCACTTTCGTCCTCCCTAGGCTTATTCTTGTCCAATTAGGGTTTTTAACCAATCTTGTGCATCCAATAAGTTCATTTGTGTCATTGGATGATCAATTAGGTCATTTTCGTCCTCCCTAGGCATATTCTTGTCCAACTAGGGTTTTAAAACAATCTTGTGCATCCAATAGGTGTGTTTGTGTCATTGGACGATCAATTAGGTTATTTTCGTCCTCCCTAGGCTTATTCTTGTCCAATTAGGGTTTTTAACCAATCTTGTGCATCCAATAGGTGTGTTTGTGTCATTGGATGATCAATTAGGTCATTTTCGTCCTCCCTAGGCTTATTCTTGTCCAATTAGGGTTTTTAACCAATCTTGTGCATCCAATAGGTGTGTTTGTGTCATTGGATGATCAATTAGGTTATTTTCGTCCTCCCTAGGCTTATTCTTGTCCACTTAGGGTTTTTAACCAATCTTGTGCATCCAATAGGTGTGTTTGTGTCATTGGATGATCAATTAGGTCATTTTCGTCCTCCCTAGGCTTATTCTTGTCCAATTAGGGTTTTTAACCAATCTTGTGCATCCAATAAGTTCATTAGTGTCATTGGATGATCAATTAGGTCATTTTCGTCCTCCTTGGGCATGTTCTTGTCCAACTAGGGTTTTTAACCAATCTTGTGCATCCAATAGGTGTGTTTGTGTCATTGGATGATCAATTAGGTCATTTTCGTCCTCCCTAGGCTTATTCTTGTCCAATTAGGGTTTTTAACCAATCTTGTGCATCCAATAAGTTTGTTTGTGTCATTGAATTAATATTTAGGTCATTTTCGTTCTACCTAGGCATATTCTTGTCCAATTAGGGTTTTTAACCAATCTTGTTCATCCAATAGGTGTGTTTGTGTCATTGGATGATCAATTAGGTCACTTTCGTCCTCCCTAGGCATATTCTTGTCCAATTAGGGTTTTTAACCAATCTTGTGCATCCAATAGGTGTGTTTGTGTCATTGGATGATCAATTAGGTCATTTTCGTCCTCCCTAGGCTTATTCTTGTCCAATTAGGGTTTTTAACCAATCTTGTGCATCCAATAAGTTTGTTTGTGTCATTGAATTAATATTTAGGTCATTTTCGTCCTCCCTAGGCATATTCTTGTCCAATTTGGGTTTTTAACCAATCTTGTGCATCCAATAGGTGTGTTTGTGTCATTGGATGATCAATTAGTTCATTTTTGTCCTCCCTGGGCATATTCTTGTCCAATTAGGGTTTTTAACCAATCTTGTGCTTCCAATAGGTGTGTTTGTGTCATTAGATGATCAATTAGGTCATTCTGGTCCTCCTTGGCTTATTCTTGTCCAATTAGGGTTTTTAACCAATCTTGTGCATCCAATAGGTGTGTTTGTGTCATTGGATGATCAATTAGGTCATTTTCGTCCTCCCTAGGCTTATTCTTGTCCAATTAGGGTTTTTAACCAATCTTGTGCATCCAATAAGTTCATTTGTGTCATTGGATGATCAATTAGGTCATTTTCGTCCTCCCTAGGCATATTCTTGTCCATCTAGGGTTTTAAACCAATCTTGTGAATCCAATAGGTGTGTTTGTGTTATTGGATGATCAATTAGGTCATTTTCGTCCTCCCTAGGCTAATTCTTGTCCAATTAGGGTTTTTAACCAATCTTGTGCATCCAATAGGTGTGTTTGTGTCATTGGATGATCAAATAGGTCATTTTCGTCCTCCCTAGGCTTATTCTTGTCCAATTAGGGTTTTTAACCAATCTTGTGCTTCCAATAACTTTGTTTGTGTGATTGAATTAATATTTAGGTCATTTTCATCCTCCCTAGGCATATTCTTGTCCAATTAGGGTTTTTAACCAATCTTGTGCATCCAATAGGTGTGTTTGTGTCATTGGATGATCAATGAGGTCATTTTCCTCCTCCCTAGGCTTATTCTTGTCCAACTAGGGTTTTTAACCAATCTTGTGCATCCAATAGGTGTGTTTGTGTCATTGGATGATCAATTTAGGTCATTTTCGTCCTCCCTAGGCATATTCTTGTCCAATTAAGGTTTTTAACCAATCTTGTGCATCCAATAGGTGTGTTTGTGTCATTGGATGATCAATTAGGTCATTTTCGTCCTCCCTAGGCTTATTCTTGTCCAATTAGGGTTTTTAACCAATCTTGTGCGTCCAATAAGTTTGTTTATGTCATTGAATTAATATTTAGGTCATTTTCGTCCTCCCTAGGCATATTCTTGTCCAATTAGGGTTTTTAAGCAATCTTGTGCATCCAATAGGTGTGATTGTGTCATTGGATGATCAATTAGGTCATTTTCGTCCTCCCTAGGCTTATTCTTGTCCAATTAGGGTTTTTAACCAATCTTGTGCATCCAATAGGTGTGTTTGTGTCATTGGATGATCAATTAGGTCATTTTCGTCCTCCCTAGGCTTATTCTTGTCCAATTAGGGTTTTTAACCAATCTTGTGCATCCAATAGGTGTGTTTGTATCATTTGATGATCAATTAGGTCATTTTCGTCCTCCCTAGGCTTATTCTTGTCCAATTAGGGTTTTTAACCAATCTTGTGCATCCAATAAGTTCATTTGTGTCATTGGATTAACATTTAGGTCATTTTCGTCTTCCATAGGCATATTCTTGTCCAATTAGGGTTTTTAACCAATCTTGTGCATCCAATAAGTGTGTTTGTGTCATTGGATGATCAATTAGGCCATTTTCGTCGTCCCTAGGCTTATTTTTGTCCAATTAGGGTTTTTAACCCATGATGTGCATCCAATAAGTTCGTTTTTGTCATTGAATTAACATTTAGGTGATATTCGTCCTCCCTAGGCATATTCTTGTTCAGTTAGGGTTTTTAACCAATCTTGTGCATCCAATAGGTGTGTTTGTGTCATTGGATGATCAATTAGGTCATTTTCGTCCTCCCTAGGCTTATTCTTGTCCAATTAGGGTTTTTAACCAATCTTGTGCATCCAATAAGTTTGTTTGTGTCATTGAATTAATATTTAGGTCATTTTCGTCCTCCCTAGGCATATTCTTGTCCAATTAGGGTTTTTAACCAATCTTGTGCATCCAATAGGTGTGTTTGTGTCATTGGATGATCAATTAGGTCATTTTCGTCCTCCCTAGGCTTATTCTTGTCCAATTAGGGTTTTTAACCAATCTTGTGCATCCAATAACTTTCTTTGTGTCATTGAATTAATATTTAGGTCATTTTCCTCCTCCCTAGGCATATTCTTGTCCAATTAGGGTTTCTAACCAATCTTGTGCATCCAATAGGTGTGTTTGTGTCATTGGATGATCAATTAGGTCATTTTCGTCCTCCCTAGGCTTATTCTTGTCCAATTAGGGTTTTTAACCAATCTTGTGCATCCAATAGGTGTGTTTGTGTCATTGGATGTTCAATTAGGTCATTTTCGTCCTCCCTAGGCTTATTCTTGTCCAATTAGGGTTATTAACCAATCTTATGCATCCAATAGGTGTGTTTGTGTCATTGGATGATCAATTAGGTCATTTTCGTCCTCCCTAGGCTTATTCTTTTCCAATTAGGGTTTTTAACCAATCTTGTGCATCCAATAAGTTTTTTTGTGTCATTGAATTAATATTTAGGTCATTTTCGTCCTCCGTAGGCATATTCTTGTCCAATTAGGGTTTTCAACCAATCTTGTGCATCCAATAGGTGTGTTTGTGTCGTTGGATGATCAATTAGGTAATTTTCGTCCTCCCTAGGCTTATTCTTGTCCAATTAGGGTTTTTAACCAATCTTGTGCATCCAATAGGTGTGTTTGTGTCATTGGATGATCAATTAGGTCATTTTTGTCCTCCCTAGGCTTATTCTTGTCCAATTAGGTTTTTTAACCAATCTTGTGCATCCAATAAGTTTGTTTGTGTCATTGAATTAATATTTAGGTCATTTTCGTCCTCCCTAGGCATATTCTTGTCCAATTAGGGTTTTTAACCAATCTTGTGCATCCAATAGGTGTGTTTGTAACATTGGATGATCAATTTGGTCATTTTGGTCCTCCCTAGGCATATTCTTGCCCAATTAGGGTTTTTAACCATTCTTGTGCATCCAATAGGTGTGTTTGTGGCAATGGATGATCAATTAGGTCATTTTCGTCCTCCCTAGAATTATTCTTGTCCAATTAGGGTTTTTAACCAATCTTGTGCATCCAATAGGTGTGTTTGTGTCATTGGATGATCAATTAGGTCATTTTCGTCCTCCCTAGGCTTATTCTTGTCCAATTAGGGTTTTTAACCAATCTTGTGCATCCAATAACTTTGTTTGTGTCATTGAATTAATATTTAGGAAATTTTCCTCCTCCCTAGGCATATTCTTGTCCAATTAGGGTTTTTAACCAATCTTGTGCATCCAATAGGTGTGTTTGTGTCATTGGATGATCAATTAGGTCATTTTCGTCCTCCCTAGGCTTATTCTTGTCCAATTAGGGTTTTTAACCAATCTTGTGCATGCAATAGGTGTGTTTGAGTCATTGGATGATCAATTAGGTCATTTTCGTCCTCCCTAGGCATATTCTTGTCCAATTAGGGTTTTTAACGAATCTTGTGCATCCAATTGGTGTGTTTGTGTCATTGGATGATCAATTAGGTCATTTTCGTCCTCCCTTGGCTTATTCTTGTCCAATTAGGGTTTTTAACCAATCTTGTGCATCCAATAAGTTGAGTTGTGTCATTGGATTAACATTTAGGTCATTTTCGTCCTCCCTAGGCTTATTCTTGTCCAATTAGGGTTTTAACCAATCTTGTGCATCCAATAAGTTGAGTTGTGTCATTGGATTAACATTTAGGTCATTTTCGTTCTCCCTAGGCATATTCTTGTCCAATTAGGGTTTTTAACCAATCTTGTGCATCCAATAGGTGTGTTTGTGTCATTGGATGATCAATTAGGTAAGTTTCGTCCTCCCTAGGCTTATTCTTGTCAATTTAGGGTTTTTAACCAATCTTGTGCATCCAATAGGTGTGTTTGTGTCATTAGATGATCAATTAGGTCATTTTCGTCCTAACTAGGCTTATTTTTGTCCAATTAGGGTTTTTAACCAATCTTGTGCATCCAATAGGTGTATTTGTGTCATTGGATGATCAATTAGGTCATTTTCGTCCTCCCTAGGCTTATTCTTGTCCAATTAGGGTTTTTAACCAATCTTGTGCATCCAATAAGTTGAGTTGTGTCATTGGATTATCATTTAGGTCATTTTCGTGCTCCCTAGGCTTATTCTTGTCCAATTAGGGTTTTTAACCAATCTTGTGCATCCAATAAGTTGAGTTGTGTCATTGGATTAACATTTAGGTCATTTTCGTCCTCCCTAGGCTTATTCTTGTCCAATTAGGGTTTTTAACCAATCTTGTGCATCCAATAGGTGTGTTTGTGTCATTGGATGATCAATTAGGTCATTTTCGTCCTCCCTAGGCTTATTCTTGTCCAATTAGGGTTTTTAACCAATCTTGTGCATCCAATAGGCGTGTTTTTGTCATTGGATGATTAATTAGGTCATTTTCGTCCTCCCTAGGCTTTTTCTTATCCAATTAGGGTTTTTAACCATTCTTGTGCATCCAATAAGTTCATTTATGTCATTGGATTAACATTTAGCTCATTTTCGTCCTCCCTAGGCATATTCTTGTCCAATTAGGGTTTTTAACCAATCTTGTGCAACCAATAGGTGTGTTTGTGTCATTGGATGATCAATTAGGTTATTTTCGTCCTCCCTAGGCATATTCTTGTCCAATTAGGGTTTTTAACCAATCTTGTGCATCCAATAGGTGTGTTTGTGTCATTCGACGATCAATTAGGTCATTTTCGTCCTCCCTAGGCATATTCTTGTCCAATTAGGGTTTTTAACCAATCTTGTGCATCCAATAGGTGTGTTTGTGTCATTGGATGATCAATTACGTCATTTTCGTCCTCCCTAGGCATATTCTTGTCCAATTAGGGTTTTTAACCAAACTTGTGCATCCAATAGGTGTGTTTGTGTCATTGGATTATCAATTAGGTCATTTTCGTCCTCCCTAGTCATATTCTTGTCCAATTAGGGTTTTTAACCAATCTTGTGCATCCAATAGGTGTGTTTGTGTCATTGGATGATCAATTAGGTCATTTTCGTCCTCCCTAGGCTTATTCTTGTCCAATTAGGGTTTTTAACCAATCTTGTGCATCCGATAAGTTTGTTTGCGTCATTGAATTAATTTTAGGTCATTTTCGTCCTCCTTAGGCATATTCTTGTCCAATTAGGGTTTTTAACCAATCTTGTGCATCCAATAGGTGTGTTTGTGTCATTGGATGATCAATTAGGTCATTTTCGTCCTCCCTAGGCTTATTCTTGTCCAATTAGGGTTTTTAACCAATCTTGTGCATCCAATAAGTTTGTTTGTGTCATTGAATTAATATTTAGGTCATTTTCGTCCTCCCTAGGCATATTCTTGTCCAATTTGGGTTTTTAACCAATCTTGTGCATCCAATAGGTGTGTTTGTGTCATTGGATGATCAATTAGTTCATTTTTGTCCTCCCTGGGCATATTCTTGTCCAATTAGGGTTTTTAACCAATCTTGTGCTTCCAATAGGTGTGTTTGTGTCATTAGATGATCAATTAGGTCATTCTGGTCCTCCTTGGCTTATTCTTGTCCAATTAGGGTTTTTAACCAATCTTGTGCATCCAATAGGTGTGTTTGTGTCATTGGATGATCAATTAGGTCATTTTCGTCCTCCCTAGGCTTATTCTTGTCCAATTAGGGTTTTTAACCAATCTTGTGCATCCAATAGGTGTGTTTGTGTCATTGGATGATCAATTAGGTCATTTTCGTCCTCCCTAGGCTTATTCTTGTCCAATTAGGGTTTTTAACCAATCTTGTGCATCCAATAAGTTTGTTTGTGTCATTGAATTAATATTTAGGTCATTTTCGTCCTCCCTATGCATATTCTTGTCCAGTTAGGGTTTTTAACCATTCTTGTGCATCCAATAGGTGTGTTTGTGTCATTGCATGATCAATTAGGTCATTTTCGTCCTCCCTAGGCATATTCTTGTCCAATTAGCGTTTTTTACCAATCTTGTGCATCCAATTAGTGTGTTTGTGGCAATGGACGATCAATTAGGTCATTTTCGTCCTCCCTAGGCATATTCTTGTCCAGTTAGGGTTTTTAACCAATCTTGTGCATCCAATAGGTGTGTTTGTGTCATTGCATGATCAATTAGGTCATTTTCGTCCTCCCTAGGCATATTCTTGTCCAATTAGGGTTTTTAACCAATCTTGTGCATCCAATAGGTGTGTTTGTGGCATTGGATGATCAATTAGGTCATTTTCGTCCTCCCTAGGCTTATTCTTATCCAATTAGGGTTTTTAACCAATCTTGTGCATCCAATAGGTGTGTTTGTGTCATTGGATGATCAATTAGGTCATTTTCGTCCTCCCTAGGCTTATTCTTGTCCAATTAGGGTTTTTAACCAATCTTGTGCATCCAATAAGTTGAGTTGTGTCATTGGATTAACATTTAGGTCATTTTCATTCTAACTAGGCTTATTCTTGTCCAATAAGGGTTTTTAACCAATCTTGTGCATCCAATAAGTTCATTTGTGTCATTGGATTCACATTTAGGTCATATTCGTCCTCCCTAGGCATATTCTTGTCCAATTAGGGTTTTTAACCAATCTTGTGCATCCCATAGGTGTGTTTGTGTCATTGGATGATCAATTAGGTCATTTTCGTCCTCCATAGGCATATTCTTATCCAATTAGGGTTTTTAACCAATCTTGTGCATCCAATAGGTGTGTTTGTGTCATTGGATGATCAATTAGGTCATTTTCGTCCTCCCTAGGCTTATTCTTGTCCAATTAGGGTTTTTAACCAATCTTGTGCATCCAATAAGTTTGTTTGTGTCATTGAATTAATATTTAGGTCATTTTCGTCCTCCCTAGGCATATACTTGTGCAATTAGGGTTTTTAACCAATCTTGTGCATCCAATAGTCGTGTTTGTGTCATTGGATAATCAATTAGGTCATTTTCGTCCTTCCTAGGCTTATTCTTGTCCAATTAGGGTTTTTAACCAATCTTGTGCATCCAATAAGTTCATTTGTGTCATTGGATTAACATTTAGGTCATTTTCGTCCTCCCTAGGCATATTCTTGTCCAATTAGGGTTTTTAACCAATCTTGTGCATCCAATAGGTGTGTTTGTGTCATTGGATGATCAATGAGGTCATTTTCGTCCTCCCTAGGCTTATTCTTGTCCAATTAGGGTTTTTCACCAATCTTGTGCATCCAATAACTTTGTTTGTGTCATTGAATTAATATTTAGGTCATTTTCGTCCTCCCTAGGCTTATTCTTGTCCAATTAGGGTTTTTAACCAATCTTGTGCATCCAATAAGTTCATTTGTGTCATTGGATGATCAATTAGGTCATTTTCGTCCTCCCTAGGTATATTCTTGTCCAACTAGGGTTTTAAACCAATCTTGTGCATCCAATAGGTGTGTTTGTGTCTTTGGATGATCAATTAGGTCATTTTCGTCCTCCCTAGGCTTATTCTTGTCCAATTAGGGTTTTTAACCAATCTTGTGCATCCAATAGGTGTGTTTGTGTCATTGGATGATCAATTAGGTCATTTTCGTCCTCCCTAGGCTTATTCTTGTCCAATTAGGGTTTTTAACCAATCTTGTGCATCCAATAAGTTTGTTTATGTCATTGAATTAATATTTAGGTCATTTTCGTCCTCCCTAGGCATATTCTTGTCCAATTTGGGTTTTTAACCAATCTTGTGCATCCAATAGGTGTGTTTGTGTCATTGGATGATCAATTAGGTCATTTTCGTCCTTCCAAGGCATATTCTTGTCCAATTAGGGTTTTTAACCAGTCTTGTGCATCCAATAGGTGTGTTTGTATCATTGGATGATCAATTAGGTCATTTTCGTCCTCCCAAGGCTTATTCTTGTCCAATTAGGGTTTTTAACCAATCTTGTGCATCCAATATGTTCATTTGTGTCATTGGATTAACATTTAGGTCATTCTCGTCCTCCCTAGGCATATTCTTCTCCAATTAGGGTTTTTAACCATACTTGTGCATCCAATAGGTGTGTTTGTGTCATTGGATGATCAATTAGGTCATTTTCGTCCTCCCTAGGCTTATTCTTGTCCAATTAGGGTTTTTAAACAATCTTGTGCATCCAATAGGTGTGTTTGTGTCATTGGATGATCAATTAGGTCATTTTCGTTCTTCCTAGGCATATTCTTGTCCAATTAGGGTATTTAACCAGTCTTGTGCATCCAATAGGTGTGTCTGTGTCATTGGATGATCAATTAGGTCATTTTCGTCCTCCCAAGGCTTATTCTTGTCCAATTAGGGTTTTTAACCAATCTTGTGCATCCAATAAGCTCATTTGTGTCCTTGGATTAACATTTAGGTCATTCTCGTCCTCCCTCGGCATATTCTTGTCGAATTAGGGTTTTTAACCAATCTTGTGCATCCAATAGGTGTGTTTGTGTCATTGGATGATCAATTAGGTCATTTTCGTCCTCCCTAGGCCTATTCTTGTCCAATTAGGGTTTTTAACCAATCTTGTGCATCCAATAAGTTCATTTGTGTCATTGGATGATCAATTAGGTTATTTTCGTCCTCCCTAGGCATATTCTTGTCCAATTAGGGTTTTTAACCAATCTTGTGCATCCAATAAGTTCATTTGTGTCATTGGATTAACATTTAGGTCATTTTCGTCCTCCCTAGGCATATTCTTGTCCAATTAGGGTTTTTAACCAATCTTGTGCATCCAATAAGTTCATTTGTGTCATTGGATTAACAGTTAGGTCATTTTCGTCCTCCCTAGGCATATTCTTGTCCAATTAGGGTTTTTAACCAATCTTGTGCTTCCAATAGGTGTGTTTGTGTCATTGGATGATCAATTAGGTCATTTTCGTCCTCCATAGGCTTATTCTTGTCCAATTAGGGTTTTTAACTAATCTTTTGCATCCAATAAGTTCATTTGTGTCATTGGATTAACAGTTAGGTCATTTTCGTCCTCCCTAGGCATATTCTTGTCCAATTAGGGTTTTTAACCAATCTTGTGCTTCCAATAGGTGTGTTTGTGTCATTGGATGATCAATTAGGTCATTTTCGTCCTCCATAGGCTTATTCTTGTCCAATTAGGGTTTTTAACTAATCTTGTGCATCCAATAAGTTCATTTGTGTCATTGGATGATCAATTAGGTCATTTTTGTCCTCCCTAGGCATATTCTTGTCCAACTAGGGTTTTAAACCAATCTTGTGCATCTAATAGGTGTTTTTGTGTCATTGGATGATCAATTAGATCATTTTCGTCCTCCCTAGGCTTATTCTTGTCCAATTAGGGTTTTTAACCAATCTTGTGCATCCAATAGGTGTGTTTGTGTCATTGGATGATCAATTAGGTCATTTTCGTCCTCCCTAGGCTTATTCTTGTCCAATTAGGGTTTTTAACCAATCTTGTGCATCCAATAACTTTGTTTGTGTCATTGAATTAATATTTAGGTCATTTTCGTCCTCCCTAGGCATATTCTTGTCCAATTAGGGTTTTTAACCAATCTTGTGCATCCAATAGGTGTGTTTGTGTCATTGGATGATCAATTAGGTCATTTTCGTCCTCCCTAGGCTTATTCTTGTCCAATTAGGGTTTTTAACCAATCTTGTTCATCCAATAGGTGTGTTTGTGTCAATGGATGATCAATTAGGTCGTTTTCGTCGTCCCTAGGCTTATTCATGTCCAATTAGGGTTTTTAACCAATCTTGTGCATCCAATAGGTGTGTTTGTGTCATTGGATGATCAATTAGGTCATTTTCGTCCTACCTAGACTTATTCTTGTCAAATTAGGGTTTTTAATCAATCTTGTGCATCCAATAACTTTGTTTGTGTCATTGAATTAATATTTAGGTCATTTTCGTCCTCCCTAGGCATATTCTTGTCCAATTAGGGTTTTTAACCAATCTTGTGCATCCAATAGGTGTGTTTGTGTCATTGGATGATCAATTAGGTCATTTTCGTCCTCCCTAGGCTTATTCTTGTCCAATTAGGGTTTTTAACCAATCTTGTGAATCCAATAGGTGTGTTTGTGTCATTGGATGATCAATTAGGTCATTTTCGTCCTCCCTAGGCATATTCTTGTCCAACTAGGGTTTTTAACCAATCTTGTGCATCCAATAGGTGTGTTTGTGTCATTGGATGATCAATTAGGTCATTGTCGTCCTCCCTAGGCTTATTCTTGTCCAATTAGGGTTTTTAACCAATCTTGTGCATCCAATAAGTTTGTTTGTGTCATTGAATTATTATTTAGGTCATTTTCGTCCTCCCTAGGCATATTCTTGTCCAATTAGGGTTTTTAACCAATCTTGTGCATCCAATAGGTGTGTTTGTTTCATTGGATGATCAATTAGGTCATTTTCGTCCTCCCTAGGCTTATTCTTGTCCAATTAGGGTTTTTAACTAATCTTGTGCATCCAATAAGTTCATTTGTGTCATTGGATGATAAATTCGGTGACTTTCGTCCTCCCTAGGCATATTCTTGTCCAATTAGGGTTTTTAACCAATCTTGTGCATCCAATAGGTGTGTTTGTGTCATTGGTTGATCAATTAGGTAAGTTTCGTCCTCGCTAGGCTTATTCTTGTCAATTTAGGGTTTTTAACCTATCTTGTGCATCCAATAGGTGTGTTTGTGTCATTGGATGATCAATTAGGTCATTTTCGTCCTCCCTAGGCATATTCTTGTCCAATTTGGGTTTTTAACCAATCTTGTGCATCCAATAGGTGTGTTTGTGTCTTTAGATGATCAATTAGGTCATTTTCGTCCTAACTAGGCTTATTCTTGTCCAATTAGGGTTTTTAACCAATCTTGTCCATCCAATAGGTGTGTTTGTGTCTTTGGATTAACATTTAGGTCATTTTCGTCCTCCCTAGGCATATTCTTGTCCAATTAGGGTTTTTAACCAATCTTGTGCATCCAATAGGTGCGTCTGTGTCATTTGACGATCAATTAGGTCATTTTCGTCCTCCCTAGGCTTATTCTTGTCCAATTAGGGTTTTTAACCAATGTGGTGCATCCAATAAGTTCGTTTGTGTAATTGAATTAACATTTAGGTCATTTTCGTCCTCCCTAGGCATATTCTTGTTCAATTAGGGTTTTTAACCAATCTTGTGCATCCAATAGGTGTGTTTGTGTCATTGGATGATCAATTAGGTCATTTTCGTCCTCCCTAGGCATATTCTTGTCCAATTAGGGTTTTTTAACCAATCTTGTGCATCCAATAGGTGTGTTTGTGTCATTGGATGATCAATTAGGTCATTTTTGTCCTCCCTAGGATTATTCTTGTCCAATTTGGGTTTTTAATCAATCTTGTGCATCCAATAAGTTGAGTTGTTTCATTGGATTAACATTTAGGTCATTTTCGTCCTCCCTAGGCTTATTCTTGTCCAATTTGGGTTTTTAACCAATCTTGTGCATCCAATAAGTTCATTTGTGTCATTGGATTAATATTTAGGTCATTTTCGTCCTCCCCCGGCATATTCTTGTCCAATTAGGGTTTTTAACCAATCTTGTGTATCCAATAGGTGTGTTTGTGTCATTGCATGATCAATTAGGTCATTTTCATCCTCCCTAGGCATATTCTTGTCCAATTAGGGTTTCTAACCAATCTTGTGCATCCAATAGGTGTGTTTGTGTCATTGGATGATCAATTAGGTCATTTTCGTCCTCCCTAGGCTTATTCTTGTCCAATTAGGGTTTTTAACCAATCTTGTGCATCCAATAGGTGTGTTTGTGTCATTGGATGTTCAATTAGGTCATTTTCGTCCTCCCTAGGCTTATTCTTGTCCAATTAGGGTTATTAACCAATCTTATGCATCCAATAAGTGTGTTTGTGTCATTGGATGATCAATTAGGTCATTTTCGTCCTCCCTAGGCTTATTCTTTTCCAATTAGGGTTTTTAACCAATCTTGTGCATCCAATAAGTTTTTTTGTGTCATTGAATTAATATTTAGGTCATTTTCGTCCTCCGTAGGCATATTCTTGTCCAATTAGGGTTTTCAACCAATCTTGTGCATCCAATAGGTGTGTTTGTGTCGTTGGATGATCAATTAGGTAATTTTCGTCCTCCCTAGGCTTATTCTTGTCCAATTAGGGTTTTTAACCAATCTTGTGCATCCAATAGGTGTGTTTGTGTCATTGGATGATCAATTAGGTCATTTTTGTCCTCCCTAGGCTTATTCTTGTCCAATTAGGTTTTTTAACCAATCTTGTGCATCCAATAAGTTTGTTTGTGTCATTGAATTAATATTTAGGTCATTTTCGTCCTCCCTAGGCATATTCTTGTCCAATTAGGGTTTTTAACCAATCTTGTGCATCCAATAGGTGTGTTTGTGTCATTGGATGATCAATTAGGTCATTTTAGTCCTCCCTAGACTTATTCTTGTCCAATTAGGGTTTTTAACCAATCTTGTGCATCCAATAGGTGTGTTTGTGTCGTTGGATGATCAATTAGGTCATTTTCGTCCTCCCTAGGCTTATTCTTGTCCAATTAGGGTTTTTAACCAATCTTTTGCATCCGATAAGTTCATTTGTGTCATTGGATTAACATTTAGGTCATTTTCGTCCTCCCTAGGCTTATTCTTGTCCAATTAGGGTTTTTAACCAATCTTGTGCATCCAATAAGTTCATTTGTGTCATTGGATGATCAATTAGGTCATTTTCGTCCTCCCTAGGCATGTTCTTGTCCAACTAGGGTTTTTAACCAATCTTGTGCATCCAATAGGTGTGTTTGTAACATTGGACGATCACTTAGGTCATTTTCGTCCTCCCTAGGCTTATTCTTGTCCAATTAGGGTTTTTAACCAATCTTGTGCATCCAATAAGTTCATTTGTGTCATTGGATTAAAATTTAGGTCATATCCGTCCTCCCTAGGCATATTCTTTTCCAATTAGGGTTTTTAACCAATCTTGTGCATCCAATAGGTGTGTCTGTGTCATTGGATGATCAATTAGGTCATTTTCGTCCTCCCTAGGCTTATTCTTGTCCAATTAGGGTTTTTAACCAATCTTGTGCATCCAATAAGTTTGTTTGTGTCATTGAATTAATATTTAGGTCATTTTCGTCCTCCCTAGGCATATTCTTGTCCAATTAGGGTTTTTAACCAATCTTGTGCATCCAATAGTCGTGTTTGTGTCATTGGATAATCAATTAGGTCATTTTCGTCCTCCCTAGGCTTATTCTTGTCCAATTAGGGTTCTTAACCAATCTTGTGCATCCAATAAGTTCATTTGTGTCTTTGGATTAACATTTAAGTCATTTTCGTCCTCCCTTGGCATATTCTTGTCCAATTAGGGTTTTTAACCAATCTTGTGATTCCAATAGGTGTGTTTGTGTCATTGGATGATCAATTAGGTCATTTTCGTCCTCCCTAGGCTTATTCTTGTCCAATTAGGGTTTTTAACCAATCTTGTGCATCCAATAAGTTTGTTTGTGTCATTGAATTAATATTTAGGTCATTTTCGTCCTCCCTAGGCATATTCTTGTCCAATTAGGGTTTTTAACCAATCTTGTGCATCCAATAGGTGTGTTTGTGTCATTGGATGATCAATTAGGTCATTTTCGTCCTCCCTAGGCTTATTCTTGTCCAATTAGGGTTTTTAACCAATCTTGTGCATCCAATAAGTTCATTGGTGTCATTGGATGATCAATTAGGTCATTTTTGTCCTCCTTAGGCATATTCTTGTCCAACTAGGGTTTTTAACCAATCTTGTGCATCCAATAGGAGTGTTTGTATCATTGGATGATCTATTAGGTCATTTTCGTCCTCCCTAGGCTTATTCTTGTCCAATTAGGGTTTTTAACCAATCTTGTGATCCCAATAAGTTGAGTTGTGTCATTGGATTAACATTTAGGTCATTTTCGTTCTCCCTAGGCTTATTCTTGTCCAATTAGGGTTTTTAACCTATCTTGTGCATCCAATAACTTTGTTTGTGTTATTGAATTAATATTTAGGTTATTTTCATCCTCCCTAGGCATATTCTTGTCCAATTAGGGTTTTTAACCAATCTTGTGCATCCAATAAGTTTGTTTGTGTCATTGAATTAATATTTAGGTCATTTTCGTCCTCCCTAGGCATATTCTTGTCCAATTAGGGTTTTTAACCAATCTTGTGCATCCAATAGGTGTGTTTGTGTCATTGGATGATCGATTAGGTAATTTTCGTCCTCCCTAGGCATATTCTTGTCCAATTAGGGTTTTTAACCAATCTTGTGCATCCAATAGGTATGTTTGTGTCATTGGATGATCAATTAGGTCATTTTCGTCCTCCCTAGGCTTATTCTTGTCCAATTAGGGTTTTTAACCAATCTTGTGCATCCAATAGGTGTGTTTGTGTCATTGGATGATCAATTAGGTCATTTTCGTCCTCCCTAGGCTTATTCTTGTCCAATTAGGGTTTTTAACCAATCTTGTGCATCCAATAGGTGTGTTTGTGTCATTGGATGATCAATTAGGTCATTTTTGTCCTCCCTAGGCTTATTTTTGTCCAATTAGTGTTTTTAACCAATCTTGTGCATCCAATAAGTTCATTTGTGTCATTGGATGATCAATTAGGTCATTTTCATCCTCCCTAGGCATATTCATGTCCAACTATGGTTTTTAACCAATCTTGTGCATCCAATAGGTGTGTTTGTGTGATTGGATGATCAATTAGGTCATTTTCGTCCTCCCTAGGCTTATTCTTGTCCAATTAGGGTTTTTAACCAATCTTGTGCATCCAATAGGTGTGTTTGTGTCATTGGATGATCAATTAGGTCATTTTCGTCCTCCCTAGGCTTATTCTTGTCCAATTAGGGTTTTTAACCAATCTTGTGCATCCAATAGGTGTGTTTGTGTCATTGGATGATCAATTAGGTCATTTTTATCCTCCCTAGGCTTATTCTTGTCCAATTAGGATTTTTAACCAATCTTGTGCATCCAATAGGTGTGTTTGTGTCATTGGATGATCAATTAGGTCATTTTTATCCTCCCTAGGCTTATTCTTGTCCAATTAGGATTTTTAACCAATCTTGTGCATCCAATAGGTGTGTTTGTGTCATTGGATGATCAATTAGGTCATTTTCGTCCTCCCTAGGCTTATTCTTGTCCAATTAGGGTTTTTAACCAATCTTGTGCATCCAATAGGTGTGTTTGTGTCATTGGATGATCAATTAGGTCATTTTCGTCCACCCTAGGCTTATTCTTGTCCAATTAGGGTTTTTAACTAATTTTGTGCATCCAATAAGTTCATTTGTGTCATTGGATGATCAATTAGGTAATTTTCGTCCTCCCTAGGCATATTCTTGTACAACTAGGGTTTTTAACCAATCTTGTGCATCCAATAAGTTCATTTGTGACATTGGATGACCAATTAGGTCATTTTCGTCCTCCCTAGGCATATTCTTGTCCAACTAGGGTTTTTAACCAATCTTGTGCATCCAATAGGTGTGTTTGTGTCATTGGATGATCAATTAGGTCATTTTCGTCCTCCCTAGGATTATTCTTTTCCAATTAGGGTTTTTAACCAATCTTGTGCATCCAATAGGTGTGTTTGTGTCATTGGATGATCAATTAGGTCATTTTCGTCCTCCCTAGGCTTATTCTTGTCCAATTAGGGTTTTTAACCAATCTTGTGCATCCAATAAGTTCATTTGTGTCATTGGATGATAAATTTGGTCATTTTCGTCCTCCATAGGCATATTCTTGTCCAACTAGGGTTTTAAACCAATCTTGTGCATCCAATAGGTGTGTTTGTGTCATTGGATGATCAATTAGGTCATTTTCGTCCTCCCTAGGCTTATTCTTGTCCAATTAGGGTTTTTAACCAATCTTGTGCATCCAATAGGTGTGTTTGTGTCATTGGATGATCAATTAGGTCATTTTCGTCCTCCCTAGGCTTATTCTTGTCCAATTAGGGTTTTTAACCAATCTTGTGCATCCAATAAGTTCATTAGTGTCATTGGATGATCAATTAGGTCATTTTCGTCCTCTCTAGGCATGTTCTTGTCCAACTAGGGTTTTTAACCAATCTTGTGCATCCAATAGGTGTGTTTGTGTCATTGGATGAACAATTAGGTCATTTTCGTCCTCCCTAGGCTTATTCTTGTCCAATTAGGGTTTTTAACCAATTTTGTGCATCCAATAGGTGTGTTTGTGTCATTGGATGAACAATTAGGTCATTTTCGTCCTCCCTAGGCTTATTCTTGTCCAATTAGGGTTTTTAACCAATCTTGTGCATCCAATAGGTGTGTTTGTGTCATTGGATGATCAATTAGGTCATTTTCGTCCTCCCTAGGCTTATTCTTGTCCAATTAGGGTTTTTAACCAATCTTGTGCATCCAATAAGTTCATTAGTGTCATTGGATGATCAATTAGGTGATTTTCGTCCTCCCTAGGCATATTCTTGTCCAATTAGGGTTTTTAACCAATCTTGTGCATCCAATAGGTGTGTTTGTGTCATTGGATGATCAATTAGGTCATTTTCGTCCTCCCTAGGCATATTCTTGTCCAATTAGGGTTTTTAACCAATCTTGTGCATCCAATAGGTGTGTTTATGTCATTGGATGATCAATTAGGTCATTTACGTCCTCCCCAGGCTTATTCTTGTCAAATTAGGGTTTTTAACCAATCTTGTGCATCCAATAGGTGTGTTTGTGTCATTGGATGATCAATTAGGTCATTTTCGTCCTCCCTAGGCATATTCTTGTCCAATTAGGGTTTTTAACCAATTTTGTGCATCCAATAAGTTGAGTTGTGTCATTGGATTAACATTTAGGTCATTTTCGTCCTCCCTAGGCATATTCTTGTCCAATTAGGGTTTTTAACCAATATTGTGCATCCAATAGGTGTGTTTCTGTCATTGGATGATCAATTAGGTCATTTTCTTCCTCCCTAGGCTTATTCTTGTCCAATTAGGGTTTTTAACCAATCTTGTGCATCCAATAGGTGTGTTTGTGGCAATGGATGATCAATTAGGTCATTTTCGTCGTCCCTAGGCTTATTCTAGTCAAATTAGGGTTTTTAACCAATCTTGTGCATCCAATAGGTGTGTTTGTGTCATTGGATGATCAATTAGGTCATTTTCGTCCTCCCTAGGCTTATTCTTGTCCAATTAGGGTTTTTAACCAATCTTGTGCATCCAATAGGTGTGTTTGTGTCATTGGATGATCAATTAAGTCATTTTCGTACTCCCTAGGCTTATTCTTGTCCAATTTGGGTTTTAAACCAATCTTGTGCATCCAATAGGTGTGTTTGTGTCATTGGATGATCAATTAGGTCATTTTCGTCCTCCCTAGGCATATTCTTGTCCAATTAGGGTTTTTAACCAATCTTGTGCATCCAATAGGTGTGTTTGTGTCATTGGATGATCAATTAGGTCATTTTCGTCCTTCCTAGGCTTATTCTTGTCCAATTAGGGTTTTTAACCAATCTTGTGCATCCAATAAGTTCATTTGTGTCATTGGATTAACATATAGGTCATTTTCGTCCTCCCTAGGCATATTCTTGTCCAATTAGGGTTTTTAACCAATCTTGTGCATCCAATAAGTTCATTTGTGTTATTGGATTAACATTTAGGTCATTTTCGTCTTCCCTTGGCATATTCTTGTCCAATTAGGGTTTTTAACCAATCTTGTGCATCCAATAGGTGTGGTTGTGTCATTGGATAATCAATTAGGTCATTTTTGTCCTCCCTAGGCTTATTCTTGTCCAATTAGGGTTTTTAACCAATCTTGTGCATCCAATAAGTTTGTTTGTGTCATTGAATTAATATTTAGGTTATTTTGGTCCTCCCTAGGCATATTCTTGTCCAATTAGGGTTTTTAACCAATCTTGTGCATCCAATAGGTGTGTTTGTGTCATTGGATGATCAATTAGGTCATTTTCGTCCTCCCTAGGCTTATTCTTGTCCAATTAGGGTTTTTAACCAATCTTGTGCATCCAATAACTTTGTTTGTGTCCTTGAATTAATATTTAGGTCATTTTCGTCCTCCCTAGGCATATTCTTGTCCAATTAGGGTTTTTACACCAATCTTGGGCTTCCAATAGGTGTGTTTGTGTCATTGGATGATCAATTAGGTCATTTTCGTCCTCCCTAGGCTTATTCTTGTCCAATTAGGGTTTTTAACCAATCTTGTGCATCCAATAGGTGTGTTTGTGTCATTGGATGATCAATTAGGTCATTTTCGTCCTCCCTAGGCTTATTCTTGTCCAATTAGGGTTTTTAACCAATCTTGTGCATCCAATAAGTTTGTTTGTGTCATTGAATTATATTTAGGACATTTTCGTCCTCCCTAGGCATATTCTTTTCCAATTAGGGTTTTTAACCAATCTTGTGCATCCAATAGGTGTGTTTGCGGCAATGGATGATCAATTAAGTCATTTTCGTCCTCCCTAGGCTTATTCTTGTCCAATTAGGGTTTTTAACCAATCTTGTGCATCCAATAGGTGTGTTTGTGTCATTGGATGATCAATTAGGTCATTTTCGTCCTCCCTAGGCTTATTCTTGTCCAATTAGGGTTTTTAACCAATCTTGTGCATCCAATAGGTGTGTTTGTGTCATTGGATGATCAATTAGGTCATTTTCGTCCTCCCTAGGCTTATTCTTGTCCAATTAGGGTTTTTAACCAATCTTTTGCATCCAATAGGTGTGTTTGTGTCATTGGATGACCAATTAGGTCATTTTCGTCCTCCCAAGGCATATTCTTGTCCAATTAGGGTTTTTAACCAATCTTGTGCATCCCATAGGTGTGTTTGTGGCAATGGATGATCAATTAGGTCATTTTCGTCCTCCCTAGGCTTATTCTTGTCCAATTAGGGTTTTTAACCAATCTTGTGCATCCAATAGGTGTGTTTGTGTCATTGGATGATCAATTAGGTCATTTTCGTCCTCCCTAGGCTTATTCTTGTCCAATTAGGGTTTTTAACCAATCTTGTGCATCCAATAAGTTTGTTTGTGTCATTGAATTAATATTTAGCTCATTTTCGTCCCCCCTAAGCATATTCTTGTCCAATTAGGGTTTTTAACCAATCTTGTGCATCCAATAGGTGTGTTTGTGTCATTGGATGATCAATTAGGTCATTTTCGTCCTCCCTAGGCATATTCTTGTCCAATTAGGGTTTTTAACCAATCTTGTGCATCCAATAAGTGTGTTTGTGGCATTGGATGATCAATTAGGTCATTTTCGTCCTCCCTAGGCTTATTCTTGTCCAATTAGGGTTTTTAACCAATCTTGTGCATCCAATAAGTTCATTTGTGTCATTGGATTAACATTTAGGTCATGTTCGTCCTCCCTAGGCATATTCTTGTCCAATTAGGGTTTTTAACCAATCTTGTGCTTCCAATTGGTGTGTTTGTGTCGTTGGATAATCAATTAGGTCATTTTCGTCCTCCCTAGGCTTATTCTTGTCCAATTAGGGTTTTTAACCAATCTTGTGCATCCAATAAGTTTGTTTGTGTCATTGAATTAATATTTAGGTCATTTTCGTCCTCCCTAGGCATATTCTTGTCCAATTAGGGTTTTTAACCAATCTTGTGCATCCAATAGGTGTGTTTGTGTCATTGGATGATCAATTAGGTCATTTTCGTCCTCCCTAGGCATATTCTTGTCCAATTAGGGTTTTTAACCAATCTTGTGCATCCAATAGGTGTGTTTGTGTCATTGGATGATCAATTAAGTCATTTTCGTACTCCCTAGGCTTATTCTTGTCCAATTAGGGTTTTTAACCAATCTTGTGCATCCTATAAGTTCATTTGTGTCATTGGATTAACATTTAGGTCATATCCGTCCTCCCTAGGCATATTCTTGTCCAATTAGGGTTTTTAACCAATCTTGTGCATCCAATAGGTGTGTTTGTGTCATTGGATGATCAATTTGGTCATTTTAGTCCTCCATAGGCTTATTCTTGTCCAATTAGGGTTTTTAAAAAATCTTGTGCATCCAATAAGTTTGTTTGTGTCATTGAATTAATATTTAGGTCATTTTGGTCCTCCCTAGGCATATTCTTGTCCAATTAGGGTTTTTAACCAATCTTGTGCATTCAATAGGTGTGTTTGTGTCATTGGATGATCAATTAGGTCATTTTCGTCCTCCTTAGGCATATTCTTGTCCAATTAGGGTTTTTAACCTATCTTGTGCATCCAATAGGTGTGTTTGTGTCATTGGATGATCAATTAGGTAATTTTCGTCCTCCCTAGGCTTATTCTTGTCCAATTAGGGTTTTTAACCAATCTTGTGCATCCAATAAGTTTGTTTGTGTCATTGAATTAATACTTAGGTCATTTTCGTCCTCCCTAGGCATATTCTTGTCCAATTAGGGTTTTAAACCAATCTTGTGCATCCAATAGGTGTGTTTGTGTCATTGGATGATCAATTAGGTAAGTTTCGTCCTCCCTAGGCTTATTCTTGTCAATTTAGGGTTTTTAACCAATCTTGTGCATCCAATAAGTGTGTTTGTGTCATTGGATAATCAATTAGGTCATTTTCGTCCTCCCTAGGCATATTCTTGTCCAATTAGGGTTTTTAACCAATCTTGTGCATCCAATAGGTGTGTTTGTGTCATTAGATGATCAATTAGGTCATTTTCGTCCTAACTAGGCTTATTCTTGTCCAATTAGGGTTTTTAACCAATCTTGTGCATCCAATAGGTGTGTTTGTGTCTTTGGATTAACATTTAGGTCATTTTCGTCCTCCCTAGGCATATTCTTGTCCAATTAGGGTTTTCAACCAATCTTGTGCATCCAATAGGTGCGTTTGTGTCATTGGATGATCAATTAGGTCATTTTCGTCCTCCCTAGGCTTATTCTTGTCCAATTAGGGTTTTTAACCAATGTTGTGCATCCAATAAGTTCGTTTGTGTAATTGAATTAACATTTGGGTCATTTTCGTCCTCCCTAGGCATATTCTTGTTCAATTAGGGTTTTTAACCAATCTTGTGCATCCAATAGGTGTGTTTGTGTCATTGGATGATCAATTAGGTCATTTTCGTCCTCCCTAGGCATATTCTTGTCCAATTAGGGTTTTTTAACCAATCTTGTGCATCCAATAGGTGTGTTTGTGTCATTGGATGATCAATTAGGTCATTTTTGTCCTCCCTAGGATTATTCTTGTCCAATTTGGGTTTTTAACCAATCTTGTGCATCCAATAAGTTGAGTTGTTTCATTGGATTAACATTTAGGTCATTTTCGTCCTCCCTAGGCTTATTCTTGTCTAATTTGGGTTTTTAACCGATCTTGTGCATCCAATAAGTTCATTTGTGTCATTGGATTAACATTTAGGTCATTTTCGTCCTCCCCCGGCATATTCTTGTCCAATTAGGGTTTTTAACCAATCTTGTGTATCCAATTGGTGTGTTTGTGTCATTGCATGATCAATTAGGTCATTTTCATCCTCCCTAGGCATATTCTTGTCCAATTAGGGTTTCTAACCAATCTTGTGCATCCAATAGGTGTGTTTGTGTCATTGGATGATCAATTAGGTCATTTTCGTCCTCCCTAGGCTTATTCTTGTCCAATTAGGGTTTTTAACCAATCTTGTGCATCCAATAGGTGTGTTTGTGTCATTGGATGTTCAATTATGTCATTTTCGTCCTCCCTAGGCTTATTCTTGTCCAATTAGGGTTTTTAACCAATCTTATGCATCCAATAGGTGTGTTTGTGTCATTGGTTGATCAATTAGGTCATTTTCGTCCTCCCTAGGCTTATTCTTGTCCAATTAGGGTTTTTAACCAATCTTGTGTATCCAATAAGTTTTTTTGTGTCATTGAATTAATATTTAGGTCATTTTCGTCCTCCCTAGGCATATTCTTGTCCAATTAGGGTTTTTAACCAAACTTGTGCATCCAATAGGTGTGTTTGTGTCATTGGATGATCAATTAGGTCATTTTGGTCCTCCCTAGGCATATTCTTGTCCAATTAGGGTTTTTAACCAATCTTATGCATCCAATAGGTGTGTTTGTGTCGTTGGATGATCTATTAGGCCATTTTCGTCCTCCCTAGGCTTATTCTTGTCCAATTAGGGTTTTTAACCAATCTTGTCCATCCAATAGGTGTGTTTGTGTCATTGGATGATCAATTAGGTCATTTTCGTCCTCCCTAGGCTTATTCTTGTCCAATTAGGGTTTTTAACCAATCTTGTGCATCCAATAAATTCATTTGTGTCATTGCATAAACATTTAGGTCATCTTCGTCCTCCCTAGGCATATTCTTGTCCAATTGGGGTTTTTAACCAATCGTGTGTATCCAATAGGTGTGTTTGTTTCATTGGATTAACATTTAGGTCATTTTCGTCCTCCCTAGGCATATTCTTGTCCAATTAGGATTTTTAACCAAAGTTGTGCATCCAATAAGTTCATTTGTGTCATTGGATGATCAATTAGGTCATTTACGTCCTCCCTAGGCATATTCTGGCATATTCTTGTCCAATTAGGGTTTTTACCCAATCTTGTGCATCCAATAGGTGTGTTTGTGTCATTGGATGATCAATTAGGTCATTTTCGTCCTCCCTAGGCTTATTCTTGTCCAATTAGGGTTTTTAACCAATCTTGTGCATCCAATAAGTTTGTTTGTGTCATTGAATTAATATTTAGGTCATTTTCGTCCTCCCTAGGCATATTCTTGTCCAATTAGGGTTTTTAACCAATCTTGTGCATCCAATAGTCGTGTTTGTGTCATTGGATAATCAATTAGGTCATTTTCGTCCTCCCTAGGCTTATTCTTGTCCAATTAGGGTTCTTAACCAATCTTGTGCATCCAATAAGTTCATTTGTGTCTTTGGATTAACATTTAAGTCATTTTCGTCCTCCCTTGGCATATTCTTGTCCAATTAGGGTTTTTAACCAATCTTGTGATTCCAATAGGTGTGTTTGTGTCATTGGATGATCAATTAGGTCATTTTCGTCCTCCCTAGGCTTATTCTTGTCCAATTAGGGTTTTTAACCAATCTTGTGCATCCAATAAGTTTGTTTGTGTCATTGAATTAATATTTAGGTCATTTTCGTCCTCCCTAGGCATATTCTTGTCCAATTAGGGTTTTTAACCAATCTTGTGCATCCAATAGGTGTGTTTGTGTCATTGGATGATCAATTAGGTCATTTTCGTCCACCCTAGGCTTATTCTTGTCCAATTAGGGTTTTTAACCAATCTTGTGCATTAAATAAGCTCATTTGTGTCATTGGATTAACATTTAGGTCATTTTCGTCCTCCCTAGGCATATTCTTGTCCAATTAGGGTTTTTAACCAATCTTGTGCTTCCAATAGGTGTGTTTGTGTCATTGGATGATCAATTAGGCCATTTTCGTCCTCCCTAGGCTTATTCTTGTCCAATTAGGGTTTTTAACCAATCTTGTGCATCCAATAACTCTGTTTGTGTCATTGAATTAATATTTAGGTCATTTTCGTCCTCCCTAGGCATATTCTTGTGCAATTAGGGTTTTTAACCAATCTTGTGCATCCAATAGGTGTGTTTGTGTCATTAGATGATCAATTAGATCATTTTCGTCCTCCCTAGGCTGATTCTTGTCCAATTAGGGTTTTTAACCAATCTTGTGCATCCAATAAGTTCCTTTGTGTCATTGGATTAACATTTAGGTCATTTTCGTCCTCCCTAGTCATATTCTTGTCCAATTAGGGTTTTTAACCAATCTTGTGCATCCAATAGGTGTGTTTGTGTCATTGGATTATCAATTAGGTCATTTTCGTCCTCCCTAGGCTTATTCTTGTCCAATTAGGGTTTTTAACCAATCTTGTGCATCCAATAAGTTTGTTTGTGTCATTGAATTATTATTTAGGTCATTTTCGTCCTCCCTAGGCATATTCTTGTCCAATTAGGGTTTTTAACCAATCTTGTGCATCCAATAGGTGTGTTTGGGTCATTGGATGATCAATTAGGTCATTTTCGTCCTCCCTAGGCTTATTCTTGTCCAATTAGGGTTTTTAACCAATCTTGTGCATCCAATAAGTTCATTTGTGTCATTGGATTAACATTTAGGTCATATCCGTCCTCCCTAGGCATATTCTTGTCCAACTAGGGTTTTAAACCAATCTTGTGCATCCAATAGGTGTGTTTGTGTCATTGGATGATCAATTAGGTCATTTTCGTCCTCCCTAGGCTTATTCTTGTCCAATTAGGGTTTTTAACCAATCTTGTGCATCCAATAACTTTGTTTGTGTCATTGAATTAATATTTAGGTCATTTTCGTCCTCCTTAGGCATATTCTTGTCCAATTAGGGTTTTTAACCAATCTTCTGCATCCAATAGGTGTGTTTGTGTCATTGGATGATCAATTAGGTCATTTTCGTCCTCCCTAGGCTTATTCTTGTCCAATTAGGGTTTTTAACCAATCTTGTGCATCCAATAGGTGTGTTTGTGTCATTGGATGATCAATTAGGTCATTTTCGTCCTCCCTAGGCTTATTCTTGTCCAATTAGGGTTTTTAACCAATCTTGTGCATCTAATAGGTGTGTATGTGTTATTGGATGATCAATTAGGTCATTTTCGTCCTCCCTAGGCTTTTTCTTGTCCAATTAGGGTTTTTAACCAATCTTGTGCATCCGATAAGTTTGTTTGTGTCATTAAATTAATATTTAGGTCATTTTCGTCCTCCCTAAGCATATTCTTGTCAAATTAGGGTTTTTAACCAATCTTATGCATCCAATAGGTGTGTTTGTGTCATTGGATGATCAATTAGGTCATTTTCGTCCTCCCTATGCTTATTCTTGTCCAATTAGGGTTTTTAACCAATCTTGTGCATCCAATAAGTTGAGTTGTGTCATTGGATTAACATTTTGGTCATTTTTGTCCTCCCTAGGCTTATTCTTGTCCAATTAGGGTTTTTAACCAATCTTGTGCATCCAATAGGTGTGTTTGTGTCATTGGATGATCAATTAGGTCATTTTCGTCCTCCCTAGGCTTATTCTTGTCCAATTAGGGTTTTTAACCAATCTTGTGCATCCAATAAGTTGAGTTGTGTCATTGGATTAACATTAAGGTCATTTTCATTCTCCCTAGGCTTATTCTTGTCCAATTAGGGTTTTTAACCAATCTTGTGCATCCAATAGGTGTGTTTGTGTCATTGGATGATCAATTAGGTCATTTTCGTCCTCCCTAGGCTTATTCTTGTCCAATTAGGGTTTTTAACCAATCTTGTGCATCCAATAGGTGTGTTTGTGTCATTGGATGATCAATTAGGTCATTTTCGTCCTCCCTAGGCTTATTCTTGTCCAATTAGGGTTTTTAACCAATCTTGTGCATCCAATAGGTGTGTTTGTGTCATTGGATGATCAATTAGGTCATTTTCGTCCTCCCTAGGCTTATTCTTGTCCAATTAGGGTTTTTAACCAATCTTTTGCATCCAATAGGTGTGTTTGTGTCATTGGATGACCAATTAGGTCATTTTCGTCCTCCCAAGGCATATTCTTGTCCAATTAGGGTTTTTAACCAATCTTGTGCATCCCATAGGTGTGTTTGTGGCAATGGATGATCAATTAGGTCATTTTCGTCCTCCCTAGGCTTATTCTTGTCCAATTAGGGTTTTTAACCAATCTTGTGCATCCAATAGGTGTGTTTGTGTCATTGGATGATCAATTAGGTCATTTTCGTCCTCCCTAGGCTTATTCTTGTCCAATTAGGGTTTTTAACCAATCTTGTGCATCCAATAAGTTTGTTTGTGTCATTGAATTAATATTTAGCTCATTTTCGTCCCCCCTAAGCATATTCTTGTCCAATTAGGGTTTTTAACCAATCTTGTGCATCCAATAGGTGTGTTTGTGTCATTGGATGATCAATTAGGTCATTTTCGTCCTCCCTAGGCATATTCTTGTCCAATTAGGGTTTTTAACCAATCTTGTGCATCCAATAAGTGTGTTTGTGGCATTGGATGATCAATTAGGTCATTTTCGTCCTCCCTAGGCTTATTCTTGTCCAATTAGGGTTTTTAACCAATCTTGTGCATCCAATAAGTTCATTTGTGTCATTGGATTAACATTTAGGTCATGTTCGTCCTCCCTAGGCATATTCTTGTCCAATTAGGGTTTTTAACCAATCTTGTGCTTCCAATTGGTGTGTTTGTGTCGTTGGATAATCAATTAGGTCATTTTCGTCCTCCCTAGGCTTATTCTTGTCCAATTAGGGTTTTTAACCAATCTTGTGCATCCAATAAGTTTGTTTGTGTCATTGAATTAATATTTAGGTCATTTTCGTCCTCCCTAGGCATATTCTTGTCCAATTAGGGTTTTTAACCAATCTTGTGCATCCAATAGGTGTGTTTGTGTCATTGGATGATCAATTAGGTCATTTTCGTCCTCCCTAGGCATATTCTTGTCCAATTAGGGTTTTTAACCAATCTTGTGCATCCAATAGGTGTGTTTGTGTCATTGGATGATCAATTAGATCATTTACGTCCTCCCTAGGCTTATTCTTGTCCAATTAGGGTTTTTAACCAATCTTGTGCATCCAATAACTTTGTTTGTGTCATTGAATTAATATTAAGGTCATTTTCGTCCTCCCTAGGCATATTCTTGTCCAATTAGAGTTTTTAACCATTCTTGTGCATCCAATAGGTGTGTTTGTGTCATTGGATGATCAATTAGGTCATCTTCGTCCTCCCTAGGCTTATTCTTGTCCAATTAGGGTTTTTAAAAAATCTTGTGCATCCAATAAGTTAAGTTGTGTCATTGGATTAACATTTAGGTCATTTTCGTTCTCCCTAGGCTTATTCTTGTCCAATTAGGGTTTTTAACCAATCTTGTGCATCCAATAGGTGTGTTTGTGTCATTGGATGATCAATTAGGTCATTTTCGTCCTCCATAGGCTTAATCTTGTCCAATTAGGGTTTTTACCCAATCTTGTGCATCCAATAAGTTGAGTTGTGTCTTTGGATTAACATTTAGGTCATTTTCGTCCTCCCTAGGCTTATTCTTGTCCAATTAGGGTTTTTAACCAATCTTGTGCATCCAATAAGTTCATTTGTGTCATTGGATTAACATTTAGGTCATTTTCGTCCTCCCTAGGCATATTCTTGTCCAATTAGGGTTTTTACCCAATCTTGTGCATCCAATAGGTGTGTTTGTGTCATTGTATGATCAATTAGGTTATTTTCGTCCTCCCTAGGCTTATTCTTGTCCAATTAGGGTTTTTAACCAATCTTGTGCATCCAATAGGTGTGTTTGTGTCATTGGATGACCAATTAGGTCATTTTCGTCCTCCCTAGGCATATTCTTGTCCAATTAGGGTTTTTAACCAATCTTGTGCATCCAATAGGTGTGTTTGTGTCATTGGATGATCAATTAGTTCATTTTCGTCCTCCCTAGGCATATTCTTGTCCAATTAGGGTTTTTAACCAATCTTGTGCATCCAATAGGTGTGTTTGTGTCATTGGATGATCAATTAGGTAATTTTCGTCCTCCCTAGGCTTATTCTTGTCCAATTAGGGTTTTTAACCAATCTTGTGCATCCAATAGGTGTGTTTGTGTCATTGGATGATCAATTAGGTAATTTTCGTCCTCCCTAGGCTTATTCTTGTCCCATTAGGGTTTTTAACCAATCTTGTGCATCCAATAAGTTTGTTTGTGTCATTGAATTAATATTTAGGTCATTTTCGTACTCCCTAAGCTTATTCTTGTCCAATTAGGGTTTTTAACCAATCTTGTGCATCCAATAGGTGTGTTTGTGTCATTGGATGATCAATTAGGACATTTTCGTCCTCCCTAGGCTTATTCTTGTCCAATTAGGGTTTTTAACCAATCTTGTGCATCCAATAGGTGTATTTGTGTCATTGGATGATCAATTAGGTCATTTTCGTCCTCCCTAGGCTTATTCTTGTCCAATTAGGGTTTTTAACCAATCTTGTGCATCCAATAAGTTTGTTTGTGTCATTGAATTAATATTTAGGTCATTTTCGTCCTCCCTAGGCATATTCTTGTCCAATTAGGGTTTTTAACAAATCTTGTTCATCCAATAGGTGTGTTTGTGTCATTGGATGATCAATTAGGTAAGTTTCGTCCTCCCTAGGCTTATTCTTGTCAATTTAGGGTTTTTAACCAATCTTGTGCATCCAATAGGTGTGTTTGTGTCATTGGATGATCAATTAGGTCATTTTCGTCCTCCTTAGGCATATTCTTGTCCAATTAGGGTTTTTAACCAATCTTGTGCATCCAATAGGTGTGTTTGTGTCATTAGATGAACAATTAGGTCATTTTCGTCCTAACTAGGCTTATTCTTGTCCAATTAGGGTTTTTAACCAATCTTGTGCATCCAATAGGTGTGTTTGTGTCTTTGGATTAACATTTAGGTCATTTTCGTCCTCCCTAGGCATATTCTTGTCCAATTAGGGTTTTTAACCAATCTTGTGCATCCAATAGGTGCGTTTGTGTCATTGGATGATCAATTAGGTCATTTTCGTCCTCCCTAGGCTTATTCTTGTCCAATTAGGGTTTTTAACCAATGTTGTGCATCCAATAAGTTCGTTTGTGTAATTGAATTAACATTTAGGTCATTTTCGTCCTCCCTAGGCATATTCTTGTCCAATTAGGGTTTTTAACCAATCTTGTGCATCCAATTGGTGTGTTTGTGTCATTGGATGATCAATTAGGTCATTTTCGTCTTCCCTAGGCATATTCTTGTCCAATTAGGTTTTTTAACCAATCTTGTGCATCCAATAGGTGTGTTTGTGTCATTGGATGATCAATTAGGTCATTTTTGTCCTCCCTAGGATTATTCTTGTCCAATTTTGGTTTTTAACCAATCTTGTGCATCCAATAAGTTGAGTTGTTTCATTGGATTAACATTTAGGTCATTTTCGTCCTCCCTAGGCTTATTCTTGTCCAATTTGGGTTTTTAACCGATCTTGTGCATCCAATAAGTTCATTTGTGTCATTGGATTAACATTTAGGTCATTTTCGTCCTCCCCCGGCATATTCTTGTGCAATTAGGGTTTTTAACCAATCTTGTGTATCCAATAGGTGTGTTTGTGTCATTGCATGATCAATTAGGTCATTTTCATCCTCCCTAGGCATATTCTTGTCCAATTAGGGTTTCTAACCAATCTTGTGCATCCAATAGGTGTGTTTGTGTCATTGGATGATCAATTAGGTCATTTTCGTCCTCCCTAGGCTTATTCTTGTCCAATTAGGGTTTTTAACCAATCTTGTGCATCCAATAGGTGTGTTTGTGTCATTGGATGTTCAATTATGTCATTTTCGTCCTCCCTAGGCTTATTCTTGTCCAATTAGGGTTTTTAACCAATCTTGTGCATCCAATAAGTTTTTTTGTGTCATTGAATTAATATTTAGGTCATTTTCGTCCTCCCTAGGCATATTCTTGTCCAATTAGGGTTTTTAACCAATCTTGTGCATCCAATAGGTGTGTTTGTGTCGTTGGATGATCAATTAGGTAATTTTCGTCCTCCCTAGGCTTATTCTTGTCCAATTAGGGTTTTTACCCAATCTTGTGCATCCAATAACTTTGTTTGTGTCATTGAATTAATATTTAGGTCATTTTCGTCCTCCCTAGGCAAATTCATGTCCAATTAGGGTTTTTAACCAATCTAGTGCATCCAATAGGTGTGTTTGTGTCATTGGATGATCAATTAGGTCATTTTCGTCCTCCCTAGGCTTATTCTTGTCCAATTAGGGTTTTTAACCAATCTTGTGCATCCAATAAGTTCATTTGTGTCATTGGATTAACATTTAGGTCATTTTCGCCTCAATAGGCATATTCTTGTCCAATTAGGGTTTTTAACCAATCTTGTGCTTCGAATAGGTGTGTTTGTGTCATTGGATGATCAATTAGGTCGTTTTCGTCCTCCCTAGGCTTATTCTTGTCCAATTAGGGTTTTTAACCAATCTTGTGCATCCAACAAGTTTGTTTATGTCATTGAATTAATATTTTGGTCATTTTCGTCCTCCCTAGGCATATTCTTGTCCAAATAGGGTTTTTAACCAATCTTGTGCATCCAATAGGTGTGTTTGTGTCATTGGATGATCAATTAGGTCATTTTCATCCTCCCTAGGCATATTCTTGTCCAATTAGGGTTTTTAACCAATCTTGTGCATCCAATAGGTGTGTTTGTGTCATTGGATGATCAATTAGGTTATTTTCGTCCTCCCTAGACTTATTCGTGTCCAATTAGGGTTTTTAACTAATCTTGTGCATCCAATAAGTTCATTTGTGTCATTGGATGATCAATTAGGTCATTTTCGTCGTTCCTAGGCATATTCTTGTCTAATTAGGGTTTTTAACCAATCTTGTGCATCCAATAGGTGTGTTTGTGTCAATGGATGATCAATTAGGTCATTTTCGTCCTCCCTAGGCTTATTCATGTCCAATTAGGGTTTTAACCGATCTTGTGCATCCAATAGGTGTGTTTGTGTCATTGGATGATCAATTAGGTCATTTTCGTCCTCCCTAGGCATATTCTTGTCCAATTAGGGTTTTTAACCAATCTTGTGCATCCAATAGGTGTGTTTGTGTCATTGGATGATCAATTAGGTCATTTTCGTCCTCCCTAGGCTTATTCTTGTCCAATTAGGGTTTTTAACCAATTTTGTGCATCCAATAGGAGTGTTTGTGTCATTGGGTGATCAATTAGGTCATTTTCGTCCTCCCTAGGCTTATCCTTGTCCAATTAGGGTTTTTAACCAATGTTGTGCATCCAATAAGTTCGTTTGTGTCATTGAATTAACATTTAGGTCATTTTTGTCCTCCCTAGGCATATTCTGGTCCAATTAGGGTTTTTAACCAATCTTGTGCATCCAGTAGGTGTGTTTGTCTCATTGGATGATCAATTAGGTCATTTTCGTCCTCCCTAGGCTTATTCTTGTCCAATTAGGGTTTTTAACCAATCTTGTGCATCCAATAAGTTTGTTTGTGTCATTGAATTAATATTTAGGTCATTTTCGTCCTCCCTAGGCATATTCTTGTCCAATTAGGGTTTTTAACCAATCTTGTGCATCCAATAGGTGTGTTTGTGTCATTGGATGATCAATTAGGTCATTTTCGTCCTCCCTAGGCTTATTCTTGTCCAATTAGGGTTTTTAACCAATCTTGTGCATCCAATAAGTTTGTTTGTGTCATTGAATTAATATTTAGGTCATTTTCGTCCTCCCTAGGCATATTCTTGTCCAATTTGGGTTTTTAACCAATCTTGTGCTTCCAATAGGTGTGTTTGTGTCATTGGATGATCAATTAGGTCATTTTCGTCCTCCCTAGGCTTATTCTTGTCCAATTAGGGTTTTTAACCAATCTTGTGCATCCAATAAGTTTGTTTGTGTCATTGAATTAATATTTAGGTCATTTTCGTCCTCCCGAGGCATATTCTTGTCCAATTAGGGTTTTTAACCAATCTTGTGCTTCCAATAAGTTCATTTGTGTCATTGGATTAACATTTAGGTCATTTTCGTCCTCCCTAGGCATATTCTTGTCCAATTAGAGTCTTAGACCAATCTTGTGCATCCAATAGGTGTGCTTGTGTCATTGGATGATCAATTAGGTCATTTTCGTCCTCCCTAGGCTTATTCTTGTCCAATTAGGGTTTTTAACCAATCTTGTGCATCTAATAGGTGTGTTTGTGTCATTGGATGATCAATTAGGTAATTTTCGTCCTCCCTAGGCTTATTCTTGTCCAATTAGGGTTTTTAACCAATCTTGTGCATCCAATAAGTTTGTTTGTGTCATTGAATTAATATTTAGGTCATTTTCGTCCTCCCTAGGCATATTCTTGTCCAATTAGGGTTTTTAAGCAATCTTGTGCATCCAATAGGTGTGTTTGTGTCATTGGATGATCAATTAGGTCATTTTCGTCCTCCCTAGGCATATTCTTGTCCAATTAGGGTTTTTAACCAATCTTGTGCATCCAATAGGTGTGTTTTTGTCAATGGATGATCAATTAGGTCATTTTCATCCTTCCTAGTCTTATTCTTGTCCAATTAGGGTTTTTAACCAATCTTGTGCATCCAACAAGTTCATTTGTGTCATTGGATTAACATTTAGGTCATTTTCGTCCTCCGTAGGCTTATTCTTGTCCAATTAGGGTTTTTAACCAATCTTGTGAATGCAATAACTTCATTAGTGTCATTGGATGATCAATTAGGTCATTTTTGTCTTCCCTAGGCTTATTCTTGTCCAATTAGGGTTTTTAACCAATCTTGTGCATCCAATAGGTGTGTTTGTGTCATTGGATGATCAATTAGGTCATTTTCGTCCTCCCTAGGCATATTCTTGTCCAATTAGGGTTTTTAACCAATCTTGTGCATCCAATAGGTGTGTTTGTGGCAATGGATGATCAATTAGGTTATTTTCGTCCTCCCTAGGCTTATTCTTGTCCAATTATGGTTTTTAACCAATCTTGTGCATCCAATAGGTGTGTTTGTGTCATTGGATGATCAATTAGGTCATTTTCGTCCTCCCTAGGCATATTCTTGTCCAATAGGGTTTTTAACCAATCTTGTGCATTCAATAGGTGTGTTTGTGTCATTGGATGATCAATTAGGTCATTTTAGTCCTCCCTAGGCTTATTCTTATCCAATTAGGGTTTTTAACCAATCTTGTGCTTCCAATAAGTTGAGTTGTGTCATTGGATTAACATTTAGGTCATTTTCGTCCTCCCTAAGCTTATTCTTGTCCAATTAGGGTTTTTAACCAATCTTGTCCATCCAATAGGTGTGTTTGTGTCATTGGATGTTCAATTAGGTCATTTTCGTCCTCCCTAGGCTTATTCTTGTCCAATTAGGGTTTTTAACCGATCTTGTGCATCCAATAGGTGTGTTTGTGTCATTGGATGATCAATTAGGTCATTTTCGTCCTCCCTAGGCTTATTCTTGTCCAATTTGGATTTTTAACCGATCTTGTGCATCCAATAGGTGTGTTTGTGTCATTGGATGATCAATTAGGTTATTTTTGTCCTCCCTAGGCATATTCTTGTCCAATTAGGGTTTTTAACTAATCTTGTGCATCCAATACGTTCATTTGTGTCATTGGATGATCAATTAGGTCATTTTCGTCCTCCCTAGGCATATTCTTGTCCAATTAGGGTTTTAAACCAATCTTGTGCATCCAATAGGTGTGTTTGTGTCATTGGATGATCAATTAGGTCATTTTCGTCCTCCCTAGGCATATTCTTGTCCAATTAGGGTTTTTAACCAATCTTGTGCATCCAATAGGTGTGTTTGTGTCATTGGATGATCAATTAGGTCATTTTCGTCCTCCCTAGGCTTATTCTTGTCCAATTAGGGTTTTTAACCAATCTTGTACATCTAATAAGTTCATTTGTGTCATTGGATTAACATTTAGGTCATTTTCGTCCTCCTTAGGCATATTCTTGTCCAATTAGGGTTTTTAACCCATCTTGTGCATCCAATAGGTGTATTTGTGTCATTGGATGATCAATTAGGTCATTTTCGTCCTCCCTAGGCATTTTTTGGTCCAATTAGGGTTTTTAACCAATCTTGTGCATCCAATAGGTGTGTTTGTGTCATTGGATGATCAATTAGGTCATTTTCGTCCTCCCTAGGCATATTCTTGTCCAATTAGGGTTTTTAACCAATCTTGTGCATCCAATAGGTGTGTTTGTGTCATTGGATGATCAATTAGGTCATTTTCGTCCTCCCTAGGCTTATTCTTGTCCAATTAGCGTTTTTAACCAATCTTGTGCATCCAATAAGTTCATTAGTGTCATTGGATGATCAATTAGGTCATTTTCGTCTTCCCTAGGCATGTTCTTGTCCAACTAGGGTTTTTAACCAATCTTGTGCATCCAATAGGTGTGTTTGTGTCATTGGATGATCAATTAGGTCATTTTCGTCCTCCCTAGGCTTATTCTTGTCCAATTAGGGCTTTTAACCAATCTTGTGCATCCAATAGGTGTGTTTGTGTCATTGGATGATCAATTAGGTCATTTTCGTCCTCCCTAGGCTTATTCTTTTTCAATTTGGGTTTTTAACCAATCTTATGCATCCAATAGGTGTGTTTGTGTCATTGGATGATCAATTAGGTCATTTTCGTCCTCCCTAGGCTTATTCTTATCCAATTAGGGTTTTTAACCAATCTTGTGCATCCAAAAAGTTTGTTTGTGTCATTGAATTAATATTTAGGTCATTTTCGTCCTCCCTAGGCATATTCTTGTCCAATTAGGGTTTTTAACCAATCTTGTGCATCCAATAGGTGTGTTTGTGTCGTTGGATGATCAATTAGGTAATTTTCGTCCTCCCTAGGCTTATTCTTGTCCAATTAGGGTTTTTAACCAATCTTGTGCATCCAATAAGTTCATTTGTGTCATTGGATGATCAATTAGGTCATTTTCGTCCTCCCTAGGCATATTCTTGTCCAACTAGGGTTTTAAACCAATCTTGTGCATCCAATAGGTGTGTTTGTGTCATTGGATGATCAATGAGGTCATTTTCGTCCTCCCTAGGCTTATTCTTGTCCAATTAGGGTTTTTAACCAATCTTGTGCATCCAATAAGTTCATTTGTGTCATTGGATTAACATTTAGGTCATATCCATCCTCCCTAGGCATATTCTTGTCCAATTAGGGTTTTTAACCAATCTTGTGCATCCAATAGGTGTGTTTGTGTCATTGGATGATCGATTAGGTCATTTTCGTTCTCCCTAGGCTTATTCTTGTCCAATTAGGATTTTTAACCAATCTTGTGCATCCAATAAGTTCATTTGTGTCATTGGATTAACATTTAGGTCATTTTCGTCCTCCCTAGGCATATTCTTGTCCAATTAGGGTTTTTAACCAATCTTGTGGATCCAATAGGTGTGTTTGTGTCATTGGATGATCAATTAGGTCATTTTCGTCCTCCCTAGGCTTATTCTTTTCCCATTAAGGTTTTTAACCAATCTTGTGCATCCAATAAGTTCATTTGTGTCATTGGATGATCAATTAGGTGATTTTCGTCCTCCCTAGGCATATTCTTGTCAACCTAGGGTTTTAAACCAATCTTGTGCATCCAATAGGTGTGTTTGTGTCATTGGATGATCAATTAGGTCATTTTCGTCCTCCCTCGACTTATTCTTTTCCAATTAGGTCATTTTTGTCCTCCCTAGGCTTATTCTTGTCCAATTAGGGTTTTTAACCAATCTTATGCATCCAATAGGTGTGTTTGTGTCATTGGATGATCAATTAGGCCATTTTCGTCCTCCCTAGGCTTATTCTTGTCCAATTAGGGTTTTTAACCAATCTTGTGCATCCAATAGGTGTGTTTGTGTCATTGGATGATCAATTAGGTCATTTTCGTCCTCCCTAGGCTTATTCTTGTCCAATTAGGGTTTTTAACCAATCTTGTGCATCCAATAACTTTGTTTGTGTCATTGAATTAATATTTAGGTCATTTTTGTCCACCCTAGGCATATTCTTGTCCAATTAGGGTTTTTAACCAATCTTGTGCATCCAATAGGTGTGTTTGTGTCATTGGATGATCAATTAGGTAATTTTCGTCCTCCCTAGGCTTATTCTTGTCCAATTAGGGTTTTTAACCAAT
>JBBPBR010000004.1:23189819-23286106 GCA_037974775.1 Cicer pinnatifidum | reverse complement strand
TCCCTAGGCATATTCATGTCCAATTAGGGTTTTTAACCAATCTTGTGCATCCAATAGGTGTGTTTGTGTCATTGGATGATCAATTAGGTCATTTTCGTCCTCCCTAGGCTTATTCTTGTCCAATTAGGGTTTTTAACCAATATTGTGCATCCAATAAGTTGAGTTGTTTCATTGGATTAACATTTAGGTCATTTTCGTCCTCCCTAGGCTTATTCTTGTCCAATTAGGGTTTTTTACCAATCTTGTGCATCCAATAAGTTCATTTGTGTCATTGGATTAACATTTAGGTCATTTTCATCCTCCCTAGGCATATTCTTGTCAAATTAGGGTTTTTAACCAATCTTGTGTATCCAATAGGTGTTTTTGTGTCATTGGATGATCAATTAGGTCATTTTCGTCCTCCCTAAGCTTATTCTTGTCCAATTAGGGTTTTTAACCAATCTTGTGCATCCAATAAGTTCATTTGTGTCATTGGATTAACATTTAGGTCATTTTCATCCTCCCTAGGCTTATTCTTGTCCAATTAGGGTTTTTAACCAATCTTGTGCATCCAATAAGTTGACTTGTTTCATTGGATTAACATTTAGGTCATTTTCTTCCTCCCTAGGCTTATTCTTGTCCAATTAGGGTTTTTAACCAATCTTGTGCATCCAATAAGTTCATTTGTGTCATTGGATTAACATTTAGGTCATTTTCGTCCTCCCTAGGCATATTCTTGTCCAATTAGGGTTTTTAACCAATCTTGTGTATCCAATAGGTGTGTTTGTGTCATTGGATGATGAATTAGGTCATTTTCGTCCTCCCTAGGCTTATTCTAGTCCAATTAGGATTTTTAACCAATCTTGTGCATCCAATAAGTTGAGTTGTTTCATTGGATTAACATTTTGGTCACTTTCGTCCCCCCTAGGCTTATTCTTGTCCAATTAGGGTTTTTAACCAATCTTGTGCATCCAATAGGTGTGTTTGTGTCGTTGGATGATCAATTAGCTCATTTTCGTCCTCCCTAGGCTTATTCTTGTCCAATTAGGGTTTTTAACCAATCTTGTGCATCCAATAACTTTGTTTGTGTCATTGAATTAACATTTAGGTCATTTTCGTCCTCCCTAGGCATATTCTTGTCCAATTAGGGTTTTTAACCAATCTTGTGCATCCAATAGGTGGGTTTGTGTCATTTAATGATCAATTTGGTCATTTTCGTCCTCCCTAAACTTATTCTTGTCCAATTAGGGTTTTTAACCAATCTTGTGCATCCAATAGGTGTGTTTGTGTCATTGGATGATCAATTAGGTCATTTACGTCCTCCCTAGGCTTTTTCTTGTCCAATTATGGTTTTTAACCAATCTTGTGCATCCAATAAGTTTGTTTGTTTCATTGAATTAATATTTAGGTCATTTTCGTCCTCCCTAGGCATATTCTTTTCCAATTAGGGTTTTTAACCAATCTTGTGCATCCAATAACTTTGTTTGTGTCATTGAATTAATATTTAGGTCATTTTCGTCCTCCTTAGGCATATTCTTGTCCAATTAGGGTTTTTAACCAATCTTGTGTATCCAATAGGTGTGTTTGTGTCATTGGATGATCAATTAGGTCATTTTCGTCCTCCCTAGGCTTATTCTTGTCCAATTAGGGTTTTTAACCAATCTTGTGCATCCAATAGGTGTGTTTGTGTCATTGGATGATCAATTAGGTCATTTTCGTCCTCCCTAGGCTTCTTCTTGTCCAATTAGGGTTTTGAACCAATCTTGTGCATCCAATAGGTGTGTTTGTGTCATTGGATGATCAATTAGGTCATTTTCGTGCTCCATAGGCTTCTTCTTGTCCAATTAGGGTTTTTAACCAATCTTGTGCTTCCAATAAGTGTGTGTGTGTCATTGAATTAATATTTAGGTCATTTTCGTCCTCCCTAGGCATATTCTTGTCCAATTAGGGTTTTTAACCAATCTTGTGCTCCCAATAACTTTGTTTGTGTCATTGAATTAATATTTAGTTCATTTTCGTCCTCCCTAGGCATATTCTTGTCCAATTAGGGTTTTTAACCAATCTTGTGCATCCAATAGGTGTGTTTGTGTCATTTGATGATCAATTAGGTCATTTTCGTCCTCCCTAGGCTTATTCTTGTCCAATTAGGGTTTTTAACCAATCTTGTGCATCCAATAAGTTTGTTTGTTTCATTGAATTAATATTTAGGTCATTTTCGTACTCCCTATGCTTATTTTTGTCCAATTAGTGTTTTTAACCAATCTTGTGCATCCAATAAGTTGAGTTGTTTCATTGGATTAACATTTAGGTCATTTTCGTCCTCCCTAGGCTTATTCTTGTCCAATTAGGGTTTTTAACCAATCTTGTGCATCCAATAAGTTCATTTGTGTCATTGGATTAACATTTAGGTCATTTTCGTCCTCCCTAGGCATATTCTTGTGCAATTAGGGTTTTTAACCAATCTTGTGCATCCAATAAGTTGAGTTGTGTCATTGGATTCACATTTAGGTCATTTTCGTCCTCCCTAGGCTTATTCTTGTCCAATTAGGGTTTTTAACCAATCTTGTGCATCCAATAGGTGTGTTTGTGTCATTGGATGATCAATTAGGTCATTTTCGTCCTCCCTAGGCTTATTCTTGTCCAATTAGGGTTTTTAACCAATCTTGTGCATCTAATAGGTGTGTTTGTGTCATTGGATAATCAGTTAGGTCATTTTCGTCCTCCCTAGGCTTATACTTGCCCAATTAGGGTTTTTAACCAATCTTGTGCATCCAATAGGTGTGTTTGTGTCATTGGATGATCAATTAGGTCATTTTTGTCCTCCCTAGGCTTATTCTTGTCCAATTAGGGTTTTTAACCAATCTTTTGCATCCAATAGGTGTGTTTGTGTCATTGGATGATCAATTAGGTCATTTTCGTCCTCCCTAGGCATATTCTTATCCAATTAGGGTTTTTAACCAATCTTGTGCTTCCAATAGGTGTGTTTGTGTCATTGGATGATCAATTAGGTCATTTTCGTCCTCCCTAGGCTTATTCTTGTCCAATTAGGGTTTTTAACCAATCTTGTGCATCCAATAAGTTCATTTGTGTCATTGGATTAACATTTAGGTCATATCCGTCTTCCTTAGGCATATTCTTGACCAATTAGGGTTTTTAACCAATCTTGTGCATCCAATACGTGTGTTTGTGTCATTGGATGATCAATTAGGTCATTTTCGTCCTCCCTAGGCTTATTCTTGTCCAATTAGGGTTTTTAACCAATCTTGTGCATCCAATAACTTTGTTTGTGTCATTGAATTACTATTTAGGTCATTTTCGTCCTCCCTAGGCATATTCTTGTCCAATTAGGGTTTTTAACCAATCTTGTGCATCCAATAGGTGTGTTTGTGTCATTGGATGATCAATTAGGTCATTTTCGTCCTCCCTAGGCTTATTCTTGTCCAATTAGGGTTTTTAACCAATCTTGTGCATCCAATAAGTTCATTTGTGTCATTGGATTAACATTTACGTCATTTTCATCCTCCCTAGGCATATTCTTGTCCAATTAGGGTTTTTAACCAATCTTGTGCATCCAATAGGTGTGTTTGTGTCATTGGATGATCAATTAGGTCATTTTCGTCCTCCCTATGCTTATTCTTGTCCAATTAGGGTTTTTAACCAATCTTGTGCATCCAATAAGTTTGTTTGTTTCATTGAATTAATATTTAGGTCATTTTCGTCCTCCCTAGGCATATTTTTGCCCAATTAGGGTTTTTAACCAATCTTGTGCATCCAATAGGTGTGTTTTTGTCATTGGATGATCAATTAGTTCATTTTTGTCCTCCCTAGGCTTATTCTTGTCCAATTAGGGTTTTTAACCAATCTTGTGCATCCAATAGGTGTGTTTGTGTCATTGGATGATCAATTAGGTCATTTTCGTCCTCCCTAGGCTTATTCTTGTCCAATTAGGGTTTTTAACCAATCTTGTGCATCCAATAAGTTCATTTGTGTCATTGGATGATCCATTAGGTCATTTTCGTTCTCCCTAGGCTTATTATTGTCCAATTAGGGTTTTTAGCCAATCTTGTGCATCCAATAGGTTTTGTTTGTGTCATTGAATTAATATTTAGGTCATTTTCGTCCTCCCTAGGCATATTCTTGTCCAGTTAGGGTTTTTAACCAATCTTGTGCTTCCAATAGGTGTGTTTGTGACATTGGATGATCAATTAGGTCATTTTCGTCCTCCCTAGGCTTATTCTTGTCCAATTAGGGTTTTTAACCAATCTTGTGCATCCAATAATTTTGTTTATGTCATTGAATTAATATTTAGGTCATTTTCGTCCTCCCTAGGCATATTCTTGTCCAATTAGGGTTTTTAACCAATCTTGTGCATCCAATAGGTGTGTTTGTGTCATTGGATGATCAATTAGGTCATTTTCGTCCTCCCTAGGCATATTCTTGTCCAATTAGGGTTTTTAACCAATTTTGTTCATCCAATAAGTTTGTTTATGTCATTGAATTATTATTTAGGTCATTTTTGTCCTCCCTAGGCATATTCTTGTCCAATTAGGGTTTTTAACCAATCTTGTGCATCCAATAGGTGTGTTTGTGTCATTGGATGATCAATTAGGTCATTTTCGTCCTCCCTAGGCTTATTCTTGTCCAATTAGGGTTTTTAACCAATCTTGTGCATCCAATAAGTTTGTTTGTTTCATTGAATTAATATTTATGTCATTTTCGTCCTCCCTAGGCATATTCTTGTCCAATTAAGGTTTTTAACCAATCTTGTGCATCCAATAGGTGTGTTTGTGTCATTGGATGATCAATTAGGTCATTTTCGTCCTCCCTAAGCTTATTCTTGTCCAATTAGGGTTTTTAACCAATCTTGTGCATCCAATAAGTTGAGTTGTTTCATTGGATAAACATTTAGGTCATTTTCGTCCTCCCTGGGCTTATTCTTGTCCAATTAGGGTTTTTAACCAATCTTGTGCATCCAATAAGTTCATTTGTGTCATTGGATTAACATTTAGGTCATTTTCGTCCTCCCTAGGCATATTCTTGTCCAATTAGGGTTTTTAACCAATCTTGTGCATCCAATAAGTTGAGTTGTATCATTGGATTAACATTTAGGTCATTTTCGTTCTCCCTAGGCTTATTCTTGTCCAATTAGGGTTTTTAACCAATCTTGTGCATCCAATAGGTGTGTTTGTGTCATTGGATGAACAATGAGGTCATTTTCGTCCTCCCTAGGCATATTCTTGTCCAATTAGGGTTTTTAACCAATCTTGTGCATCCAATAGGTGTGTTTGTGTCATTGGATGATCAATTAGGTCATTTTCGTCCTCCCTAGGCTTATTCTTGTCCAATTAGGGTTTTTAACCAATCTTGTGCATCCAATAAGTTCATTTGTGTCATTGGATTAACATTTAGGTCATTTTCGTCCTCCCTAGGCATATTATTGTCAAATTAGGGTTTTTAACCAATCTTGTGCATCCAATAGGTGTCTTTGTGTCATTGGGTGATCAATTAGGGTATTTTCGTCCTCCCTAGGCATATTCTTGTCCAATTAGGGTTTTTAACCAATCTTGTGCATCCAATAGGTGTGTTTGTGTCATTGGATGATCAATTAGGCCATTTTCGTCCTCCCTAGGTTTATTTTTGTCCAATTAGGGTTTTTAACCAATCTTGTGCATCCAATAGGTGTGTTTGTGTCATTGGATGATCAATTAGGTCATTTTCGTCCTCCCTAGGCTTATTCTTGTCCAATTAGGGTTTTTAACCAATCTTGTGCATCCAATAAGTTCATTTGTGTCATTGGATTAACATTTAGGTCATTTTCGTCCTCCCTAGGCATATTCTTGTCCAATTAGAGTTTTAGACAAAACTTGTGCATCCAATAGGTGTGTTTGGGTCATTGGATGATCAATTAGGTTATTTTCGTCCTCCATAGACTTATTCTTGTCCAATTAGGGTTTTTAACTAATTTTGTGCAACCAATAAGTTCATTTGTGTCATTGGATGATCAATTAGGTCATTTTCGTCTTCCCTAGGCACATTCTTATCCAATTAGGGTTTTTAACCAATCTTGTGCATCCAATAGGTGTGTTTGTGTCATTGGATGATCAATTAGGTCATTTTCGTCCTCCCTAGGCTTATTCTTGTCCAATTAGGGTTTTTAACCAATCTTGTGCATCCAATAGGTGTGTTTGTGTCATTGGATGATCAATTAGGTCATTTTCGTCCTCCCTAGGCTTATTCTTGTCCAATTAGGGTTTTTAACCAATCTTGTGCATCCAATAACTTTGTTTGTGTCATTGAATTAACATTTAGGTCATTTTCGTCCTCCCTAGGCATATTCTTGTCCAATTAGGGTTTTTAACCAATCTTGTGCATCCAATAGGTGTGTTTGTGTCATTTGATGATCAATTAGGTCATTTTCGTCCTCCCTAGGCTTATTCTTGTCAAATTAGGGTTTTTAACCAATCTTGTGCATCCAATATGTTTGTTTGTTTCATTGAATTAATATTTAGGTCATTTTCGTCCTCCCTAGGCATATTCTTGTCCAATTAGGGTTTTAACCAATCTTGTGCATCCAATAGGTGTGTTTGTGTCATTGGATGATCAATTAGGTCATTTTCGTTCTCCCTAGGCTTATTCTTGTCCAATTAGGGTTTTTAACCAATCTTGTGCATCCAATAAGTTGAGTTGTTTCATTGGATTAACATTTAGGTCATTTTCGTCCTCCCTAGGCTTATTCTTGTCCAATTAGGGTTTTTAACCAATCTTGTGCATCCAATAAGTTCATTTGTGTCATTGGATTAACATTTAGTTCATTTTCGTCCTCCCTAGGCATATTCTTGTCCAATTAGGGTTTTTAACCAATCTTGTGCATCCAATAGGTGTGTTTGTGTCATTGGATGATCAATTAGGTCATTTTCATCCTCCCTAGGCATATTCTTGTCCAATTAGTGTTTTTAACCAATCTTGTGCATCCAATAGGTGTGTTTGTGTCATTGGATGATCAATTAGGTCATTTTCGTCCTCCCTAGGCTTATTCTTGTCCAATTAGGGTTTTTAACCAATCTTGTGCATCCAATAAGTTCATTTGTGTCATTTGATTAACATTTAGGTCATTTTCATCCTCCCTAGGCATATTCTTGTCCAATTAGGGTTTTTAACCAATCTTGTGTATCCAATAGGTGTGTTTGTGTCATTGGATGATCAATTAGGTCATTTTCGTCCTCCCTAGGCTTATTCTTGTCCAATTAGGGTTTTTAACCAATCTTGTGCATCCAATAACTTTATTTGTGTCATTGAATTAACATTTAGGTCATTTTCGTCCTCCCTAGGCATATTCTTGTCCAATTAGGGTTTTTAACCAATCTTGTGCATCCAATAGGTGGGTTTGTGTCATTTAATGATCAATTAGGTCATTTTCGTCCTCCCTAGACTTATTCTTGTCCAATTAGGGTTTTTAACCAATCTTGTGCATCCAATAGGTGTGTTTGTGTCATTGGATGATCAATTAGGTCATTTTCGTCCTCCCTAGGCTTATTATTGTCCAATTAGGGTTTTTAACCGATCCTGTGCATCCAATAGGTGTGTTTGTGTCATTGGATGATCAATTAGGTCATTTTCGTCCTCCCTAGGCATATTCTGGTCCAATTAGGGTTTTTAACCAATCTTGTGCATCCAATAGGTGTGTTTTGTCATTGGATGATCGATTAGGTCATTTTCGTCCTCCCTTGGCATATTCTTGTCCAATTAGGGTTTTTAACCAATCTTGTGCATCCAATAGGTGTGTTTGTGTCATTGGATGATCAATTAGGTCATTTTCGTCCTCCCTAGGCTTATTCTTGTCCAATTAGGGTTTTTAACCAATCTTGTGCATCCAATAAGTTGAGTTGTGTCATTGGATTAACATTTAGGTCATTTTCGTCCTCCCTAGGCTTATTCTTGTCCAATTAGGGTTTTTAACCAATCTTGTGCATCCAATAAGTTCATTTGTGTCATTGGATTTACATTTAGGTCATTTTCGTCCTCCCTAGGCATATTCTTGTCCAATTAGGGTTTTTAACCAATCTTGTGCATCCAATAGGTGTATTTGTGTCATTGGATGATCAATTAGGTCATTTTCGTCATCCCTAGGCTTATTCTTGTCCAATCAGGGTTTTTAACCATTCTTGTGCATCCAATAACTTTATTTGAGTCATTGAATTAATATTTAGGTCATTTTCGTCCTCCTTAGGCATATTCTTGTCCAATTAGGGTTTTTAACCAATCTTGTGCATCCAATAGGTGTGTTTGTGTCATTGGATGATCAATTAGGTCATTTTCGTCCTCCCTAGGCTTATTCTTGTCCAATTAGGGTTTTTAACCAATCTTGTGCATCCAATAACTTTGTTTGTGTCATTGAATTAATATTTAGGTCATTTCGTCGTCCCTAGGCATATTCTTGTCCAATTAGGGTTTTTTACCAATCTTGTGCATCCAATAGGCGTGTTTGTGTCATTGGATGATCAATTAGGTCATTTTCGTCATCCCAAGGCTTATTCTTGTCCAATTAGGGTTATTAACCAATCTTGTGCATCCAATAACTTTGTTTGTGTCATTGAATTAATATTTAGGTCATTTTCGTCCTCCTTAGGCATATTCTTGTCCAATTAGGGTTTTTAACCAATCTTGTGCATCCAATAGGTGTGTTTGTGTCATTGGATGATCAATTAGGTCATTTTCGTCCTCCCTAGGCTTATTCTTGTCCAATTAGGGTTTTTAACCAATCTTGTGCATCCAATAGGTGTGTTTGTGTTATTGGATGATCAATAAGGTCATTTTCGTCCTCCCTAGGCATATTCTTGTCCAATTAGGGTTTTTAACCAATCTTGTGCATCCAATAGGTGTGTTTGTGTCATTGGATGATCAATTAGGTCATTTTCGTCCTCCCTAGGCTTATTCTTGTTCAATTATGGTTTTTAACCAATCTTGGGCATCCAATTTGTTCATTTTGGTCATTGGATTAACATTTAGGTCATATCCGTCCTACCTAGGCATATTCTTGTCCAATTAGGGTTTTTAACCAATCTTGTGCATCCAATAGGTGTGTTTGTGTCATTGGATGATCAATTAGGTCATTTTCGTTCTCCCTAGGCTTATTCTTGTACAATTAGGGTTTTTAACCAATCTTGTGCATCCAATAAGTTCATTTGTGTTATTGGATTAACATTTAGGTCATATTCGTCCTCCCTAGGCATATTCTTGTCCGATTAGGGTTTTTAACCAATCTTGTGCATCCAATAGGTGTGTTTGTGTCATTGGATGATCAATTAGGTCATTTTCGTCCTCCCTAGGCTTATTCTTGTCCAATTAGGGTTTTTAACCAATCTTGTGCATCCAATAAGTTTGTTTGTGTCATTGAATTAATATTTAGGTCATTTTCGTCCTCCCTAGGCATATTCTTGTCCAATTAGGGTTTTTAAACAATCTTGTGCATCCAATAGGTGTGTTTGTGTCATTGGATGATCAATTAGGTCATTTTCGTCCTCCCTAGGCTTATTCTTGTCCAATTAGGGTTGTAAACCATTCTTGTGCATCCAATAACTTTGTTTGTGTCATTTAATTAATATTTAGGTCATTTTTGTCCTCCCTAGGCATATTCTTGTCCAATTAGGCTTTTTAACCAATCTTGTGCATCCAATAGGTGTGTTTGTGTCATTGGATGATCAATTAGGTCATTTTCGTCCTCCCTAGGCTTATTCTTGTCCAATTAGGGTTTTTAACCAATCTTGTGCATCCAATAAGTTCATTTATGTCATTGGATTAACATTTAGGTCATTTTCGTCCTCCCTAGGCATATTCTTGTCCAATTAGGGTTTTTAACCAATCTTGTGTATCCAATAGGTGTGTTTGTGTCATTGGATGATCAATTAGGTCATTTTCGTCCTCCCTAGGCTTATTCTTGTCCAATTAGGGTTTTTAACCAATCTTGCGCATCCAATAGGTGTGTTTGTGTCATTGGATGATCAATTAGGTCATTTTCGTCCTGCCTAGGCATATACTTGTCCAATTAGGGTTTTAAACCAATCTTGTGCATCCAATAAGTTTGTTTGTTTCATTGAATTAATATTTAGGTCATTTTCGTCATCCCTAGGCATATTCTTGTCCAATTAGGGTTTTTAACCAATCTTGTGCATCCAATAGGTGTGTTTGTGTCATTGGATGATCAATTAGGTCATTTTCGTCCTCCCTAGGCTTATTCTTGTCCAATTAGGGTTTTTAACCAATCTTGTGCATCCAATAAGTTCATTTGTGTTATTGTATTAACATTTAGGTCATATTCGTCCTCCCTAGGCATATTCTTGTCCAATTAGGGTTTTTTAACCAATCTTGTGCATCCAATAGGTGTGTTTGTGTCATTGGATGATCAATTAGGTCATTTTCGTCATCCCTAGGCATATTCTTGTCTAGTTAGGGTTTTTAACCAATCTTGTGCATCCAATAGGTGTTTGTGTCATTGGATGATCAATTAGGTCATTTTCGTCCTCCCTAGGCTTATTCTTGTCCAATTATGGTTTTTAACCAATCTTGTGCATCCAATAGGTGTGTTTGTGTCATTGGATGATCAATTAGGTCATTTTCGTCCTCCCTAGGCCTATTCTTGTCCAATTAGGGTTTTTAACCAATCTTGTGCATCCAATAAGTTGAGTTGTGTCATTGGATTAACATTGAGGTCATTTTCGTTCTCCCTAGGCTTGTTCTTGTCTAATTAGGGTTTTTAACCAATCTTGTACATCCAATAAGTTCATTTGTGTCATTGGATTAACATTTAGGTCATATCCGTCCTCCCTAGGCATATTCTTGTCCAATTAGGGTTTTTAACCAATCTTGTGCATCCAATAGGTGTGTTTGTGTCATTGGATGATCAATTAGGTCATTTTCGTCCTCCCTAGGCTTATTCTTGTCCAATTAGGGTTTTTAACCAATCTTGTGCATCCAATAGGTGTGTCGGTTTCATTGGATGATCAATTAGGTCATTTTCGTCCACCCTAGGCTTATTCTTGTCCAATTAGGGTTTTTAACATATCTTGTGCATCCGATAAGTTTGTTTGTGTGATTGAATTAATATTTAGGTCATTTTCGTCCTCCCTAGGCATATTCTTGTCCAATTAGGGTTTTTAACCAATCTTGTGCATCCAATAGGTGTGTTTGTGTCATTGGATGATCAATTAGGTCATTTTTGTCCTCCCTAGGCTTATTCTTGTCCAATTAGGGTTTTTAACCAATCTTGTGCATCCAATAACTTTGTTTGTGTCATTGAATTAACATTTAGGTCATTTTCGTCCTCCCTAGGCATATTCTTGTCCAATTAGGGTTTTTAACCAATCTTGTGCATCCAATAGGTGTGTTTGTGTCATTTGATGATCAATTAGGTCATTTTCGTCCTCCCTAGGCTTATTCTTGTCCAATTAGGGTTTTAAACCAATCTTGTGCATCCAATAAGTTTGTTTGTTTCATTGAATTAATATTTGGTCATTTTCGTCCTCCCTAGGCATATTCTTGTCCAATTAGGGTTTTTAACCAATCTTGTGCATCCAATAGGTGTGTTTGTGTCATTGGATGATCAATTAGGTCATTTTCGTCCTCCCTAGGCTTATTCTTGTCCAATTAGGGTTTTTAACCAATCTTGTGCATCCAATAAGTTGAGTTGTTTCATTGGATTAACATTTAGGTCATTTTCGTCCTCCCTAGGCTTATTCTTGTCCAATTAGTGTTTTTAACCAATCTTGTGCATCCAATAAGTTCATTTGTTTCATTGGATTAACATTTAGGTCATTTTCGTCCTCCCTAGGCATATTCTTGTCCAATTAGGGTTTTTAACCAATCTTGTGTATCCAATAGGTGTGTTTGTGTCATTGGATGATCAATTAGGTCATTTTCGTCCTCCCTAGGCTTATTCTTGTCCAATTAGGGTTTTTAACCAATCTTGTGCATCCAATAACTTGAGTTGTGTCATTGGATTAACATTTAGGTCATTTTCGTCCTCCCTAGGCTTATTCTTGTCCAATTAGGGTTTTTAACCAATCTTGTGCATCCAATAGGTGTGTTTGTGTCATTGGATGATCAATTAGGTCATTTTCGTCCTCCCTAGGCTTATTCTTGTCCAATTAGGGTTTTTAACCAATCTTGTACATCCAATAGGTATGTTTGTGTCATTGGATGATCAATTAGGTCATTTTCGTCCTCCCTAGGCATATTCTTGTCCAATTAGGGTTTTTAACCAATCTTGTGCATCCAATAGGTGTGTTTGTGGCATTGGATGATCAATTAGGTCATTTTCGTCCTCCCTAGGCTTATTCTTGTCCAATTAGGGTTTTTAACCAATCTTGTGCATCCAATAAGTTGATTTGTGTCATTGGATTAACATTTAGGTCATTTTCGTCCACCCTAGGCTTATTCTTGTCCAATTAGGGTTTTTAACGAATCTTGTGCATCCAATAGGTGTGTTTGTGTCATTGGATGATCAATTAGGTCATTTTCGTCCTCCCTAGGCTTATTCTTGTCCAATTAGGGTTTTTAACCAATCTTGTTCATCCTATAAGTTTGTTTGTTTCATTGAATTAATATTTAGGTCATTTTCGTCCTCCCTAGGCATATTCTTGTCCAATTAGGGTTTTTAACCAATCTTGTGCATCCAATAGGTGTGTTTGTGTCATTGGATGATCAATTAGGTCATTTTCGTCCTCCCTAGGCTTATTCTTGTCCAATTAGGGTTTTTAACCAATCTTGTGCATCCAATAAGTTGAGTTGTTTCATTGGATTAACATTTAGGTCATTTTCGTCCTCCCTCGGCTTATTCTTGTCCAATTAGGGTTTTTAACCAATCTTGTGCATCCAATAAGTTCATTTGTGTCATTGGATTAACATTTAGGTCATTTTCATCCTCCCTAGGCATATTCTTGTCCAATTAGGGTTTTTAACCAATCTTGTGTATCCAATAGGTGTGTTTGTGTCATTGGATGATCAATTAGGTCATTTTCGTCCTCCCTAGGCTTATTCTTGTCCAATTAGGATTTTTAACCAATCTTGTGCATCCAATAAGTTGAGTTGTTTCATTGGATTAACATTTAGGTCACTTTCGTCCCCCCTAGGCTTATTCTTGTCCAATTAAGGTTTTTAACCAATCTTGTGCATCCAATAGGTGTGTTTGTGTCGTTGGATGATCAATTAGGTCATTTTCGTCCTCCCTAGGCTTATTCTTGTCGAATTAGGGTTTTTAACCAATCTTGTGCATCCAATAACTTTATTTGTGTCATTGAATTAACATTTAGGTCATTTTCGTCCTCCCTAGGCATATTCTTGTCCAATTAGGGTTTTTAACCAATCTTGTGCATCCAATAGGTGGGTTTGTGTCATTTAATGATCAATTAGGTCATTTTCGTCCTCCCTAGACTTATTCTTGTCCAATTAGGGTTTTTAACCAATCTTGTGCATCCAATAAGTTCATTTGTGTCATTGGATTAACATTTAGGTCATTTTCATCCTCCCTAGGCATATTCTTGTCCAATTAGGGTTTTTAACCAATCTTGTGTATCCAATAGGTGTGTTTGTGTCATTGGATGATCAATTAGGTCATTTTCGTCCTCCCTAGGCTTATTCTTGTCCAATTAGGGTTTTTAACCAATCTTGTGCATCCAATAACTTTGTTTGTGTCATTGAATTAACATTTAGGTCGTTTTCGTCCTCCCTAGGCATATTCTTGTCCAATTAGGGTTTTTAACAAATCTTGTTCATCCAATAGGTGTGTTTGTGTCATTTGATGATCAATTAGGTCATTTTCGTCCTCCCTAGGCTTATTCTTGTCCAATTAGGGTTTTTAACCAATCTTGTGCATCCAATAAGTTTGTTTGTTTCATTGAATTAATATTTATGTCATTTTCGTCCTCCCTAGGCATATTCTTGTCCAATTAAGGTTTTTAACCAATCTTGTGCATCCAATAGGTGTGTTTGTGTCATTGGATGATCAATTAGGTCATTTTCGTCCTCCCTAAGCTTATTCTTGGCCAATTAGGGTTTTTAACCAATCTTGTGCATCCAATAAGTTGAGTTGTTACATTGGATTAACATTTAGGTCATTTTCGTCCTCCCTGGGCTTATTCTTGTCCTATTAGGGTTTTTAACCAATCTTGTGCATCCAATAAGTTTGTTTGTTTCATTGAATTAATATTTAGGTCATTTTCGTCATCCCTAGGCATATTCTTGTCCAATTAGGGTTTTTAACCAATCGTGTGAATCCAATAGGTGTGTTTGTGTCATTGGATGATCAATTAGGTCATTTTCGTCCTCCCTAGGCTTATTCTTGTCCAATTAGGATTTTTAACCAATCTTGTGCATCCAATAAGTTGAGTTGTTTCATTGGATTAACATTTAGGTCACTTTCGTCCCCCCTAGGCTTATTCTTGTCCAATTAAGGTTTTTAACCAATCTTGTGCATCCAATAGGTGTGTTTGTGTCGTTGGATGATCAATTAGGTCATTTTCGTCCTCCCTAGGCTTATTCTTGTCCAATTAGGGTTTTTAACCAATCTTGTGCATCCAATAACTTTGTTTGTGTCATTGAATTAACATTTAGGTCATTTTCGTCCTCCCTAGGCATATTCTTGTCCAATTAGGGTTTTTAACCAATCTTGTGCATCCAATAGGTGGGTTTGTGTCATTTAATAATCAATTAGGTCATTTTCGTCCTCCCTAGACTTATTCTTGTCCAATTAGGGTTTTTAACCAATCTTGTGCATCCAATAGGTGTGTTTGTGTCATTGGATGATCAATTAGGTCATTTTCGTCCTCCCTAGGCTTTTTCTTGTCCAATTATGGTTTTTAACCAATCTTGTGCATCCAATAAGTTTGTTTGTTTCATTGAATTAATATTTAGGTCATTTTCGTCCTCCCTAGGCATATTCTTTTCCAATTAGGGTTTTTAACCAATCTTGTGCATCCAATAACTTTGTTTGTGTCATTGAATTAATATTTAGGTCATTTTCGTCCTCCTTAGGCATATTCTTGTCCAATTAGGGTTTTTAACCAATCTTGTGCATCCAATAGGTGGGTTTGTGTCATTTAATGATCAATTTGGTCATTTTCGTCCTCCCTAAACTTATTCTTGTCCAATTAGGGTTTTTAACCAATCTTGTGCATCCAATAGGTGTGTTTGTGTCATTGGATGATCAATTAGGTCATTTACGTCCTCCCTAGGCTTTTTCTTGTCCAATTATGGTTTTTAACCAATCTTGTGCATCCAATAACTTTGTTTGTGTCATTGAATTAATATTTTGGTCATTTTCGTCCTCCCTAGGCATATTCTTGTCCAATTAGGGTTTTTAACCAATCTTGTGCATCCAGTAGGTGTGTTTGTGTCATTTGATAGTCAATTAGGTCATTTTCGTCCTCTCTAGGCTTATTCTTGTCCAATTAGGGTTTTTAACCAATCTTGTGCCTCCAATAGGTGTGTTTGTGTCATTGGATGATCAATTAGGTCATTTTCGTCCCCCCTAGGCATATTCTTGTCCAATTAGGGTTTTTAACCAATCTTGTGCATCCAATAGGTGTGTTTGTGTCATTGGATGATCAATTAGGTCATTTTCGTCCTCCCTAGGCATATTCTTGTCCAATTAGGGTTTTTAACCAATCTTGTGCATCCAATTGGTGTGTTTGTGTCATTGGATGATCAATTAGGTCATTTTCGTCCTCCCTAGGCTTATTCTTGTCCAATTAGGATTTTTAACCAATCTTGTGCATCCAATAGGTGTGTTTGTGTCATTGGATGATCAATTAGGTCATTTTCTTTCTCCCTAGGCATATTCTTGTCCAATTAGGGTTTTTAACCAATCTTGTGCATCCAATAGGTGTGTTTGTGTCATTGGATGATCAATTAGGTCATTTTCGTCCTCCCTAGGCTTATTCTTGTCCAATTAGGGTTTTTAACCAATCTTGTGCATCCAATAAGTTTTATTTGTGTAATTGAATTAATATTTAGATCATTTTCGTCCTCCCTAGGCATATTCTTGTCCAATTAGGGTTTTTAACCAATCTTGTGCATCCAATAGGTGTGTTTGTGTCATTGGATGATCAATTAGGTCATTTTCGTCCTCCCTAGGCATATTCTTGTCCAATTAGGGTTTTTAACCAATTTTGTGCATCCAATAAGTTTGTTTATGTCATTGAATTAATATTTAGGTCATTTTCGTCCTCCTTAGGCATATTCTTGTCCAATTAGGGTTTTTAACCAATCTTGTGCATCCAATAGGTGTGTTTGTGTCATTGGATGATCAATTAGGTCATTTTCGTCCTCCCTAGGCTTATTCTTGTCCAATTAGGGTTTTTAACCAATCTTGTGCATCCAATAACTTTGTTTGTGTCATTGAATTAATATTTAGGTCATTTCGTCGTCCCTAGGCATATTCTTGTCCAATTAGGGTTTTTTACCAATCTTGTGCATCCAATAGGCGTGTTTGTGTCATTGGATGATCAATTAGGTCATTTTCGTCATCCCAAGGCTTATTCTTGTCCAATTAGGGTTATTAACCAATCTTGTGCATCCAATAACTTTGTTTGTGTCATTGAATTAATATTTAGGTCATTTTCGTCCTCCTTAGGCATATTCTTGTCCAATTAGGGTTTTTAACCAATCTTGTGCATCCAATAGGTGTGTTTGTGTCATTGGATGATCAATTAGGTCATTTTCGTCCTCCCTAGGCTTATTCTTGTCCAATTAGGGTTTTTAACCAATCTTGTGCATCCAATAACTTTGTTTGTGTCATTGAATTAATATTTAGGTCATTTTTTCGTCCTCCCTATGAATATTCTTGTCCAATTAGGGTTTTTAACCAATCTTGTGCATCCAATAGGTGTGTTTGTGTCATTGGATGATCAATTAGGTCATTTTCGTCCTCCCTAGGCTTATTCTTGTCCAATTAGGGTTTTTATCCAATCTTGTGCATCCAATAAGTTGAGTTGTGTCATTGAATTAACATTTAGGTCATTTTCGTCCTCGCTAGGCTTATTCTTGTCCAATTAGGGTTTTTAACCAATCTTGTGCATCCAATAGGTGTGTTTGTGTCATTGGATGATCAATTAGGTCATTTTCGTCCTCCATAGGCTTATTCTTGTCCAATTAGGGTTTTTAACCAATCTTGTGCATCCAATAAGTTGAGTTGTGTCATTGGATTAACATTTAGGTCATTTTTGTCCTCCCTAGGCTTATTCTTGTCCAATTAGGGTTTTTAACCAATCTTGTGCATCCAATAAGTTTGTTTGTGTCATTGAATGATCAATTAGGTAATTTTCGTCCTCCCTAGGCTTATTCTTGTCCAATTAGGGTTTTTAACCAATCTTGTGCATCCAATAGGTGTGTTTGTGTCATTGGATGATCAATTAGGTCATTTTCGTCCTCCCTAGGCTTATTCTTGTCCAATTAGGGTTTTTAACCAATCTTGTGCATCCAATAAGTTTGTTTGTTTCATTGAATTAATATTTAGGTCATTTTCGTCCTCCCTAGGCATATTCTTGTCCAATTAGGGTTTTTAACCAATCTTGTGCATCCAATAACTTTGTTTGTGTCATTGAATTAATATTTAGGTCATTTTCGTCCTCCCCAGGCATATTCTTGTCCAATTAGGGTTTTTAACCAATCTTGTGCATCCAATAGGTGTGTTTGTGTCATTTGATGATCAATTAGGTCATTTTCGTCCTCCCTAGGCTTATTCTTGTCCAATTAGGGTTTTTAACCAATCTTGTGCATCCAATAAGTTTGTTTGTTTCATTGAATTAATATTTAGGTCATTTTCGTCCTCCTTAGGCATATTCTTGTCCAATTAGGGTTTTTAACCAATCTTGTGTATCCAATAGGTGTGTTTGTGTCATTGGATGATCAATTAGGTCATTTTCGTCCTCCCTAGGCTTATTCTTGTCCAATTAGGGTTTTTAACCAATCTTGTGCATCCAATAACTTTGTTTGTGTCATTGAATTAACATTTAGGTCGTTTTCGTCCTCCCTAGGCATATTCTTGTCCAATTAGGGTTTTTAACCAATCTTGTGTATCCAATAGGTGTGTTTGTGTCATTGGATGATCAATTAGGTCATTTTCGTCCTCCCTAGGCTTATTCTTGTCCAATTAGGGTTTTTAACCAATCTTGTGCATCCAATAAGTTTGTTTGTTTCATTGAATTAATATTTATGTCATTTTCGTCCTCCATAGGCATATTCTTGTCCAATTAGGGTTTTTAACCAATCTTGTGCTTCCAATTGGTGTGTTTGTGTCATTGGATAATCAATTAGGTCATTTTCGTCCTCCCTAGGCATATTATTGTCCAATTAGGGTTTTTAACGAATCTTGTGCATCCAATAGGTGTGTTTGTGTCATTGGATGATCAAGTAGGTCATTTTCGTCCTCCATAGGCTTATTCTTGTCCAATTAGGGTTTTTAACCAATCTTGTGCATCCAATAAGTTGAGTTGTGTCATTAGATTAACATTTAGGTCATTGGATGTCCTCCCTAGGCTTATTCTTGTTGAATTAGGGTTTTTAACCAATCTTGTGCATCCAATAAGTTCATTTGTGTCATTTGATTTACATTTAGGTCATTTTCGTCCTCCCTAGGCATATTCTTGTCCAATTAGGGTTTTTAACCAATCTTGTGCATCCAATAGGTGTGTTTGTGTCATTGGATGATCAATTAGGTCATTTTCGTCCTCCCTAGGCTTATTCTTGTCCAATTAGGGTTTTTAACCAATCTTGTGCATCCAATAAGTTTGTTTGTGTCATTGAATTAATATTTAGGTCATTTTCGTCCTCCCTAGGCATCATCTTTTCCAATTAGGGTTTTTAACCAATCTTTTGCCTCCAATAGGTGTGTTTGTGTCATTGGATGATCAATTAGGTAATTTTCGTCCTCCCTAGTCTTATTCTTGTCCAATTAGGGTTTTTAACCAATCTTGTGCATCCAATAAGTTTGTTTGTGTCATTGAATTAATATTTAGGTCATTTTCGTCCTCCCTAGGCATCATCTTGTCCAATTAGGGTTTTTAACCAATCTTTTGCATCCAATAGGTGTGTTTGTGTCATTGGATGATCAATTAGGTCATTTTCGTCCTCCCTAGGCTTATTCTTGTCCAATTAGGGTTGTTAACCAATCTTGTGCATCCAATAACTTTGTTTGTGTCATTGAATTAATATTTAGGTCATTTTCGTCCTCCCTAGGCATATTCTTGTCCAATTAGGGTTTTTAACCAATCTTGTGCATCCAATAGGTGTGTTTGTGTCATTGGATGATCAATTAGGTCATTTTCGTCCTCCCTAGGCTTATTCTTGTCCAATTAGGGTTTTTAACCAATCTTGTGCATCCAATAAGTTCATTTGTGTCATTGGATTAACATTTAGGTCATATCCATCATCCCTAGGCATATTCTTGTGCAATTAGGGTTTTTAACCAATCTTGTGCATCCAATAAGTTCATTTGTGTTATTGGATTAACATTTAGGTCACATTCGTCCTCCCTAGGCATATTCTTGTCCAATTAGGGTTTTTAACCAATCTTGTGCATCCAATAACTTTGTTTGTGTCATTGAATTAATATTTAGGTCATTTTCGTCCTCCCTAGGCATATTCTTGTCCAATTAGGGATTTTAACCAATCTTGTGCATCCAATAGGTGAGTTTGTGTCATTGGATGATCAATTAGGTCATTTTCGTCCTCCCTAGGCTTATTCTTGTCCAATTATGGTTTTTAACCAATCTTGTGCATCTAATAGGTGTGTTTGTGTCATTGGATGATCAATTAGGTCATTTTCGTCCTCCCTAGGCTTATTCTTGTCCAATTAGGGTTTTTAACCAATCTTGTGCAACCAATAACTTTGTTTGTGTCATTGAATTAATATTTAGGTCATTTTCCTCCTCCCTAGGCATATTCATATCCAATTAAGGTTTTTAACCAATTTTGTGCATCCAATAGGTGTGTTTGTGTCATTGGATGATCAATTAGGTCATTTTCGTCCTCCCTAGGCTTATTCTTGTCCAATTAGGGTTTTTAATCAATCTTGTGCATCCAATAAGTTCATTTGTGTCATTGGATTAACATTTAGGTCATTTTCATCCTCCCTAGGCATATTCTTGTCCAATTAGGGTTTTTAACCAATCTTGTGCTTCCAATAGGTGTGTTTGTGTCATTGGATGATCAATTAGGTCATTTTCGTCCTCCCTAGGCTTATTCTTGTCCAATTAGGGTTTTTAACCAATCTTGTGCATCCAGTAAGTTTGTTTATGTCATTGAATTAATATTTAGGTCATTTTCGTCCTCCCTAGGCATATTCTTGTCCAATTAGGGTTTTTAACCAATCTTGTGCATCCAAGAGGTGTGTTTGTGTCATTGGATGATCAATTAGGTCATTTTCGTCCTCCCTAGGATTATTCTTGTCAATTAGAGTTTTTAACCAATCTTGTGCATCCAATAACTTTGTTCGTGTCATTGAATATAAATTTTGGTCATTTTCGTCCTCCCTAGGTATCATCTTGTCCAATTAGGGTTTTTAACCAGTCTTTTGCATCCAATAGGTGTGTTTGTGTCATTGGATGATCAATTAGGTCATTTTCGTCCTCCCTAGGCTTATTCTTGTCCAATTAGGGTTTTTAACCAATCTTGTGCATCCAATAGGTGTGTTTGTGTCGTTGGATGATCAATTGGGTCATTTTCGTCCTCCCTAGGCATATTCTGGTCCAATTAGGGTTTTTAACCAATCTTGTGCATCCAATAGGTGTGTTTGTGTCATTGGATGATCAATTAGGTCATTTTCGTCCTCCCTAGGCTTATTCTTGTCCAATTAGGGTTTTTAACCAATCTTGTGCATCCAATAAGTGCATTTGTGTCATTGGATTAACATTTATGTCATTTTCGTCCTCCCTAGGCATATTCTTGTCCAATTAGGGTTTTTAACCAATCTTGTGCATCCAATAGGTGTGTTTGTGTCATTGGATGATCAATTAGGTCATTTTTGTCCTCCCTAGGCATATTCTTGTCCAATTAGGGTTTTTAACCAATCTTGTGCTTCCAATAGGTGTGTTTGTGTCATTGGATGATCAATTAGGTCATTTTGGTCCTCCCTTGGCTTATTCTTGTCCAATTAGGGTTTTAAACCAATCTTGTGCATCGAATAGGTGTGTTTGTGTCATTGGATGATCAATTAGGTCATTTTCGTCCTCCCTAGGCTTATTCTTGTCCAATTAGGGTTTTTAACCAATCTTGTGCATCCAATAAGTTTGTTTGTGTCATTGAATTAATATTTAGGTCATTTTCGTCCTCCCTAGGCATATTCTTGTCCAATTAGGGTTTTTAACCAATCTTGTGCATCCAATAGGTGTGTTTGTGTCATTGGATGATCAATTAGGTCATTTTCGTCCTCCCTAGGCATATTCTTGTCCGATTAGGGTTTTTAACCAATCTTGTGCATCCAATAACTTTGTTTGTGTCATTGAATTAATATTTAGGTCATTTTCGTCCTCCCTAGGCATATTCTTGTCCAATTAGGGTTTTTAACCAATCTTGTTTATCCAATAGGTGTGTTTGTGGCATTGGATGATCAATTAGGTCATTTTTCGTCCTCCCTAGGCTTATTCTTGTCCAATTAGGGTTTTTAACCAATCTTGTGCATCCAATAAGTTCATTTGTGTCATTGGATTAACATTTAGGTCATTTTCGTCCTCCCTAGGCATATTCTTGTCCAATTAGGGTTTTTAACCAATCTTGTGCTTCCAATAGGTGTCTTTGTGTCATTGGATAATCGATTAGGTCAGTTTCTTCCTCCCTAGGCTTATTCTTGTCCAATTAGGGTTTTTAACCAATCTTGTGCATCCAATAAGTTTGTTTGTGTCATTGAATTAATATTTAGGTCATTTTCGTCCTCCCTAGGCATATTCTTGTCCAATTAGGGTTTTTTTAACCAATCTTGTGCATCCAATAGGTGTGTTTGTGTCATTGGATGATCAATTAGGTCATTTTCGTCTTCCCTAGGCATATTCTTGTCCAATTAGGGTTTTTAACCAATCTTGTGCATCCAATAAGTTAATTTGTGTCATTGGATTAATATTTAGGTCATTTTCGTACTCCCTAAGCTTATTCTTGTCCAATTAGGGTTTTTAACCAATCTTGTGCATCCAATAGGTGTGTTTGTGTCATTGGATGATCAATTAGGTCATTTTCGTCCTCCCTAGGCTTATTCTTGTCCAATTAGGGTTTTTAACCAATCTTGTGCATCCAATAAGTTGAGTTATGTCATCGGATTAACATTTAGGACATTTTCGTCGTCCCTAGGCTTATTCTTGTCCAATTAGGGTTTTTAACCAATCTTGTGCATCCAATAGGTGTGTTTGTGTCATTGGATGATCAATTAGGTCGTTTTCGTCCTCCCTAGGCTTATTCTTGTCCAATTAGGGTTTTTAACCAATCTTGTGCATCCAATAAGTTGAGTTGTTTCATTGGATTAACATTTAGGTCATTTTCGTCCCCCCTAGAATTATTCTTGTCCAATTAGGGTTTTTAACCAATCTTGTGTATCCAATAGGTGTGTTTGTGTCATTGGATGATCAATTAGGTCATTTTCGTCCTCCCTAGGCTTATTCTTGTCCAATTAGGGTTTTTAACCAATCTTGTGCATCCAATAGGTGTGTTTGTGTCATTGGATGATCAATTAGGTCATTTTCGTCCTCCCTAGGCTTATTCTTGTCCAATTAGGGTTTTTAACCAATCTTGTGCATCCAATAACTTTGTTTGTGTCATTGAATTAATATTTAGGTCATTTTCGTCCTCGCTAGGCATATTTTTGTCCAATTAGGGTTTTTAACAAATCTTGTTCATCCAATAGGTGTGTTTGTGTCATTTGATGATCAATTAGGTCATTTTCGTCCTCCCTAGGCTTTTTCTTGTCCAATTAGGGTTTTTAACCAATCTTGTGCATCCAATAAGTTTGTTTGTTTCATTGAATTAATATTTAGGTCATTTTCGTCCTCCCTAGGCATATTCTTGTCCAATTAGGGTTTTTAACCAATCTTGTGCATCCAATAGGTGTGTTTGTGTCATTGGATGATCAATTAGGTCATTTTCGTCCTCCCTAGGCTTATTCTTGTCCAATTAGGGTTTTTAACCAATCTTGTGCATCCAATAACTTTGTTTGTGTCATTGAATTAATATTTAGGTCATTTTCGTCCACCCTAGGCATATTCTTGTCGAATTAGGGTTTTTAACCAATCTTGTGCATCCAATAGGGGTGTTTGTGTCATTTGATGATCAATTAGGTCATTTTCGTCCTCCCTAGGCTTATTCTTGCCCAAATAGGGTTTTTAACCAATCTTGTGCATCCAATAAGTTTGTTTGTTTCATTGAATTAATATTTAGGTCATTTTCGTCCTCCCTAGGCATATTCTTGTCCAATTAGGGTTTTTAACCAATCTTGTGCATCCAATAGGTGTGTTTGTGTCATTGGATGATCAATTAGGTCATTTTCGTCCTCCTTAGGCTTATTGTTGTCCAATTAGGGTTTTTAACCAATCTTGTGCATCCAATAAGTTTGTTTGTGTCATTGAATTAATATTTAGGTCATTTTCGTCCTCCCAAGGCATATTCTTGTCCAATTAGGGTTTTTAACCAATCTTGTGCATCCAACAGGTGTGTTGGTGTCATTGGATGATCAATTAGGTCATTTTCGTCCTCCCTAGGCTTATTCTTGTCCAATTAGGGTTTTTAACCAATCTTGTGCATCCAATAAGTTTTTTTGTGTCATTGAATTCATATTTAGGTCATTTTCGTCCTCCCTAGGCATATTTTTGTCCAATTAGGATTTTTAACCAATCTTGTGCATCCAATAGGTGTGTTTGTGTCATCGGATGATCAATTAGGTCATTTTCGTCCTCCCTAGGCTTATTCTTATCCAATTAGGGTTTTTAACCAATCTTGTGCATCCAATAAGTTTGTTTGTTTCATTGAATTAATATTTAGGTCATTTTCGTCCTCCCAAGTCATATTCTTGTCCAATTAGGGTTTTTAACCAATCTTGTGCATCCAATAGGTGTGTTTGTGTCATTGGATGATCAATTAGGTCATTTTCGTCCTCCCTAAGCTTATTCTTGTCCAATTAGGGTTTTTAACCAATCTTGTGCATCCAATAAGTTGAGTTGTGTCATTGGATGATCAATTAGGTCATTTTCGTTCTCCCTACGCTTATTCTTGTCCAATTAGGGTTTTTAACCAATCTTGTGCATCCAATAAGTTCATTTGTGTCATTGGATTAACATTTAGGTCATATTCGTCCTCCCTAGGCATATTCTTGTCCAATTAGGGTTTTTAACCAATCTTGTGCATCCAAAAGGTGTGTTTGTGTCATTGGATGATCAATTAGGTCATTTTCGTCCTCCCTAGGCATATTCTTGTCCAATTAGGGTTTTTAACCAATCTTGTGCATCCAATAGGTGTGTTTGTGTCATTGGATGATCAATTAGGTCATTTTCGTCCTCCCTAGGCTTATTCTTGTCCAATTAGGGTTTTTAACCAATCTTGTGCATCCAATACGTTCATTTGTGTCATTGGATTAACATTTTGGTCATTTTCGTCCTCCCTAGGCATATTCTTGCTCATTTAGAGTTTTAGACCAATCTTGTGCATCCAATAGGTGTGTTTGTGTCATTGGATGATCAATTAGGTAATTTTCGTCCTCCCAAAGCTTATTCTTGTCCAATTAGGGTTTTTAACTAATCTTGTGCATCCAATAAGTTCATTTGTGTCATTGGATGATCAATTAGGTCATTTTCGTCCTCCCTAGGCATATTCTTGTCCAATTAGGGTTTTTAACCAATCTTGTGCATCCAATAGGTGTGTTTGTGTCATTGGATGATCAATTAGGTCATTTTCGTCCTCCCTAGGCTTATTCTTGTCCAATTAGGGTTTTTAACCAATCTTGTGCATCCAATAAGTTCATTTGTGTCATTGGATTAACATTTAGATCATTTTCGTCCTGCCTAGGCATATTCTTGTCCAATTAGGGTTTTTAACCAATCTTGTGCATCCAATAGGTGTGTTTGTGTCATTGGATGATCAATTAGGTTATTTTCGTCCTCCCTAGGCTTATTCTTGTCCAATTAGGGTTTTTAACCAATCTTGTGCATCCAATAGGTGTGTTTGTGTCATTGGATGACCAATTAGGTCATTTTCGTCCTCCCTAGGCATATTCTTGTCCAATTAGGGTTTTTAACCAATCTTGTGCATCCAATAGGTGTGTTTGTGTCATTGGATGATCAATTAGGTCATTTTCGTCCTCCCTAGGCTTATTCTTGTCCAATTAGGGTTTTTAACCAATCTTGTGCATCCAATAAGTTCATTTGTGTCATTGGATTAACATTTAGGTCATTTTCGTCCTCCCTAGGCATATTATTGTCAAATTAGGGTTTTTAACCAATCTTGTGCATCCAATAGGTGTCTTTGTGTCATTGGGTGATCAATTAGGGTATTTTCGTCCTCCCTAGGCATATTCTTGTCCAATTAGGGTTTTTAACCAATCTTGTGCATCCAATAGGTGTGTTTGTGTCATTGGATGATCAATTAGGCCATTTTCGTCCTCCCTAGGTTTATTTTTGTCCAATTAGGGTTTTTAACCAATCTTGTGCATCCAATAGGTGTGTTTGTGTCATTGGATGATCAATTAGGTCATTTTCGTCCTCCCTAGGCTTATTCTTGTCCAATTAGGGTTTTTAACCAATCTTGTGCATCCAATAAGTTCATTTGTGTCATTGGATTAACATTTAGGTCATTTTCGTCCTCCCTAGGCATATTATTGTCCAATTAGGGTTTTTAACCAATCTTGTGCATCCAATAGGTGTGTTTGTGTCAATGGATGATCAATTAGGTCATTTTCGTCCTCCCTAGGCATATTCTTGTCCAATTAGGGTTTTTAACCAATCTTGTGCATCCAATAGGTGTGTTTGTGTCATTGGATGATCAATTAGGTCATTTTCGTCCTCCCTAGGCTTATTCTTGTCCAACTAGTGTTTTTAACCAATCTTCTGCATCCGATAAGTTTGTTTGTGTCATTGAATTAATATTTAGGTCATTTTCGTCCTCCCTAGGAATATTCTTGTCCAATAAGTGTTTTTAACCAATCTTGTGCATCCAATAGGTGTGTTTGTGTCGTTGGATGATCAATTAGGTCATTTTCGTCCTCCCTAGGCATATTCTTGTCCAATTAGGGTTTTTAACCAATCTTGTGCATCCAATAGGTGTGTTTGTGTCATTGGATGATCAATTAGGTCATTTTCGTCCTCCCTAGGCTTATTCTTGTCCAATTAGGGTTTTTAACCAATCTTGTGCATCCAATAGGTGTGTTTGTGTCATTGGATGATCAAGTAGGTCATTTTCGTCCTCCCTAAGCTTATTCTTGTCCAATTAGGGTTTTGAACCAATCTTGTGCATCCAATAACTTTGATTGTGTCATTGAATTAATATTTAGGTCATTTTCGTCCTCCCTAGGCATATTCTTGTCCAATTAGGGTTTTTAACCAATCTTGTGCATCCAATAGGTGTGTTTGTGTCATTGGATGATCAATTAGGTCATTTTCGTCCTCCCTAGGCTTATTCTTGTCCAATTAGGGTTTTTAACCAATCTTGTGCATCCAATAACTTTGATTGTGTCATTGAATTAATATTTAGGTCATTTTCGTCCTCCCTAGGCATATTCTTGTCCAATTACGGTTTTTAACCAATCTTGTGCATCCAATAGGTGTGTTTGTGTCATTGGATGATCAATTAGGTCATTTTCGTCCTCCCTAGGCTTATTCTTGTCCAATTAGGGTTTTTTACCAATCTTGTGCATCCAATAAGTTCATTTGTGTCATTGGATGATCAATTAGGTCATTTTCGTCCTCCCTAGGCATATTCTTGTCCAACTAGGGTTTTTAACCAATCTTGTGCATCCAATAGGTGTGTTTGTGTCATTGGATGATCAATTAGGTCATTTTCGTCCTCCCTAGGCTTATTCTTGTCCAATTAGGGTTTTTAACCAATCTTGTGCATCCAATAAGTTCATTTGTGTCATTGGATGATCAATTAGTTCATTTTTGTCCTCCCTAGGCATGTTCTTGTCCAACTAGGGTTTTTAACCAATCTTATGCATCCAATAAGTTTGTTTGTGTCATTGAATTAATATTTAGGTCATTTTCGTCCTCCCTAGGCATATTCTTGTCCAATTAGGGTTTTTAACCAATCTTGTGCATCCAATAGGTGTGTTTGTGTCATTGGATGATCAATTAGGTCATTTGCGTCCTCCCTAGGCTTATTCTTGTCCAATTAGGGTTTTTAACCAATCTTGTGCATCCAATAGGTGTGTTTGTGTCATTGGAAGATCAATTAGGTCATTTTCGTCCTCCCTAGGCATATTCTTGTCCAATTAGGGTTTTTAACCAATCTTGTGCATCCAATAGGTGTGTTTGTGTCATTGGATGATCAATTAGGTCATTTTCGTCCTCCCTAGGCATATTCTTGTCCAATTAGGGTTTTTAACCAATCTTGTGCATCCAATAAGTTAAGTTGTGTCATTGGACTAACATTTAGGTCATTTTCGTCCTCCCTAGGCTTATTCTTGTCCAATTAGGGTTTTTAACCAATGTTGTGCATCCAATAGGTGTGTTAGTGTCATTGGATGATCAATTTGGTCAATTTCGTCCTCCATAGGCTTATTCTTGTCCAATTAGGGTTTTTAACCAATCTTGTGCATCCAATAGGTGTGTTTGTGTCATTGGATGATCAATTAGGTCATTTTCGTCCTCCCTAGGCTTATTCTTGTCCAATTAGGGTTTTTAACCAATCTTGTGCATCCGATAAGTTTGTTTGTGTCATTGAATTATATTTAGGTCATTTTCGTCCTCCCTAGGCATATTCTTGTCCAATTAGGGTTTTTAACCAATCTTGTGCATCCAATAGGTGTGTTTGTGTCATTGGATGATCAATTAGGTCATTTTCGTCCTCCCTAGGCTTATTCTTGTCCAATTAGGGTTTTTAACCAATCTTGTGCATCCAATAAGTTGAGTTGTGTCATTGGATTAACATTTAGGTCATTTTCGTCCTCCCTAGGCTTATTCTTGTCCAATTAGGGTTTTTAGCCAATCTTGTGCATCCAATAAGTTGAGTTGTGTTATTGGATTAACATTTAGGTTATTTTCGTCCTCCCTAGGCTTATTCTTGTCCAATTAGGGTTTTTAACCAATCTTGTGCATCCAATAAGTTCATTTGTGTCATTGGATTAACATTTAGGTCATTTTCGTCCTCCCTAGGCATATTCTTGTCCAATTAGGGTTTTTAACCAATCTTGTGCTTCCAATAGGTGTGTTTGTGTCATTGGATGATCAATTAGGTCATTTTCGTCCTCCCTAGGCTTATTCTTGTCCAATTAGGGTTTTTAACCGATCTTCTGCATCCAATAGGTGTGTTTGTGTCTGGATGATCAATTAGGTCATTTTCGTCCTGCCTAGGCATATTCTTGTCCAATTAGGGTTTTTAACCAATTTTGTGCATCTAATAGGTGTGTTTGTGTCATTGGATGATCAATTAGGTCATTTTCGTCCTCCCTAGGCATATTCTTGTCCAATTAGGTTTTTAACCAATCTTGTGCTGCCAAAGGTGTGTTTGTGTCATTGGATGATCAATTAGGTCATTTTCGTCCTCCCTAGGCATATTCTTGTCCAATTAGGGTTTTTAACCAATCTTGTGCATCCAATAGGTGTGTTTGTGTCATTGGATGATCAATTAGGTCATTTTCGTCCTCCCTAGGCATATTCTTGTCCAATTAGGGTTTTTAACCAATCTTGTGCATCCAATAGGTGTGTTTGTGTCATTGGATGATCAATTAGGTCATTTTCGTCCTCCCTAGGCTTATTGTTGTCCAATTAGGGTTTTTAACCAATCTTGTGCATCCAATAGGTGTGTTTGTGTCATTGGATGATCAATTAGGTCATTTTCGTCCTCCATAGGCTTATTCTTGTCCAATTAGGGTTTTTAACCAATCTTGTGCATCCAATAGGTGTGTTTGTGTGATTGGATGATCAATTAGGTCATTTTCGTCCTCCCTAGGCTTATTCTTGTCCAATTAGGGTTTTTAACCAATCTTGTGCATCCAATAGGTGTGTTTGTGTCATTGGATGATCAATTAGGTCATTTTCGTCCTCCCTGGGCTTATTCTTGTCCAATTAGGGTTTTTAACCAATCTTGTGCATCCAATAAGTTCATTTGTTTCATTGGATTAACATTTAGGTCATTTTCGTCCTCCCGAGGCATATTCTTGTCCAATTAGGGTTTTTAACCAATCTTGTGCATCCAATAGGTGTGTTTGTGTCATTGGATGATCAATTAGGTCATTTTCGTCATCACTAGGCTTATTCTTGTCCAATTAGGGTTTTTAACCAATCTTGTGCATCCAATAAGTTGAGTTGTGTCATTGGATTAACATTTAGGTCATTTTCGTCCTCCCTAGGCATATTCTTGTCCAATTAGGGTTTTTAACCAATCTTGTGCATCCAATAGGTGTGTTTGTGTCATTGGATGATCAATTAGGTCATTTTCGTCCTCCCTAGGCTTATTCTTGTCCAATTAGGGTTTTTAACCAATCTTGTGCATCCAATAAGTTTGTTTGTGTCATTGAATTAATATTTAGGTCATTTTCGTCCTCCCTAGGCATATTCTTGTCCAATTAGCGATTTTAACCAATCTTGTGCATCCAATAGGTGTGTTTGTGTCATTGGATGATCAATTAGGTCATTTTCGTCCTCCCTAGGCTTATTATTGTCCTATTAGGGTTTTTAATCAATCTTGTGCATCCAATAAGTTTGTTTGTGTCATTGAATAAATATTTAGGTCATTTTCGTCCTCCCAAGGCATATTCTTGTCCAATTAAGGTTTTTAACCAATCTTGTGCATCCAATAGGAGTGTTTGTGTCATTGGATGATCAATTAGGTCATTTTGGTCCTCCCTAGGCTTATTCTTGTCCATTTAGGGTTTTTAACCAATCTTGTGCATCCAATAAGTTTGTTTGTGTCATTGAATTAATATTTAGGTCATTTTCGTCCTCCCTAGGCATATTCTTGTCCAATTAGGGTTTTTAACCAATCTTGGGCATCCAATAGGTGTGTTTGTGTCATTGGATGATCAATTAGGTCATTTTTGTCCTCCCTAGGCTTATTCTTGTTCAATTAGGGTTTTAAACCAATCTTGTGCATCCAATAGGTGTGTTTGTGTCATTGAATGATCTATTAGGTCATTTTCGTCCTCTCTAGGCTTATTCTTTTCCAATTAGTGTTTTTAACCAATCTTGTGCATCCAATAGGTGTGTTTGTGTCATTGGATGATCAATTAGGCCATTTTCGTCCTCTCTAGGCTTATTCTTGTCCAATTAGGGTTTTTAACCAATCTTGTGCTTCCAATAGGTGTTTTTGTGTCATTGGATGATCAATTAGGTCATTTTGGTCCTCCCTATGCTTATTCTTTTCCAACTAGGGTTTTTAACCAATCTTGTGCATCCAATAAGTTTGTTTGTGTCATTGAATTAATATTTAGGTTATTTTTGTCCTCCCTAGACATATTCTTGTCCAATTAGGGTTTTTAATCAATCTTGTGCATCCAATAGGTGTGTTTGTGTCATTGGATGATCAATTAGATCATTTTCGTCCTCCCTGGGCTTATTCTTGTCCAATTAGGGTTTTTAACCAATCTTGTGCATCCAATAGTTGTGTTTGTGTCATAGAATGATCTATTAGGTCATTTTCGTCCTCTCTAGGCTTATTCTTGTCCAATTAGTGTTTTTAACCAATCTTGTGCATCCAATAGGTGTGTTTGTGTCATTGGATGATCAATTAGGTCATTTTCGTCCTCTCTAGGCATATTCTTGTCCAATTAGGGTTTTTAACCAATCTTGTGCATCCAATAGGTGTGTTTGTGGCAATGGATGATCAATTAGGTCATTTTCGTCCTCCCTAGGCTTATTCTTGTCCAATTAGGGTTTTTAACCAATCTTGTGCATCCAATAGGTGTGTTTGTGTCATTGGATGATCAATTTGGTCATTTTCGTCCTCCCTAGGCTTATTCTTGTCCAATTAGGGTTTTTAACCCATCTTGTGCATCCAATAACTTTGTTTGTGTCATTGAATTAATATTTAGGTCATTTTCGTCATCCCTAGGCTTATTCTTGTCCAATTAGGGTTTTTAACTAATCTTGTGCATCCAATAAGTTCATTTGTGTCATTGGATGATCAATTAGGTCATTTTCGTCCTCCCTAGGCATATTCTTGTCCAATTAGGGTTTTTAACCAATCTTGTGCATCCAATAAGTTGAGTTGTGTCATTGGATTAACATTTAGGTCACTTTCGTCCTCCCTAGGCTTATTCTTGTCCAATTAGGGTTTTTAACCAATCTTGTGCATCCAATAAGTTGACTTGTGTCATTGGATTAACATTTAGGTCATTTTCATCCTCCCTAGGCTTATTCTTGTCCAATTAGGGTTTTTAACCAATCTTGTGCATCCAATAACTTTGTTTGTGTCCTTGAATTAATATTTAGGTCATTTTCGTCCTCCGTAGGAATATTCTTGTCCAGTTAGGGTTTTTAACCAATCTTGTGCATCCAATAGGTGTGTTTGTGTCATTGGATGATCAATTAGGTCATTTTCGTCCTCCCTAGGCTTATTCTTGTCCAATTAGGGTTTTTAACCAATCTTGTGCATCCAATAGGTGTGTTTGGGTCATTGGATGATCAATTAGGTCATTTTTGTCCTCCCTAGGCTTATTCTTGTCCAATTAGGGTTTTTAACCAATCTTGTGCATCCAATAAGTTCATTTGTGTCATTGCATTAACATTTAGGTCATTTTCGTCCTCCCTAGACATATTCTTGTCCAATTAGGGTTTTGAACCAATCGTGTGTATCCAATAGGTGTGTTTGTTTCATTGGATTAACATTTAGGTCATTTTCGTCCTCCCTAGACATATTCTTGTCCAATTAGGGTTTTTAACCAAAGTTGTGCATCCAATAAGTTCATTTGTGTCATTGGATGATCAATTAGGTCATTTACGTCCTCCCTAGGCATATTCTGGCATATTCTTGTCCAATTAGGGTTTTTAACCAATCTTGTGCATCCAATAGGTCTGTTTGTGTCATTGGATGATCAATTAGGTTATTTTCGTCCTCCCTAGGCTTATTCTTGTCCAATTAGGGTTTTTAACCAATCTTGTGCATCCAATAGGTGTGTTTGTGTCATTGGATGATCAATTAGGTCATTTTCGTCCTCCCTAGGCATATTCTTGTCCAATTAGGGTTTTTAACCAATCTTGTGCATCCAATAAGTTTGTCTTTTTCATTGAATTAATATTTAGGTCATTTTTGTCCTCCCTAGGCATATTCTTGTCCAATTAGGGTTTTTAACGGATCTTGTGCATCCAATAGGTGTGTTTGTGTCATAGGATGATCAATTAGGTCATTTTCGTCCTCCCTAGGCTTATTCTTGTCCAATTAGGGTTTTTAACCAATCTTGTGCATCCAATAAGTTGAGTTGTGTCATTGGATTAACATTTAGGTCATTTTGGTCATCCTTTGGCTTATTCTTGTCCAATTAGGGTTTTTAACCAATCTTGTGCATCCAATAGGTGTGTTTGTGTCATTGGATGATCAATTAGGTCATTTTCGTCCTCCCTAGGCTTATTCTTGTCCAATTAGGGTTTTTAACCAATCTTGTGTATCCAATAAGTTGACTTGTGTCATTGGATTAACATTTAGGTCATTTTCGTCCTCCCTAGGCTTATTCTTGTCCAATTAGGGTTTTTAACCAATCTTGTGCATCCAATAAGTTCATTTGTGTCATTGGATTAACATTTAGGTCATTTTCGTCCTCCCTAGGCATATTCTTGTCCAATTAGGGTTTTTAACCAATCTTGTGCATCCAATAGGTTTATTTGTGTCATTGGATGATCAATTAGGTTATTTTCGTCCTCCCTAGGCTTATTTTTGTCCAATTATGGTTTTTAACCAATCTTGTGCATCCAATAGGTGTGTCTGTGTCATTGGATGATCAATTAGGTCATTTTCGTCCTCCCTAGGCATATTCTTGTCCAATTAGGGTTTGTAACCAATCTTGTGCATCCAATAAGTTTGTCTGTTTCATTGAATTAATATTTAGGTCATTTTCGTCCTCCCTAGGCATATTCTTGTCCAATTAGGGTTTTTAACCAATCTTGTGCATCCAATAGGTGTATTTGTGTCATTGGATGATCAATTAGGTTATTTTCGTCCTCCCTAGGCTTATTCGTGTCCAATAAGGGTTTTTAACTAATCTTGTGCATCCAATAAGTTCATTTGTGTCATTGGATGATCAATTAGGTCATTTTCGTCCTCCCTAGGCTTATTCTTGTCCAATTAGGGTTTTTAACCAATCTTGTGCATCCAATAAGTTTGTTTGTGTCATTGAATTAATATTTAGGTCGTTTTCGTCCTCCCTAGGCATATTCTTGCCCAATTAGGGTTTTTAACGAATCTTGTGCATCCAATAGGTGTGTTTGTGTCATTGGATGATCAATTAGGTCATTTTCGTCCTCCCTAGGCTTATTCTTGTCCAATTAGGGTTTTTAACCAATCTTGTGCATCCAATAGGTGTGTTTGTGTCATTGGATGATCAATTAGGTCATTTTCGTCCTCCCTAGGCTTATTCTTGTCCAATTATGGTTTTTAACAGTTCTTGTGCATCTAATAGGTGTGTATGTGTCATTGGATGATCAATTAGGTCATTTTCGTCCTCCCTAGGCTTATTCTTGTCCAATTAGGGTTTTTAACCAATCTTGTGCATCCAATAGGTGTGTTTGTGTCATTGGATGATCAATTAGGTCATTTTCGTCCTCCCTAGGCTTATTCTTGTCCAATTAGGGTTTTTAACCAATCTTGTGCATCCAATAGGTGTGTTTGTGTCATTGGATGATCAATTAGGTCATTTTCGTCCACCCTAGGCTTATTCTTGTCCAATCAGGGTTTTTAACCAATCTTGTGCATCCAATAGGTGTGTTTGTGTCATTGGATGATCAATTAGGTCATTTTCGTCCTCCCTAGGCTTATTCTTGTCCAATTAGGGTTTTTAACCAATCTTGTGCATCCAATAGGTGTGTTTGTGTCATTGGATGATCAATTAGGTCATTTTCGTCCTCCCTAGGCATATTCTTGTCCGATTAGGGTTTTTAACCAATCTTGTGTATCCAATAGGTGTGTTTGTGTCATTGGATGATCAATTAGGTCATTTTCGTCCTACCTAGGCATATTCTTGTCCAATTAGGGTTTTTAACCAATCTTGTGCATCCAATAGGTGTGTTTGTGTCATTGGATGATCAATTAGGTCATTTTCGTCCTCCCTAGGCTTATTCTTGTCCAAATAGGGTTTTAGACCAATCTTGTGCATCCAATAGGTGTGTTTGTGGCATTGGATGATCAATTAGGTTATTTTCGTCCTCCCTAGGCTTATTCTTTTCCAATTAGGGTTTTTAACTAATCTTGTGCATCCGATAAGTTTGTTTGTGTCATTGAATTAATATTTAGGTCATTTTCGTCCTCCCAAGGCTTATTCTTGCCCAATAGGGTTTTTAACCAATCTTATGCATCCAATAAGTTGAGTTGTGTCATTGGATTAACATTTAGGTCATTTTCGTCCTCCCTAGGCTTATTCTTGTCCAATTAGGGTTTTTAACCAATCTTGTGCATCCAATAGGTGTCTTTGTGTCATTGGATGATCAATTAGGTCATTTTCGTCCTCCCTAGGCTTATTCTTGCCCAATAGGGTTTTTAACCAGTCTTGTGCATCCAATAAGTTGAGTTGTGTCATTGGATTAACATTTAGGTCATTTTCGTCCTCCCTAGGCTTATTCTTGTCCAATTAGGGTTTTTAACCAATCTTGTGCATCCAATAGGTGTGTTTGTGTCATTGGATGATCAATTAGGTCATTTTCGTCCTCCCTAGGCTTATTCTTGTCCAAATAGGGTTTTAGACCAATCTTGTGCATCCAATAGGTGTGTTTGTGTCATTGGATGATCAATTAGGTCACTTTCGTCCTCCCGATGCTTATTCTTGTCCAATTAGAGTTTTTAACTAATCTTGTGCATCCGATAAGTTTGTTTGTGTCATTGAATTAGTATTTAGGTCATTTTCGTCCTCCCTAGGCATATTCTTGTCCAATTAGGGTTTTTAACCAATCTTGTGCATCCAATAGGTGTGTTTGTGTCATTGGATGATCAATTAGGTCATTTTCGTCCTCCCTAGGCTTATTCTTGTCCAATTAGGGTTTTTAACCAATCTTGTGCTTCCAATAGGTGTGTTTGTGTCATTGGATGATCAATTAGGTCATTTTCGTCCTCCCTAGTCTTATTCTTGTCCAATTAGGGTTTTTAACCAATCTTGTGCATCCAATAACTTTGTTTGTGTCATTGAATTAATATTTAGGTCATTTTCGTCCTCCCTAGGCATATTCTTGTCCAATTAGGGTTTTTAACCAATCTTGTGCATCCAATAGGTGTGTTTGTGTCATTGGATGATCAATTAGGTCATTTTCCTCCTCCCTAGTCTTGTTCTTGTCCAATTAGGGTTTTTAACCAATCTTGTGCATCCAATAACTTTGTTTGTGTCATTGAATTAATATTTAGGTCATTTTCGTCCTCCCTAGGCATATTCTTGTCCAATTAGGGTTTTTAACCAATCTTGTGCATCCAATAGGTGTGTTTGTGTCATTGGATGATCAATTAGGTCATTTTCGTCCTCCCTAGGCTTATTCTTGTCCAATTAGGGTTTTTAACCAATCTTGTTCATCCAATAGGTGTGTTTGTGTCAATGGATGATCAATTAGGTCGTTTTCGTCGTCCCTAGGCTTATTCATGTCCAATTAGGGTTTTTAACCAATCTTGTGCATCCAATAGGTGTGTTTGTGTCATTGGATGATCAATTAGGTCATTTTCGTCCTACCTAGACTTATTCTTGTCAAATTAGGGTTTTTAATCAATCTTGTGCATCCAATAACTTTGTTTGTGTCATTGAATTAATATTTAGGTCATTTTCGTCCTCCCTAGGCATATTCTTGTCCAATTAGGGTTTTTAACCAATCTTGTGCATCCAATAGGTGTGTTTGTGTCATTGGATGATCAATTAGGTCATTTTCGTCCTCCCTAGGCTTATTCTTGTCCAATTAGGGTTTTTAACCAATCTTGTGCATCCAATAGGTGTGTTTGTGTCATTGGATGATCAATTAGGTCATTTTCGTCCTCCATAGACATATTCTTGTCCAATTAGGGTTTTTAACCAATCTTGTGCATCCAATAAGTTCATTTGTGTCATTGGATTAACATTTAGGTCATTTTCGTCCTCCCTAGGCATATTCTTGTCCAATTAGGGTTTTTAACCAATCTTGTGCATCCAATAGGTGTGTTTGTGTCATTGGAAGATCAATTAAGTCATTTTCGTCCTCCCTAGGCTTATTCTTGTCCAATTAGGGTTTTTAACCAATCTTGTGCATCCAATAAGTTCATTTGTGTCATTGGATGATCAATTAGGTCATTTTCGTCCTCCCTAGGCTTATTCTTGTCCAATTAGGGTTTTTAACCAATCTTGTGCATCCAATAAATTTGTTTGTGTCATTGAATTAATATTTAGGTTATTTTCGTCCTCCCTAGGCATATTCTTGTCCAATTAGGGTTTTTAACCAATCTTGTGCATCCAATAGGTGTGTTTGTGTCATTGGATGATCAATTAGGTCATTTTCGTCCTCCCTAGGCTTATTCTTGTCCAATTAGGGTTTTTCACCAATCTTGTGCATCCAATAAGTTCATTTGTATCATTGCATTAACATTTAGATCATTTTCGTCCTCCCTAGGCATATTCTTGTCCAATTAGGGTTTTTAACCAATCGTGTGTATACAATAGGTGTGTTTGTTTCATTGGATTAACATTTAGGTCATTTTCGTCCTCCCTAGGGATATTCTTGTCCAATTAGGATTTTTAACCAAAGTTGTGCATCCAATAAGTTCATTTGTGTCATTGGATGATCAATTAGGTCATTTACGTCCTCCCTAGGCATATTCTGGCATATTCTTGTCCAATTAGGGTTTTTAACCAATCTTGTGCATCCAATAGGTGTGTTTGTGTCATTGGATGATCAATTAGGTCATTTTCGTCCTCCCTAGGCTTATTCTTGTCCAATTAGGGTTTTTAACCAATCTTGTGTATTCAATAAGTTAAGTTGTGTCATTGGATTAACATTTAGGTCATTTTCGTCCTCCCTAGGCATATGCTTGTCCAATTAGGGTTTTTAACCAATCTTGTGCTTCTAACAGGTGTGTTTGTGTCATTGGATGATCAATTAGGTCATTTTCGTCCTCCATAGGCTTATTCTTGTCCAATTAGGGTTTTTAACCAATCTTGTGCATCCAATAAGTTTGTTTGTGTCATTGAATTAATATTTAGGTCATTTTCGTCCTCCCTAGGCATATTCTTGTCCAATTAGGGTTTTTAACCAATTTTGTGCATCCAATAGGTGTGTTTGTGGCAATGGATGATCAATTAGGTCATTTTCGTCCTCCCTAGGCTTATTCTTGTCCAATTAGGGTTTTTAACCAATCTTGTGCATCCTATAGGTGTGTTTGTGTCATTGGATGATCAATTAGGTCATTTTCGTCCTCCCTAAGCTTATTCTTGTCTAATAAGAGTTTTTAACCAATCTTGTGCATCCAATAACTTTGTTTGTGTCATTGAATTAATATTTAGGTCATTTTCGTCCTCCCTAGGCATATTGTTGTCCAATTAGGGTTTTTAACAAATCTTGTGCATCCAATAGGTGTGTTTGTGGCAATGGATGATCAATTAGGTCATTTTCGTCCTCCCTAGGCATATTCTTGTCCAATTAGGGTTTTTAACCAACCTTGTGCATCCAATAGGTGTGTTTGTGTCATTGGATGATCAATTAGGTCATTTACGTCCTCCCTAGGCTTATTCTTTTCCAATTAGGGTTTTTAACCAATCTTGTGCATCCAATAAGTTCATTTGTGTCATTGCATTAACATTTAGGTCATTTTCGTCCTCCCTAGGCATATTCTTGTCCAATTAGGGTTTTGAACCAATCGTGTGTATCCAATAGGTGTGTTTGTTTTATTGGATTAACATTTACGTCATTTTCGTCCTCCCTAGACATATTCTTGTCCAATTAGGGTTTTTAACCAAAGTTGTGCATACAATAAGTTCATTTGTGTCATTGGATGATCAATTAGGTCATTTTGGTCCTCCCAAGGCTTATTCTTGTCCAATTAGGGTTTTTAACCAATCTTGTGCATCCAATAGGTGTGTTTGTGTCATTGGATGAATAATTAGGTCATTTTCGTCCTCCCTAGGCATATTCTGGCATATTCTTGTCCAATTAGGGTTTTTAACCAATCTTGTGCATCCAATAGGTGTGTTTGTGTCATTGGATGATCAATTAGGTCATTTTCGTCCTCCCTAGGCTTATTCTTGTCCAATTAGGGTTTTTAACCAATCTTGTGCATCCAATAAGTTGAGTTGGGTCATCGGATTAACATTTAGGTCATGTTCATCCTCCCTTGGCATATTCTTGTCCAATTAGGGTTTTTAACCAATCTTGTGCATCCAATAGGTGTGGTTGTGTCATTGGATGATCAATTAGGTCATTTTTGTCCTCCCTAGGCTTATTCTTGTCCAATTAGGGTTTTTAACCAATCTTGTGCATCCAATAGGTGTGTTTGTGTCATTGGATGATCAATTAGGTCATTTTCGTCCTCCCTAGGCATATTCTTGTCCAATTAGTGTTTTTAACCAATCTTGTGCATCCAATAAGTTTGTTTGTGTCATTAAATTAATATTTAGGTCATTTTCGTCCTCCCAAGGCATATTCTTGTCCAATTAGGGTTTTTAACCAATCTTGTGCATCCAATAGGTGTGTTTGTGTCATTGGATGATCAATTAGGTCATTTTCGTCCTCCATAGGCTTATTCTTGTCCAATTAGGGTTTTTAACCAATCTTGTGCATCCAATAAGTTTGTTTGTGTCATTGAATTAATATTTAGGTCATTTTCGTCCTCCCTAGGCATATTCTTGTCCTATTATGGTTTTTAACCAATTTTGTGCATCCAATAGGTGTGTTTGTGGCAATGGATGATCAATTAGGTCATTTTCGTCCTCCCTAGGCTTATTCTTGTCCAATTAGGGTTTTTAACCAATCTTGTGCATCCTATAGGTGTGTTTGTGTCATTGGATGATCAATTAGGTCATTTTCGTCCTCCCTAGGCTTATTCTTGTCTAATAAGAGTTTTTAACCAATCTTGTGCATCCAATAACTTTGTTTGTGTCATTGAATTAATATTTAGGTCATTTTCGTCCTCCCTAGGCATATTGTTGTCCAATTAGGGTTTTTAACAAATCTTGTGCATCCAATAGGTGTGTTTGTGGCAATGGATGATCAATTAGGTCATTTTCGTCCTCCCTAGGCATATTCTTGTCCAATTAGGGTTTTTAACCAACCTTGTGCATCCAATAGGTGTGTTTGTGTCATTGGATGATCAATTAGGTCATTTACGTCCTCCCTAGGCTTATTCTTTTCCAATTAGGGTTTTTAACCAATCTTGTGCATCCAATAAGTTCATTTGTGTCATTGCATTAACATTTAGGTCATTTTCGTCCTCCCTAGGCATATTCTTGTCCAATTAGGGTTTTGAACCAATCGTGTGTATCCAATAGGTGTGTTTGTTTTATTGGATTAACATTTAGGTCATTTTCGTCCTCCCTAGACATATTCTTGTCCAATTAGGGTTTTTAACCAAAGTTGTGCATACAATAAGTTCATTTGTGTCATTGGATGATCAATTAGGTCATTTTGGTCCTCCCAAGGCTTATTCTTGTCCAATTAGGGTTTTTAACCAATCTTGTGCATCCAATAGGTGTGTTTGTGTCATTGGATGAATAATTAGGTCATTTTCGTCCTCCCTAGGCTTATTCTTGTCCAATTAGGGTTTTTAACCAATCTTGTGCATCCAATAAGTTGAGTTGTGTCATTGGATTAACATTTAGGTCATTTTCGTCCTCCCTAGGCTTATTCTTGTCCAATTAGGGTTTTTAACCAATCTTGTGCATTCAATAACTTTGTTTGTGTCCTTGAATTAATATTTAGGTCATTTTCGTCCTCCCTAGGCTTATTCTTGTCCAATTAGGGTTTTTAACCAATCTTGTGCATCCAATAAGTTCATTTGTGTCATTGGATTAACATTTAGGTCATTTTCGTCCTCCCTAGGCATATTCTTGTCCAATTAGGGTTTTTAACCAATCTTGTGCATCCAATAAGTTCATTTGTGTTATTGGATTAACATTTAGGTCATTTTCGTCTTCCCTTGGCATATTCTTGTCCAATTATGGTTTTTAACCAATCTTGTGCATCCAATAGGTGTGGTTGTGTCAATGGATAATCAATTAGGTCATTTTTGTCCTCCCTAGGCTTATTCTTGTCCAATTAGGGTTTTTAACCAATCTTGTGCATCCAATAAGTTTGTTTGTGTCATTGAATTAATATTTAGGTCATTTTCGTCCTCCCTAGGCATATTCTTGTCCAATTAGGGTTTTTAACCAATCTTGTGCATCCAATAGGTGTGTTTGTGTCATTGGATGATCAATTAGGTCATTTTCGTCCTCCCTAGGCTTATTCTTGTCCAATTAGGGTTTTTAACCAATCTTGTGCATCCAATAACTTTGTTTGTGTCCTTGAATTAATATTTAGGTCATTTTCGTCCTCCCTAGGCATATTCTTGTCCAATTAGGGTTTTTACACCAATCTTGGGCTTCCAATAGGTGTGTTTGTGTCATTGGATGATCAATTAGGTCATTTTCGTCCTCCCTAGGCTTATTCTTGTCCAATTAGGGTTTTTAACCAATCTTGTGCATCCAATAGGTGTGTTTGTGTCATTGGATGATCAATTAGGTCATTTTCGTCCTCCCTAGGCTTATTCTTGTCCAATTAGGGTTTTTAACCAATCTTGTGCATCCAATAAGTTTGTTTGTGTCATTGAATTATATTTAGGACATTTTCGTCCTCCCTAGGCATATTCTTTTCCAATTAGGGTTTTTAACCAATCTTGTGCATCCAATAGGTGTGTTTGCGGCAATGGATGATCAATTAAGTCATTTTCGTCCTCCCTAGGCTTATTCTTGTCCAATTAGGGTTTTTAACCAATCTTGTGCATCCAATAGGTGTGTTTGTGTCATTGGATGATCAATTAGGTCATTTTCGTCCTCCCTAGGCTTATTCTTGTCCAATTAGGGTTTTTAACCAATCTTGTGCATCCAATAGGTGTGTTTGTGTCATTGGATGATCAATTAGGTCATTTTCGTCCTCCCTAGGCTTATTCTTGTCCAATTAGGGTTTTTAACCAATCTTGTGCATCCAATAGGTGTGTTTGTGTCATTGGATGATCAATTTGCTCATTTTCGTCCTCCCTAGGCTTATTCTTGTCCAATTAGGGTTTTTAACCAATCTTGTGCATCCAATAAGTTTGTTTGTGTCATTGAATTAATATTTAGTTCATTTTCGTCCTCCCTAGGCATCATCTTGTCCAATTAGGGTTTTTAACCAATCTTGTGCATCCAATAGGTGTGTTTGTGTCATTGGATGATCAATTAGGTCATTTTCGTCCTCCCTAGGCTTATTCTTGTCCAATTAGGGTTTTTAACCAATCTTGTGCGTCCAATATGTGTGTTTGTGTCATTGGATGATCAATTACGTCATTTTCGTCCTCCCTAGGCTTATTCTTGTCCAATTAGGGTTTTTAACCAATCTTGTGCATCCAATAGGTGTGTTTGTGTCATTGGATGATCAATTAGGTCATTTTCGTCCTCCCTAGGCTTATTCTTGTCCAATTAGGGTTTTTAACCAATCTTGTGCATCCAATAGGTGTGTTTGTGTCATTGGATGATCAATTAGGTCATTTTCGTCCTCCCTAGGCTTATTCTTGTCCAATTAGGGTTTTTAACCAATCTTGTGCATCCAATAGGTGTGTTTGTGTCATTGGATGATCAATTAGGTCATTTTCGTCCTTTCTATGCTTATTTTTGTCCAATTAGGGTTTTTAAGCAATCTTGTGCATCCAATAAGTTCATTTGTGTCATTGGATGATCAATTAGGTCATTTTCGTCCTCCCTAGGCATATTCTTGTCCAACTAGGGTTTCTAACCAATCTTGTGCTTCCAATAGATGTGTTTGTGTCATTGGATGATCAATTAGGTCATTTTCGTCCTCCCTAGGCTTATTCTTGTCCAATTAGGGTTTTTAACCAATCTTGTGCATCCAATAGGTGTGTTTGTGTCATTGGATGATCAATTAGGTCATTTTCGTCCTCCCTAGGCTTATTCTTGTCCAATTAGGGTTTTTAACCAATCTTGTGCATCCAATAGGTGTGTTTGTGTCATTGGATGATCAATTAGGTCATTTTCGTCCTCCCTAGGCTTATTCTTGTCCAATTAGGGTCTTTAACCAATCTTGTGCATCCAAAAAGTTTGTTTCTTTCATTGAATTAATATTTAGGTCATTTTCGTCCTCCCTAGGCATATTCTTGTCCAATTAGGGTTTTTAACCAATCTTGTGCATCCAATAGGTGTGTTTGTGTCATTGGATGATCAATTAGGTCATTTTCGTCCTCCCTAGGCATATTCTTTTACAATTAGGGTTTTTAACCAATCTTGTGCATCCAATAGGTGTGTTTGTGTCATTGGATGATCAATTAGGTCATTTTCGTCCTCCCTAGGCTTATTCTTGTCCAATTAGGGTTTTTAACCAATCTTGTGCATCCAATAGGTGTGTTTGTGTCATTGGATGATCAATTAGGTCATTTTCGTCCTCCCTAGGCATATTCTTGTCCAATTAGGGTTTTTTACCAATCTTGTGCATCCAATAGGTGTGTTTGTGTCATTGGATGATCAATTAGGTCATTTTCGTCCTCCCTAGGCTTATTCTTGTCAAATTAGGGTTTTTAACCAATCATGTGCATCCAATAGGTGTGTTTGTGTCATTGGATGATCAATTAGGTCATTTTCGTCCTCCCTAGGCTTATTCTTGTCCAATTAGGGTTTTTAACCAATCTTGTGCATCCAATAGGTGTGTTTGTGTCATTGGATGATCAATTAGGTCATTTTCGTCCTCCCTAGGCATATTCTTGTCCAATTAGGTTTTAAACCAATCTTGTGCTTCCAATAGGTGTGTTTGTGTCATTGGATGATCAATTAGGTCATTTTCGTCCTCCCTAGCCATATTCTTGTCCAATTAGGGTTTTTAACAAATCTTGTGCATCCAATAGGTGTGTTTGTGTCATTGGATGATCAATTAGGTCATTTTCGTCCTCCCTAGGCTTATTCTTGTCCAATTAGGGTTTTTAACCAATCTTGTGCATCCAATAGGTGTGTTTGTGTCATTGGATGATCAATTAGGTCATTTTCGTCCTCCCTAAGCTTATTCTTGTCTAATTAGGGTTTTTAACCAATCTTGTGCATCCGATAAGTTTGTTTGTGTCATTGAATTAATATTTAGGTCATTTTCGTCCTCCCTAGGCATATTCTTGTCCAATTAGGGTTTTTAACCAATCTTGTGCATCCAGTAGGTGTGTTTGTGTCATTGGATGATCAATTAAGTCATTTATGTCCTCCCTAGGCATATTCTTGTCCAATTAGGGTTTTTATCCAATCTTGTGCATCCAATAGGTGTGTTTGTGTCATTGGATGATCAATTAGGTCATTTTCGTCCTCCCTAGGCTTATTCTTGTCCAATTAGGGTTTTTAACCAATCTTGTGCATCCAATAGGTGTGTTTGTGTCATTGGATGATCAATTAGGTCATTTTCGTCCTCCCTAGGCTTATTCTTGCCCAATTAGGGTTTTTAACCAATCTTGTGCATCCAATAAGTTGAGTTGTGTCATTGGATTAACATTTAGGTCATTTTCGTCCTCCCTAGGCTTATTCTTGTCCAATTAGGGTTTTTAACCAATCTTGTGCATCCAATAAGTTTGTTGGTGTCGTTGAATTAATATTTAGGTCATTTTCGTCCTCCCTAGGCATATTCTTGTCCAATTAGGGTTTTTAACCAATCTTGTGCATCCAATAGGTGTGTTTGTGTCATTGGATGATCAATTAGGTCATTTACGTCCTCCCTAGGCTTATTCTTGTCCAATTAGGGTTTTTAACCAATCTTGTGCATCCAATAACTTTGTTTGTGTAATTGAATTAATATTTAGGTCATTTTCGTCCTCGCTAGGCATATTCTTGTCCAATTAGGGTTTTTAACCAATCTTGTGCATCCAATAGGTGTGTTTGTGTCATTGGATGATCAATTAGGTCATTTTCGTCCTCCCTAGGCATATTCTTGTCCAATTAGGGTTTTTAACAAATCTTGTGCATCCAATAGGTGTGTTTGTGTCATTGGATGACCAATTAGGTCATTTTCGTCCGCCCTAGGCTTATTCTTGTCCAATTAGGGTTTTTAACCAATCTTGTGCATCCAATAAGTTGAGTTGTGTCATTGGATTAACATTTAGGTCATTTTCGTCCTCCCTAGGCTTATTCTTGTCCAATTAGGGTTTTTAACAAATCTTGTGCATCCAATAAGTTGAGTTGTGTCATTGGATTAACATTTAGGTCATTTTCGTCCTCCCTAGGCTTATTCTTGTCCAATTAGGGTTTTTAACCAATCTTGTGCATCCAATAACTTTGTTTGTGTCATTGAATTAATATTTAGGTCATTTTCGTCCTCCCTAGACATATTCTTGTCCAATTAGGGTTTTTAACCAATCTTGTGCATCCAATAGGTGTGTTTGTGTCATTGGATGATCAATTAGGTCATTTTTGTCCTCCCTAGGCTTATTCTTGTCCAATTAGGGTTTTTAACCATTCCTGTGCAGCCAATAAGTTTGTTTGTTTCATTGAATTAATATTTAGGTCATTTTTGTCCTCCCTAGGCATATTCTTGTCCAATTAGGGTTTTTAACCAATCTTGTGCATCCAAGAGGTGTGTTTGTGTCATTGGATGATCAATTATGTCATTTTCGTCCTCCCTAGGCTTATTCTTGTCCAATTAGGGTTTTTAACCAATCTTGTGCATCCAATAAGTTGAGTTGTGCCATTGGATTATCATTTAGGTCATTTTCGTCCTCCCTAGGCTTATTAGTGTCCAATTAGGGTTTTTAACCAATCTTGTGCATCCAATAAGTTGAGTTGTGTCATTGGATTAACATTTAGGTCATTTTCGTCCTCCCTAGGGTTATTCTTGTCCAATTAGGGTTTTTAACCAATCTTGTGCATCCAATAAGTTTGTTTGTGTCATTGAATGATCAATTAGGTCATTTACGTCCTCCCTAGGCATATTCTGGCATATTCTTGTCCAATTAGGGTTTTTAACCAATCTTGTGCATCCAATAGGTGTGTTTGTGTCATTGGATGATCAATTAGGTCATTTTCGTCCTCCCTAGGCTTATTCTTGTCCAATTAGGGTTTTTAACCAATCTTGTGTATTCAATAAGTTATGTTGTGTCATTGGATTAACATTTAGGTCATTTTCGTCCTCCCTAGGCATATGCTTGTCCAATTAGGGTTTTTAACCAATCTTGTGCTTCCAATAGGTGTGTTTGTGTCATTGGATGATCAATTAGGTCATTTTGGTCCTCCCTATGCTTATTCTTGTCCAATTAGGGTTTTTAACCAATCTTGTGCATCCAATAAATTTGTTTGTGTCATTGAATTAATATTTAGGTCATTTTCGTCCTCCCTAGGCATATTCTTGTCCAATTAGGGTTTTTAATCAATCTTGTGCATCCAATAGGTGTGTTTGTGTCATTGGATGATCAATTAGATCATTTTCGTCCTCCCTGGGCTTATTCTTGTCCAATTAGGGTTTTTAACCAATCTTGTGCATCCAATAGGTGTGTTTGTTTCATTGGATGATCAATTAGGTCATTTTCGTCCTCCCTAGGCTTATTCTTGTCCAATTAGGGTTTTTAACCAATCTTGTGCATCCAATAAGTTCATTAGTGTCATTGGATGATCAATTAGGTCATTTTCGTCCTCCCTAGGCATGTTCTTGTCCAACTAGGGTTTTTAACCAATCTTGTGCATCTAATAGGTGTGTTTGTGTCATTGGATGATCAATTAGGTCGTTTTCGTCCTCCCTAGGCTTATTCTTGTCCAATTAGGGTTTTTAACCAATCTTGTGCATCCAATAGGTGTGTTTGTGTCATTGGATGATCAATTAGGTCATTTTCGTCCTCCCTAGGCTTATTCTTGTCCAATTAGGGTTTTTAACCAATCTTGTGCATCCAATAGGTGTGTTTGTGTCATTGGATGATCAATTAGGTCATTTTCGTCCTCCCTAGGCTTATTCTTGTCCAATTAGGGTTTTTAACCAATCTTGTGCATCCAATAGGTGTGTTTGTGTCATTGGATGATCAATTTGCTCATTTTCGTCCTCCCTAGGCTTATTCTTGTCCAATTAGGGTTTTTAACCAATCTTGTGCATCCAATAAGTTTGTTTGTGTCATTGAATTAATATTTAGTTCATTTTCGTCCTCCCTAGGCATCATCTTGTCCAATTAGGGTTTTTAACCAATCTTGTGCATCCAATAGGTGTGTTTGTGTCATTGGATGATCAATTAGGTCATTTTCGTCCTCCCTAGGCTTATTCTTGTCCAATTAGGGTTTTTAACCAATCTTGTGCGTCCAATATGTGTGTTTGTGTCATTGGATGATCAATTACGTCATTTTCGTCCTCCCTAGGCTTATTCTTGTCCAATTAGGGTTTTTAACCAATCTTGTGCATCCAATAGGTGTGTTTGTGTCATTGGATGATCAATTAGGTCATTTTCGTCCTCCCTAGGCTTATTCTTGTCCAATTAGGGTTTTTAACCAATCTTGTGCATCCAATAGGTGTGTTTGTGTCATTGGATGATCAATTAGGTCATTTTCGTCCTCCCTAGGCTTATTCTTGTCCAATTAGGGTTTTTAACCAATCTTGTGCATCCAATAGGTGTGTTTGTGTCATTGGATGATCAATTAGGTTATTTTCGCCTCCCTAGGCTTATTCTTGTCCAATTAGGGTTTTTAACCAATCTTGTGCATCCAATAAGTTCATTTGTGTCATTGGATGATCAATTAGGTCATTTTCGTCCTCCCTAGGCATATTCTTGTCCAACTAGGGTTTTAAAACAATCTTGTGCATCCAATAGGTGTGTTTGTGTCATTGGATGATCAATTAGGTCATTTTCGTCCTCCCTAGGCTTATTCTTGTCCAATTAGGGTTTTTAACCAATCTTGTGCATCCAATAGGTGTGTTTGTGTCATTGGATGATCAATTAGGTCATTTTCGTCCTCCCTAGGCTTATTCTTGTCCAATTAGGGTTTTTAACCAATCTTGTGCATCCAATAGGTGTGTTTGTGTCATTGGATGATCAATTAGGTCATTTTCGTCCTTTCTATGCTTATTTTTGTCCAATTAGGGTTTTTAAGCAATCTTGTGCATCCAATAAGTTCATTTGTGTCATTGGATGATCAATTAGGTCATTTTCGTCCTCCCTAGGCATATTCTTGTCCAACTAGGGTTTCTAACCAATCTTGTGCTTCCAATAGATGTGTTTGTGTCATTGGATGATCAATTAGGTCATTTTCGTCCTCCCTAGGCTTATTCTTGTCCAATTAGGGTTTTTAACCAATCTTGTGCATCCAATAGGTGTGTTTGTGTCATTGGATGATCAATTAGGTCATTTTCGTCCTCCCTAGGCTTATTCTTGTCCAATTAGGGTTTTTAACCAATCTTGTGCATCCAATAGGTGTGTTTGTGTCATTGGATGATCAATTAGGTCATTTTCGTCCTCCCTAGGCTTATTCTTGTCCAATTAGGGTTTTTAACCAATCTTGTGCATCCAATAACTTTGTTTGTGTCATTGAATTAATATTTTGGTCATTTTCGTCCTCCCTAGGCATGTTCTTGTCCAACTAGGGTTTTTAACCAATCTTGTGCATCCAATTGGTGTGTTTGTGTCATTGGATGATCAATTAGGTCATTTTCGTCCTCCCTAGGCTTATTCTTGTCCAATTAGGGTTTTTAACCAATCTTGTGCATCCAATAGGTGTGTTTGTGTCATTGGATGATCAATTAGGTCATTTTCGTCCTCCCTAGGCTTATTCTTGTCCAATTAGGTTTTTAACCTATCTTGTGCATCCAATAGGTGTGTTTGTGTCATTGGATGATCAATTAGGTCATTTTCGTCCTCCCTAGGCTTATTCTTGTCCAATTAGGGTTTTTAACCAATCTTGTGCATCCAATAGGTGTGTTTGTGTCATTGGATGATCAATTAGGTCATTTTCGTCCTCCCTAGGCATATTCTTGTCCAATTAGGGTTTTTAACCAATCTTGTGCATCCAATAAGGTCATTTGTGTCATTGGATGACCAATTAGTTCATTTTATTCCTCCCTAGGCATATTCTTGCCCAATTAGGGTTTTTAACCAATCTTGTGCATCCAATAGGTGTGTTTGTGTCATTGGATGATCAATTAGGTCATTTTCGTCCTCCCTAGGCTTATTCTTGTCCAATTAGAGTTTTTAACCAATCTTGTGCATCCAATAGGTGTTTTTGTGTCATTGGATGATCAATTAGGTCATTTTCGTCCTCCCTAGGCATATTCTTGTCCAATTAGGGTTTTTAACCAATCTTGTGCATCCAATAGGTGTGTTTGTATCATTGGATGATCAATTAGGTCACTTTCGTCCTCCCTAGGCTTATTCTTGTCCAATTAGGGTTTTTAACCAATCTTGTGCATCCAATAGGTGTGTTTGTGTCATTGGATGATCAATTAGGTCATTTTCGTCCTCCCTAGGCATATTCTTGTCCAATTAGGGTTTTTAACCAATCTTGTGCATCCAATAATTGTGTTTGTGTCATTGGATGATCAATTAGGTCACTTTCGTCCTCCCTAGGCTTATTCTTGTCCAATTAGGGTTTTTAACCAATCTTGTGCATCCAATAGGTGTGTTTGTGTCATTGGATGATCAATTAGGTGCTTTTTTTCCTCCCTAGGCATATTCTTGTCCAATTAGGGTTTTTAACCAATCTTGTGCATCCAATAATTGTGTTTGTGTCATCGGATGATCAATTAGGTCACTTTCGTCCTCCCTAGGCTTATTCTTGTCCAATTAGGGTTTTTAACCAATCTTGTGCATCCAATAGGTGTGTTTGTGTCATTGGATGATCAATTAGGTCATTTTCGTCCTCCCTAGGCATATTCTTGTCCAATTAGAGTTTTTAACCAATCTTGTGCATCCAATAGATGTGTTTGTGTCATTGGATGATCAATTAGGTCATTTTCGTCCTCCCTAGGCTTATTCTTGTCCAATTAGGGTTTTTAACCAATCTTGTGCATCCAATAAATTCATTTGTGTCATTGGATGATCAATTAGGTCATTTTCGTCCTCCCTAGGCATATTCTTGTCCAACTAGTGTTTTTAACCATTCTTGTGCATCCAATAGGTGTGTTTGTGTCTATGGATGATCAATTAGGTCATTTTCGTCCTCCCTAGGCTTATTCTTGTCCAATTAGGGCTTTTAACCAATCTTGTGCATCCAATAGGTGTGTTTGTGTCATTGGATGATCAATTAGGTCATTTTCGTCCTCCCTAGGCTTATTCTTGTCCAATTAGGGTTTTTAACCAATCTTGTGCATCCAATAGGTGTGTTTGTGTCATTGGATTAACATTTAGGTCATTTTCGTCCTCCCTAGGCTTATTCTTGTCCAATTAGGGTTTTGAACCAATCTTGTGCATCCAATAAGTTTGTTTGTGTCATTGAATTAATATTTATGTCATTTTCGTCCTCCCTAGGCATATTCTTGTCCAATTAGGGTTTTTAACCAATCTTGTGCATCCAATAGGTGTGTTTGTTTCATTGGATGATCAATTAGGTCATTTTCGTCCTCCCTAGGCTTATTCTTGTCCAATTAGGGTTTTTAACCAATCTTGTGCATCCAATAAGTTTGTTTGTTTCATTGAATTAATATTTAGGTCATTTTCGTCCTCCCTAGGCATATTCTTGTCCAATTAGGGTTTTTAACCAATCTTGTGCATCCGATAGGTGTGTTTGTGTCATTAGATGATCAATTAGGTCATTTTCGTCCTCCCTAGGCTTTTTGTTGTCCAATTAGGGTTTTTAACCAATCTTGTGCATCCAATAAGTTGAGTTGTGTCATTGGATTAACATTTAGGTCACTTTCGTCCTCCCTAGGCTTATTCTTGTCCAATTAGGGTTTTTAACCAATCTTGTGCATCCAATAAGTTGAGTTGTGTCATTGGATTAACATTTAGGTCATTTTCGTCCTCCCTAGGCTAATTCTTGTCCAATTAGGGTTTTTAATCAATCTTGTGCATCCAATAACTTTGTTTGTGTCCTTGAATTAATATTTAGGTCATTTTCGTCCTCCCTAGGCATATTCTTGTCCAATTAGGGTTTTTAACCAATTTTGTGCATCCAATAGGTGTGTTTGTGGCAATGGATGATCAATTAGGTCATTTTCGTCCTCCCTAGGCTTATTCTTGTCCAATTAGAGTTTTTAACCAATCTTGTGCATCCAATAGGTGTGTTTGTGTCATTGGATGATCAATTAGGTCATTTTCTTCCTCCCTAGGCTTATTCTTGTCCAATAAGAGTTTTTAACCAATCTTGTGCATCCAATTACTTTGTTTGTGTCATTGAATTAATATTTAGGTCATTTTCGTCCTTCCTAGGCATACTCTTGTCCAATTATGGTTTTTAACCAATCTTGTGCATCCAATAGGTGTGTTTGTGGCAACGGATGATCAATTATGTCATTTTGGTCCTCCCTAGGCATATTCTTTTCCAATTAGGGTTTTTAACCAATCTTGTGCATCCAATAGGTGTGTTTGTGTCATTGGATGATCAATTAGGTCATTTTCGTCCTCCCTAGGCTTATTCTTGTCCAATTAGGGTTTTTAACCAATCTTGTGCATCCAATAAGTTTGTTTGTGTCATTGAATTAATATTTAGGTCATTTTCGTCCTCCCTAGGCATCATCTTGTCCAATTACGGTTTTTAACCAATCTTGTGCATCCAATAGGTGTGTTTGTGTCATTGGATGATCAATTAGGTCATTTTCGTCCTCCCTAGGCTTATTCTTGTCCAATTAGGGTTTTTAACCAATCTTGTGCATCCAATAGGTGTGTTTGTGTCATTGGATGATCAATTAGGTCATTTTCGTCCTCCCTAGGCTTATTCTTGTCCAATTAGGGTTTTTAACCAATCTTGTGCATCCAATAGGTGTGTTTGTGTCATTGGATGATCAATAAGGTCATTTTCGTCCTACCTAGGCTTATTCTTGTCCGATTAGGGTTTTTAACCAATCTTGTGCATCCAATAAGTTGAGTTTTGTCATTAGATTAAGATTTAGGTCATTTTCGTCCTCCCTAGGCTTATTCTTGTCCAATTAGGGTTTTTAACCAATCTTGTGCATCCAATAGGTGTGTTTGTGTCATTGGATGATCAATTAGGTCATTTTCGTCCTCCCTAGGCTTATTCTTGTCCAATTAGGGTTTTTAACCAATCTTGTGCATCCAATAGGTGTGTTTGTGTCATTGGATGATCAATTAGGTCATTTTCGTCCTCCCTAGGCTTATTCTTGTCCAATTAGGGTTTTTAACCAATCTTGTCCATCCAATAAGTACATTTGTGTCATTGGATTAACATTTAGGTCATATCAGTCCTCCCTAGGCATATTCTTGTCCAATTAGGGTTTTTAACCAATATTGTGCATCCAATAAGTTCATTTGTGTTATTGGATTAACATTTAGTTCATATTCGTCCTCCCTAGGCATATTCTTGTCCAATTAGGGTTTTTAACCAATCTTGTGCATCCAATAGGTGTGTTTGTGTCATTGGATGATCAATTAGGTCATTTTCGTCCTCCCTAGGCTTATTCTTGTCCAATTAGGGTTTTTAACCAATCTTGTGCATCCAATAGGTGTGTTTGTGTCATTGGATGATCAATTAGGTCATTTTCGTCCTCCCTAGGCTTATTCTTGTCCAATTAGGGTTTTTAACCAATCTTGTGCATCCAATAGGTGTGTTTGTGTCATTGGATGATCAATTAGGTCATTTTTGTCCTCCCTAGGCTTATTCTTGTCCAATTAGGGTTTTTAACCAATCTTGTGCATCAAATAAGTTCATTTGTGTCATTGGATGATCAATTAGGTCATTTTCGTCCTCCTTAGGCATATTCTTGTCCAACTAGGGTTTTTAACCAATCTTGTGCATCCAATAGGTGTGTTTGTGTCATTGGATGATCAATTAGGTCATTTTCGTCCTCCCTAGGCTTATTCTTGTCCAATTAGGGTTTTTAACCAATCTTGTGCATCCAATAGGTGTGTTTGTGTCATTGGATGATCAATTAGGTCATTTTCGTCCTCCCTAGGCTTATTCTTGCCCAATTAGGGTTTTTAACCAATCTTGTGCATCCAATAAGTTGAGTTGTGTCATTGGATTAGCATTTAGGTCATTTTCGTCCTCCCTAGGCTTATTCTTGTCCAATTAGGATTTTTAACCAATCTTGTGCATCCCATAAGTTCATTTGTGTCATTGGATTAACATTTATGTCATTTTCGTCCTCACTAGGCATATTCTTGTCCAATTAGGGTTTTTAACCAATCTTGTGCATCCAATAGGTGTGTTTGTGTCATTGGAAGATCGATTAGGTCATTTTCGTCCTCCCTAGGCTTATTCTTGTCCAATTAGGGTTTTTAACCAATCTTGTGCATCCAATAGGTGTGTTTGTGTCATTGGATGATCAATTAGGTCATTTTCGTCCTCCCTAGGCTTATTCTTGCCCAATTAGGGTTTTTAACCAATCTTGTGCATCCAATAAGTTGAGTTGTGTCATTGGATTAGCATTTAGGTCATTTTCGTCCTCCCTAGGCTTATTCTTGTCCAATTAGGATTTTTAACCAATCTTGTGCATCCAATAAGTTCACTTGTGTCATTGGATGATCAATTAGGTCATTTTCGTCCTCCCTAGGCATATTCTTATCCAACTAGGGTTTTTAACCAATCTTGTGCATCCAATAGGTGTGTTTGTGTCATTGGATGATCAATTAGGTCATTTTCGTCCTCCCTAGGCTTATTCTTGCCCAATTAGGGTTTTTAACCAATCTTGTGCATCCAATAGGTGTGTTTGTGTCTTTGGATGATCAATTAGGTCATTTTCGTCCTCTGTAGGCTTATTCTTGTCCAATTAGGGTTTTTAACCAATCTTGTGCATCCGATAAGTTTGTTTGTGTCATTAAATTAATATTTAGGTCATTTTCGTCCTCCCTAAGCATATTCTTGTCCAATTAGGGTTTTTAACCAATCTTGTGCATCCAATAGGTGTGTTTGTGTCATTGGATGATCAATTAGGTCATTTTCGTCCTCCCCATGCTTATTCTTGTCCAATTAGGGTTTTTAACCAATCTTGTGCATCAAATAAGTTGAGTTGTGTCATTGGATTAACATTTAGGTCATTTTCGTCCTCCCTAGGCTTATTCTTGTCCAATTAGGGTTTTTAACCAATCTTGTGCATCCAATAGGTGTGTTTGTGTCATTGGATGATCAATTAGGTCATTTTCGTCCTCCCTAGGCTTATTCTTGTCCAATTTGGGTTTTTAACCAATCTTCTGCATCCGATAAGTTTGTTTGTGTCATTGAATTAATATTTAGGTCATTTTCGTCCTCCCTAGGAATATTCTTTTCCAATTAGTGTTTTTAACCAATCTTGTGCATCCAATAGGTGTGTTTGTGTCATTGGATGATCAATTAGGTCATTTTCGTCCTCCCTAGGCATATTCTTGTCCAATTAGGGTTTTTAACCAATCTTGTGCATCCAATAGGTGTGTTTGTGTCATTGGATGATCAATTAGGTCATTTTCGTCCTCCCTAGGCTTATTCTTGTCCAATTAGGGTTTTTAACCAATCTTGTGCATCCAATAGGTGTGTTTGTGTCATTGGATGATCAATTAGGTCATTTTCGTCCTCCCTAGGCTTATTCTTGTCCAATTACGGTTTTTAACCAATCTTGTGAATCCAATAAGTTTGTTTGTGTCATTGAATTAATATTCAGGTCATTTTCGTCCTCCCAAGGCATATTCTTGTCCAATTAGGGTTTTTAACCAATCTTGTGCATCCAATAGGTGTGTTTGTGTCATTGGATGATCAATTAGGTCATTTTCGTCCTCCCTAGGCTTATTCTTGTCCAATTAGGGTTTTTAACCAATCTTGTGCATCCAATAAGTTTGTTTGTGTCATTGAATTAATATTTAGGTCATTTTCGTCCTCCCAAGGCATATTCTTGTCCAATTAGGGTTTTTAACCAATCTTGTGCATCCAATAGTTGTGTTTGTGTCATTGGATGATCAATTAGGTCATTTTTGTCCTCCCTAGGCATATTCTTGTCCAACAAGGGTTTTTAACAAATCTGGTGCTTCCAATAGGTGTGTTTGTGTCATTGGATGATCAATTAGGTCATTATGGTCCTCCCTAGGCTTATTCTTGTCCAATTAGGGTTTTTAACCAATCTTGTGCATCCAATAGGTGTGTTTGTGTCATTGGATGATCAATTAGGTCATTTTCGTCCTCCCTAGGCTTATTCTTGTCCAATTAGGGTTTTTAACCAATCTTGTGCATCCAATAGGTGTGTTTGTGTCATTGGATGATCAATTAGGTCATTTTCGTCCTCCCTAGGCTTATTCTTGTCCAATTAGGGTTTTTAACCAATCTTGTGCATCCAATAGGTGTGTTTGTGTCATTGGATGATCAATTAGGTCATTTTCATCATCCCAAGGCTTATTCTTGTCCAATTAGGGTTTTTAACCAATCTTGTGCATCCAATAACTTTGTTTGTGTCATTGAATTAATATTTAGGTCATTTTCGTCCTCCTTAGGCATATTCTTGTCGAATTAGGGTTTTTAACCAATCTTGTGAATCCAATCGGTGTGTTTCTGTCATTGGATGATCAATTAGGTCATTTTCGTCCTCCCTAGGCTTATTCTTGTCCAATTAGGGTTTTTAACCAATCTTGTGCATCCAATAGGTGTGTTTGTGTCATTGGATGATCAATTAGGTCATTTTCGTCCTCCCTAGGCTTATTCTTGTCCAATTAGGGTTTTTAACCAATCTTGTGCATCCAATAGGTGTGTTTGTGTCATTGGATGATCAATTAGGTCATTTTCGTCCTCCCTAGGCTTATTCTTGTCCAATTAGGGTTTTTAACCAATCTTGTGCATCCAATAGGTGTGTTTGTGTCATTGGATGATCAATTAGTTCATTTTTGTCCTCCCTAGGCTTATTCTTGTCCAATTAGGGTTTCTAACCAATCTTGTGCATCCAATAGGTGTGTTTGTGTCATTGGATGATCAATTAGGTCATTTTCGTCCTCCCTAGGCTTATTCTTGTCCAATTAGGGTTTTTAACCAATCTTGTGCATCCAATAGGTGTGTTTGTGTCATTGGATGACCAATTAAGTCATTTTCGTCCTCCCTAGGCATATTCTTGTCCAATTAGGGTTTTTAACCAATCTTGTGCATCCAATAGGTGTGTTTGTGTCATTGGATGATCAATTAGGTCATTTTCGTCCTCCCTAGGCTTATTCTTGTCCAATTAGGGTTTTTAACCAATCTTGTGCATCCAATAGGTTTGTTTGTGTCATTGGAAGATCAATTAGGTCATTTTCGTCCTCCCTAGGCTTATTCTTGTCCAATTAGGGTTTTTAACCAATCTTGTGCATCCAATAAGTTCATTTGTGTCATTGGATGATCAATTAGGTCATTTTCGTCCTCCCTAGGCATATTCTTGTCCATCTAGGGTTTTAAGCCAATCTTGTGCATCCAATAGGTGTGTTTGTGTCATTGGATGATCAATTAGGTCATTTTTGTCCTCCCTAGGCTTATTCTTGTCCAATTAGGGTTTTTAACCAATCTTGTGCATCCAATAGGTGTGTTTGTGTCATTGGATGATCAATTAGGTCATTTTCGTCCTCCCTAGGCTTATTCTTGTCCAATTAGGGTTTTTAACCAATCTTGTGCATCCAATAGGTGTGTTTGTGTCATTGGATGATCAATTAGGTCATTTTCGTCCTCCCTAGGCTTATTCTTGTCCAATTAGGGTTTTTAACCAAGCTTGTGCATCCAATAGGTGTGTTTGTGTCCTTGGATGATCAATTAGGTCATTTTCGTCCTCCCTAGGCTTATTCTTGTCCAATTAGGGTTTTTAACCAATCTTGTGCATCCAATAGGTGTGTTTGTGTCATTGGATGATCAATTAGGTCATTTTCGTCCTCCCTAGGCATATTCTTGTCCAATTAGGGTTTTTAACCAATCTTGTGCATCCAATAGGTGTGTTTGTCTCATTGGATGATCAATTAGGTTATTTTCATCCTCCCTAGGCATATTCTTGTCCAATTAGGGTTTTTAACCAATCTTGTGCATCCAATAGGTGTGTTTGTGTCATTGGATGACCAATTAAGTCATTTTCGTCCTCAATAGGCATATTCTTGTCCAATTAGGGTTTTTAACCAATCTTGTGCATCCAATAGGTGTGTCTGTGGCAATGGATGACCAATTAGGTCATTTTCGTCCTCCCTAGGCTTATTCTTGTCCAATTAGGGTTTTTAACCAATCTTGTGCATCCAATAGGTGTGTTTGTGTCATTGGATGATCAATTAGGTCATTTTCGTCCTCCCTAGGCTTATTCTTGTCCAATTAGGGTTTTTAACCAATCTTGTGCATCCAATAGGTGTGTTTGTGTCATTGGATGATCAATTAGGTCATTTTCGTCCTCCCTAGGCTTATTCTTGTCCAATTAGGGTTTTTAACTAATCTTGTGCATCCAATAAGTTCATTTGTGTCATTGGATGATCAATTAGGTCATTTTCGTCCTCCCTAGGCATATGCTTGTCCAACTAGGGTTTTTAACCAATCTTGTGCATCCAATAGGTGTGTTTGTGTCATTGGATGATCAATTAGGTCATTTTCGTCCTCCCTAGGTATATTCTTGTCCAACTAGGGTTTTTAACCAATCTTGTGCGTCCAATAGGTGTGTTTGTGTCATTGGATGATCAATTAGGTCATTTTCGTCCTCCCTAGGCTTATTCTTGTCCAATTAGGGTTTTTAACCAATCTTGTGCATCCAATAGGTGTGTTTGTGTCATTGGATGATCAATTAGGTCATTTTCGTCCTCCCTAGGCTTATTCTTGTCCAATTAGGGTTTTTAACTAATCTTGTGCATCCAATAAGTTCATTTGTGTCATTGGATGATCAATTAGGTTATTTTCGTCCTCCCTAGGCATATTCTTGTCCAATTAGGGTTTTTAACCAATCTTGTGCATCCAATAGGTGTGTTTGTGTCATTGGATGATCAATTAGGTCATTTTCGTCCTCCCTAGGCTTATTCTTGTCCAATTAGGGTTTTTAACCGATCTTGTGCATCCAATAGGTGTGTTTGTGTCGTTGCATGATCAATTAGGTCATTTTTGTCCTCCCTAGACATATTCTTGTCCAATTAGGGTTTTTAACCAATCTTGTGCATCCAATAGGTGTGTTTGTGTCATAGGATGATCAATTACGTCATTTACGTCCTCCCTAGGCTTATTCTTGTCCAATTAGGGTTTTTAACCAATCTTGTGCATCCAATAACTTTGTTTGTGTCATTGAATTAATATTTAGGTCATTTTCGTCCTTCCTATGCATATTCTTGTCCAATAAGGGTTTTTAACCAATCTTGTGCATCCAATAGGTGTGTTTGTGTCATTGGATGATCAATTAGGTCATTTTCGTCCTCCCTAGGCTTATTCTTGTCCAATTAGGGTTTTTAACCAATCTTGTGCATCCAATAAGTTGAGTTGTGTCATTGGATTAACATTTAGGTCATTTTCGTTCTCCCTAGGCTTATTCTTGTCCAATTAGGGTTTTTAACCAATCTTGTGCATCCAAAAGTTCATTTGTGTTATTGGATTAACATTTAGGTCATATTTGTCCTCCCTAGGCATATTCTTGTCCAATTAGGGTTTTTAACCAATCTTGTGCATCCAATAGGTGTGTTTGTGTCATTGGATGATTAATTAGGTCATTTTCGTCCTCCCTAGGCTTATTCTTGTCCATTTAGGGTTTTTAACCAATCTTGTGCATCCAATATGTGTGTTTGTGTCATTGGATGATCAATTAGGTCATTTTCGTCCTCCCTAGGCTTATTCTTGTCCAATTAGGATTTTTTACCAATCTTTTACATCCAATAAGTTCATTTGTGTCATTGGATTAACATTTAGGTCATTTTCGTCCTCCCTAGGCTTATTCTTGTCCAATTAGGGTTTTTAACCAATCTTGTGCATCCAATAGGTGTGTTTGTGTCATTGGATGATCAATTAGGTCATTTTCGTCCTCTCTAGGCTTATTCTTGTCCAATTAGGGTTTTTAACCAATCTTGTACATCCAATAAGTTCATTTGTGTCATTGGATTAACATTTAGGTCATTTTCGTCCTCCCTAGGCATATTCTTGTCCAATTAGGGTTTTTAACCAATCTTGCGCATCCAATAGGTGTGTTTGTGTCATAGGATGATCAATTACGTCATTTACGTCCTCCCTAGGCTTATTCTTGTCCAATTAGGGTTTTTAACCAATCTTGTGCATCCAATAACTTTGTTTGTGTCATTGAATTAATATTTAGGTCATTTTCGTCCTTCCTATGCATATTCTTGTCCAATTAGGGTTTTTAACCAATCTTGTGCATCCAATAGGTGTGTTTGTGTCATTGGATGATCAATTAGGTCATTTTCGTCCTCCCTAGGCTTATTCTTGTCCAATTAGGGTTTTTAACCAATCTTGTGCATCCAATAAGTTGAGTTGTGTCATTGGATTAACATTTACGTCATTTTCCTCCTCCCTAGGCTTATTCTTGTCCAATTAGGGTTTTTAACCAATCTTGTGCATCCAATAACTTTGTTTGTGTCCTTGAATTAATATTTAGGTCATTTTCGTCCTCCATAGGCATATTCTTGTCCAATTAGGGTTTTTAACCAATCTTGTGCATCCAATAAGTTTGTTTGTTTCATTGAATTAATATTTAGGTCATTTTCGTCCTCCCTAGGCATATTCTTGTCCAATTAGGGTTTTTAACCAATCTTGTGCATCCAATAGGTGTGTTTGTGTCATTGGATGATCAATTAGGTCATTTTCGTCCTCCCTAGGCTTATTCTTGTCCAATTAGGGTTTTTAACCAATCTTGTGCATCCAATAAGTTGAGTTGTGTCATTGGATTAAGAATTAGGTCATTTTCGTCCTCCCTAGGCTTATTCTTGTCCAATTAGGGTTTTTAACCAATCTTGTGCATCCAATAGGTGTGTTTGTGTCATTGGATGATCAATTAGGTCATTTTCGTCCTCCCTAGGCTTATTCTTGCCCAATTAGGGTTTTTAACCAATCTTGTGCATCCAATAGGTGTGTTTGTGTCATTGGATGATCAATTAGGTCATTTTCGTCCTCCCTAGGCATATTCTTGTCCAATTAGGGTTTTTAACCAATCTTGTGCATCCAATAGGTGTGTTTATGTCAATGGATGATCAATTAGGTCATTTTCGTCCTCCCTAGGCTTATTCTTGTCCAATTAGGGTTTTTAACCAATCTTGTGCATCCAATAGGTGTGTTTGTGTCATTGGATGATCAATTAGGTCATTTTCGTCCTCCCTAGGCTTATTCTTGTCCAATTAGGGTTTTTAACCAATCTTGTGCATCCAATAAGTTTGTTTGTGTCATTGAATTAATATTTAGCTCATTTTCGTCCCCCCTAAGCATATTCTTGTCCAATTAGGGTTTTTAACCAATCTTGTGCATCCAATAGGTGTGTTTGTGTCATTGGATGATCAATTAGGTCATTTTCGTCCTCCCTAGGCATATTCTTGTCCAATTAGGGTTTTTAACCAATCTTGTGCATCCAATAGGTGTGTTTGTGTCATTAGATGATCAATTTGGTCATTTTCGTCCTCCCTAGGCTTATTCTTGTCCAATTAGGGTTTTTAACCAATCTTGTACATCCAATAATTTCATTTGTGTCATTGGATTAACATTTAGGTCATTTTCGTCCTCCCTAGGCATATTCTTGTCTAATTAGGATTTTTAACCAATCTTGTGCATCCAATAGGTGTGTTTGTGTCATTGGATGATCAATTAGGTTATTTTCGTCCTCCCTAGGCTTATTCTTGTCCAATTAGGGTTTTTAACCAATCTTGTGCATCCAATAGGTGTGTTTGAGTCATTGGATGATCAAGTAGGTCATTTTCGTCCTCCCTAGTCATATTCTTGTCCAATTAGGGTTTTTAACCAATCTTGTGCATCCAATAGGTGTGTTTGTGTCATTGGATGATCAATTAGGTCATTTTCGTCCTCCCTAGGCTTATTCTTGTCCAATTAGGGTTTTTAACCAATCTTGTGCATCCAATAGGTGTGTTTGTGTCATTGGATGATCAATTAGGTCATTTTCGTCCTCCCTAGGCATATTCTTGTCCAATTAGGGTTTTTAACGAATCTTGTGCATCCAATAGGTGTGTTTGTGTCATTGGATGATCAATTAGGTTATTTTCGTCCTCCCTAGGATTATTCTTGTCCAATTAGGGTTTTTAACCAATCTTGTGCATCCAATAAGTTGAGTTGTGTCATTGGATTAACATTTAGGTCATTTTCGTCCTCCCTAGGCTTATTCTTGTCCAATTAGGGTTTTTAACCAATCTTGTGTATTCAATAAGTTAAGTTGTGTCATTGGATTAACATTTAGGTCATTTTTGTCCTCCTTAGGCATATGCTTGTCCAATTAGGGTTTTTAACCAATCTTGTGCTTCCAATAGGTGTGTTTGTGTCATTGGATGATCAATTAGGTCATTTTGGTCCTCCCTATGCTTATTCTTGTCCAATTAGGGTTTTTAACCAATCTTGTGCATCCAATAAGTTTGTTTGTGTCATTGAATTAATATTTAGGTCATTTTCGTCCTCCCTAGGCATATTCTTGTCCAATAAGGGTTTTTAATCAATCTTGTGCATCCAATAGGTGTGTTTGTTTCATTGGATGATCAATTAGATCATTTTCGTCCTCCCTGGGCTTATTCTTGTCCAATTAGGATTTTTAACCAATCTTGTGCATCCAATAGGTGTGTTTGTTTCATTGGATGATCAATTAGGTCATTTTCGTCCTCCCTAGGCTTATTCTTGTCCAATTAGGGTTTTTAACCAATCTTGTGCATCCAATAAGTTTGTTTGTTTCATTGAATTAATATTTAGGTCATTTTCGTCCTCCCTAGGCATATTCTTGTCCAATTAGGGTTTTTAACCAATCTTGTGCATCCAATAGGTGTGTTTGTGTCATTGGATGATCAATTAGGTCATTTTCGTCCTCCCTAGGCTTATTCTTGTCCAATTAGGGTTTTTAACCAATCTTGTGCATCCAATAAGTTGAGTTGTGTCATTGGATTAACATTTACGTCATTTTCCTCCTCCCTAGGCTTATTCTTATCCAATTAGGGTTTTTAACCAATCTTGTGCATCCAATAACTTTGTTTGTGTCCTTGAATTAATATTTAGGTCATTTTCGTCCTCCATAGGCATATTCTTGTCCAATTAGGGTTTTTAACCAATCTTGTGCATCCAATAGGTGTGTTTGTGGCAATGGATGATCAATTAGGTCATTTTCGTCCTCCCTAGGCTTATTCTTGTCCAATTAGGGTTTTTAACCAATCTTTTGCATCCAATAAGTTTGTTTGTTTCATTGAATTAATATTTAGGTCATTTTCGTCCTCCCTAGGCATATTCTTGTCCAATTAGGGCTTTTAACCAATCTTGTGCATCCAATAGGTGTGTTTGTGTCATTGGATGATCAATTAGGTCATTTTCGTCCTCCCTAGGCTTATTGTTGTCCAATTAGGGTTTTTAACCAATCTTGTGAATCCAATATTTTTGTTTGTGTCATTGAATTAATATTTTGGTCATTTTCGTCCTCCCTAGGCATATTCTTGTCCAATTAGGGTTTTTAACCAATCTTGTGCATCCAATAGGTGTGTTTGTGTCATTTGATGATCAATTAGGTCATTTTCGTCCTCCCTAGGCTTATTCTTGTCCAATTAGGGTTTTTAACCAATCTTGTGCATCCAATAAGTTTGTTTGTTTCATTGAATTAATATTTAGGTCATTTTCGTCCTCCCTAGGCATATTCTTGTCCAATTAGGGTTTTTAACCAATCTTGTGCATCCAATAGGTGTGTTTGTGTCATTGGATGATCAATTAGGTCATTTTCGTCCTCCCTTGGCTTATTCTTGTCCAATTAGTGTTTTTAACCAATATTGTGCATCCAATAACTTTGTTTGTGTCATTGAATTAATATTTAGGTCATTTTCGACCTCCCGTGGCATATTCTTGTCCAATTAGGATTTTTAACCAATGTTGTGCATCCAATAGGTGTGTTTGTGTTATTGGATGATCAATTAGGTCATTTTCGTCCTCCCTAGGCATATTCTTGTCCAATTAGGGTTTTTAACAAATCTTGTGCATCCAATAAGTTCATTTGTGTCATTGGATTAACATTTAGGTCATTTTCGTCCTCCCTAGGCATATTCTTGTCCAATTAGGGTTTTTAACCAATCTTGTGCATCCAATAGGTGTGTTTGTGTCATTGGATGATCAATTAGGTCATTTTCGTCCTCCCTAGGCTTATTCTTGTCCAATTAGGGTTTTTAACCAATCTTGTGCATCCGATAAGTTTATTTGTGTCATTGAATTAATATTTAGGTCATTTTTGTCCTCCCTAGGCATATTCTTGTCCAATTAGGGTTTTTAACCAATCTTGTGCATCCAATAGGTGTGTTTGTGTCATTGGATGATCAATTAGGTCATTTTCGTCCTCCCTAGGCATATTCTTGTCCAATTAGGGTTTTTAACCAATCTTGTGCATCCAATAGGTGTGTTTGTGTCATTGGATGATCAATTAGGTCATTTTCGTCCTCCCTAGGCATATTCTTGTCCAATTAGGGTTTTTAACCAATCTTGTGCATCCAATAGGTGTGTTTGTGTCATTGGATGATCAATTAGGTCATTTTCGTCCTCCATAGGCTTATTCTTGTCCAATAAGAGTTTTTAACCAATCTTCTGCATCCAATAAGTTGAGTTGTGTCATTGGATTAACATTTAGGTCATTTTCGTCCTCCCTAGGCTTATTCTTGTCCAATTAGGGTTTTTAACCAATCTTGTGCATCCAATAAGTTGAGTTGTGTCATTGGTTTAACATTTAGGTCATTTTCGTCCTCCCTAGGCTTATTCTTGTCCAATTAGGGTTTTTAACCAATCTTGTGCATCCAATAAGTTGAGTTGTGTCATTGGATTAACATTTAGGTCATTTTCGTCCTCCCTAGGCTTATTCTTGTCCAATTAGGGTTTTTAACCAATCTTGTGCATCCAATAGGTGTGTTTGTGTCATTGGATTATCAATTAGGTCATTTTCGTTCTCCCTAGGCATATTCTTGTCCAATTAGGGTTTTTAACCAATCTTGTGCATCCAATAGGTGTGTTTGTGTCATTGGATGATCAATTAGGTCATTTTCGTCCTCCCTATGCTTATTCTTGTCCAATTAGGGTTTTTAACCAATCTTGTGCTTCCAATAAGTTTGTTTGTTTCATTGAATTAATATTTAGGTCATTTTCGTCCTCCCTAGGCATATTCTTGTCCAATTAGGGTTTTTAACCAATCTTGTGCATCCAATAGGTGTGTTTGTGTCATTGGATGATCAATTAGGTCATTTTCGTCCTCCCTAGGCTTATTCTTGTCCAATTAGGGTTTTTAACCAATCTTGTGCATCCAATAAGTTCGCTTGTGTCATTGGATTAACATTTAGGTCATTTTCATCCTCCCTAGGCATATTCTTGTCCAATTAGGGTTTTTAACCAATCTTGTGCATCCAATAGGTGTGTTTGTGTCATTGGATGATCAATTAGGTCATTTTCGTCCTCCCTATGCTTATTCTTGTCCAATTAGGGTTTTTAACCAATCTTGTGCATCCAATAAGTTGAGTTGTGTCATTTGATTAACATTTTGGTCATTTTTGTCCTCCCTAGGCTTATTCTTGTCCAATTAGGGTTTTTAACCAATCTTGTGCATCCAATAGGTGTGTTTGTGTCATTGGATGATCAATTAGGTCATTTTCGTCCTCCCTAGGCATATTCTTGTCCAATTAGGGTTTTTAACCAATCTTGTGCATCCAATAGGTGTGTTTGTGTCATTGGATGATCAATTAGGTCATTTTCGTCCTCCCTAGGCTTATTCTTGTCCAATTAGGGTTTTTAACCAATCTTGTGCATCCAATAAGTTCATATGTGTCATTGGATGATCAATTAGGTCATTTTCGTCCTCCCTAGGCATATTCTTGTCCAGTTAGGGTTTTTAACCAATCTTGTGCATCCAATAGGTGTGTTTGTGTCATTGGATGATCAATTAGGTCATTTTCGTCCTCCCTAGGCTTATTCTTGTCCAATTAGGGTTTTTAACCAATTTTGTGCATCCAATAAGTTGAGTTGTGTCATTGGATTAACATTTAGCTCATTTTCGTTCTCCCTAGGCTTATTCTTGTCCAATTAGGGTTTTTAACCAATCTTGCGCATCCAATAAGTTCATTTGTGTTATTGGATTAACATTTAGGTCATATTCGTCCTCCCTAGGCATATTCTTGTCCAATTAGGGTTTTTAACCAATCTTGTGCATCCAATAGGTGTGTTTGTGTCATTGGATGATCAATTAGGTCATTTTCGTCCTCCCTAGGCATATTCTTGTCCAATTAGGGTTTTTAACCAATCTTGTGCATCCAATATGTTCATTAGTGTCATTGGATGATCAATTAGGTCATTTTCGTCCTCCCTAGGCATGTTCTTGTCCAACTAGGGTTTTTAACCAATCTTGTGCATCCAATAGGTGTGTTTGTGTCATTGGATGATCAATTAGGTAATTTTCGTCCTCCCTAGGCTTATTCCTGTCCAATTTGGGTTTTGAACCAATCTTGTGCATCCAATAAGTTCATTTGTGTCATTGGATGATCAATTAGGTCATTTTCGTCCTCCCTAGGCATATTCTTGTCCAGTTAGGGTTTTTAACCAATCTTGTGCATCCAATAGGTGTGTTTGTGTCATTGGATGATCAATTAGGTCATTTTCGTCCTCCCTAGGCTTATTCTTGTCCAATTAGGGTTTTTAACCAATCTTGTGCATCCAATAAGTTGAGTTGTGTCATTGGATTAACATTTAGGTCATTTTCGTCCTCCCTAGGCTTATTGTTGTCCAATTAGGGTTTTTAACCAATCTTGTGCTTCCAATAACTTTGTTTGTGTCCCTGAATTAATATTTAGGTCATTTTCGTCCTCCCTAGTCATATTCTTGTCCAATTAGGGTTTTTAACCAATCTTTTGCATCCAATAGGTGTGTTTGTGGCAATGGATGATCAATTAGGTCATTTTCGTCCTCGCTAGGCTTATTCTTGACCAATTACGGTTTTTAACCAATCTTGTGCATCCAATAGGTGTGTTTGTGTCATTGGATGATCAATTAGGTCATTTTCGTCCTCCCTAGGCTTATTCTTGTCCAATTAGGGTTTTTAACCAATCTTGTGCATCCAATAAGTTTGTTTGTTTCATTGAATTAATATTTAGGTCATTTTCGTCCTCCCTAGGCATATTCTTGTCCAATTAGGGTTTTTAACCAATCTTGTGCATCCAATAGGTGTGTTTGTGTCATTAGATGATCAATTAGGTAATTTTCGTCCTCCCTAGGCTTTTTCTTGTCCAATTAGGGTTTTTAACCAATCTTGTGCATCCAATAAGTTGAGTTGTGTCATTGGATTAACATTTAGGTCACTTTCGTCCTCCCTAGGCTTATTCTTGTCCAATTAGGGTTTTTAACCAATCTTGTGCATCCAATAAGTTGAGTTGTGTCATTGGATTAACATTTAGGTCATTTTCGTCCTCCCTAGGCTTATTCTTGTCCAATTAGGGTTTTTAACCAATCTTGTGCATCCAATAACTTTGTTTGTGTGCTTGAATTAATATTTAGGTCATTTTCGTCCTCCCTAGGCATATTCTTGTCCAGTTAGGGTTTTTAACCAATCTTGTGCATCCAATAGGTGTGTTTGTGTCATTGGATGATCAATTAGGTCATTTTCGTCCTCCCTAGGCTTATTCTTGTCCAATTAGGGTTTTTAACCAATCTTGTGCATCCAATAGGTGTGTTTGTGTCATTGGATGATCAATTAGGTCATTTTCGTCCTCCCTAGGCTTATTCTTGTCCAATTACGGTTTTTAACCAATCTTGTGCATCCAATAAGTTCATTTGTGTCATTGCATTAACATTTAGGTCATTTTCGTCCTCCCTAGACATATTCATGTCCAATTAGGGTTTTGAACCAATCGTGTGTATCCAATAGGTGTGTTTGTTTCATTGGATTAACATTTAGGTCATTTTCGTCCTCCCTAGACATATTCTTGTCCAATTAGGGTTTTTAATCAAAGTTGTGCATCCAATAAGTTCATTTGTGTCATTGGATAATGAATTAGGTCATTTACGTCCTCCCTAGGCATATTCTGGCATATTCTTGTCCAATTAATCTTGTGCATCCAATAGGTGTGTTTGTGTCATTGGATGATCAATTAGGTCATTTTCGTCCTCCCTAGGCTTATTCTTGTCCAATTAGGGTTTTTAACCAATCTTGTGCATCCAATAAGTTGAGTTGTGTCATCGGATTAACATTTAGGTCATTTTCATCCTCCCTTGGCATATTCTTGTCCAATTAGGGTTTTTAACCAATCTTGTGCATCCAATAGGTGTGGTTGTGTCATTGGATGATCAATTAGGTCATTTTTGTCCTCCCTAGGCTTATTCTTGTCCAATTAGGGTTTTTAACCAATCTTGTGCATCCAATAGGTGTGTTTGTGTCATTGGATGATCAATTAGGTCATTTTCGTCCTCCCTAGGCATATTCTTGTCCAATTAGTGTTTTTAACCAATCTTGTGCATCCAATAAGTTTGTTTGTGTCATTAAATTAATATTTAGGTCATTTTCGTCCTCCCAAGGCATATTCTTGTCCAATTAGGGTTTTTAACCAATCTTGTGCATCCAATAGGTGTGTTTGTGTCATTGGATGATCAATTAGGTCATTTTCGTCCTCCATAGGCTTATTCTTGTCCAATTAGGGTTTTTAACCAATCTTGTGCATCCAATAAGTTTGTTTGTGTCATTGAATTAATATTTAGGTCATTTTCGTCCTCCCTAGGCATATTCTTGTCCTATTATGGTTTTTAACCAATTTTGTGCATCCAATAGGTGTGTTTGTGGCAATGGATGATCAATTAGGTCATTTTCGTCCTCCCTAGGCTTATTCTTGTCCAATTAGGGTTTTTAACCAATCTTGTGCATCCAATAGGTGTGTTTGTGTCATTGGATGATCAATTAGGTCATTTTCGTCCTCCCTAGGCTTATTCTTGTCCAATTAGGGTTTTTAACCAATCAAGTGCATCCAATTGGTGTGTTTGTGTCATTGGATGATCAATTAGGTCATTTTCGTCGTCCCTAGGCATATTCTTGTCCAATTAGGGTTTTTAACCAATCTTGTGCATCCAATAGGTGTGTTTGTGTCATTGGATGATCAATTAGGTCATTTTCGTCCTCCCTAGGCTTATTCTTGTCCAATTACGGTTTTTAACCAATCTTGTGCATCCAATAAGTTCATTTGTGTCATTGCATTAACATTTAGGTCATTTTCGTCCTCCCTAGACATATTCTTGTCCAATTAGGGTTTTGAACCAATCGTGTGTATCCAATAGGTGTGTTTGTTTCATTGGATTAACATTTAGGTCATTTTCGTCCTCCCTAGACATATTCTTGTCCAATTAGGGTTTTTAACCAAAGTTGTGCATCCAATAAGTTCATTTGTGTCATTGGATGATCAATTAGGTCATTTACGTCCTCCCTAGGCATATTCTGGCATATTCTTGTCCAATTAGGGTTTTTAACGAATCTTGTGCATCCAATAGGTGTGTTTGTGTCATTGGATGATCAATTAGGTCATTTTCGTCCTCCCTAGGCTTATTCTTGTCCAATTAGGGTTTTTAACCAATCTTGTGCATCCAATAAGTTGAGTTGTGTCATTGGATTAACATTTAGGTCATTTTTGTCCTCCCTAGGCATATTCTTGTCCAATTAGGGTTTTTAACCAATCTTGTGCATCTAATAAGTTCATTTGTGTTATTGGATTAACATTTAGGTCATTTTCGTCCTCCCTTGGCATATTCTTGTCTAATTAGGGTTTTTAACCAATCTTGTGCATCCAATAGGTGTGGTTGTGTCATTGGATGATCAATTAGGTCATTTTTGTCCTCCCTAGGCTTATTCTTGTCCAATTAGGGTTTTTAACCAATCTTGTGCATCCAATAAGTTTGTTTGTGTCATTGAATATATTTAGGTTATTTTCGTCCTCCCTAGGCATATTCTTGTCCAATTAGGGTTTTTAACCAATCTTGTGCATCAAATAGGTGTGTTTGTGTCATTGGATGATCAATTAGGTCATTTTCGTCCTCCCTAGGCATATTCTTGTCCAATTAGGGTTTTTAACCAATCTTGTGCTTCCAATAGGTGTGTTTGTGTCATTGGATGATCAATTAGGTCATTTTCGTCCTGCCTAGGCATATTCTTGTCCAATTAGGGTTTTTAACCAATCTTGTGCATCCAATAGGTGTGTTTGTGTCATTGGATGATCAATTAGGTCATTTTCGTCCTCACTAGGCTTATTCTTGTCCAATTAGGGTTTTTAACCAATCTTGTGCATCCAATAGGTGTGTTTGTGTCATTGGATGATCAATTAGGTCATTTTCGTCCTCCCTAGGCTTATTCTTGTCCAATTAGGGTTTTTAACCAATCTTGTGCATCCAATAGGTGTGTTTGTGTCATTGGATGATCAATTAGGTCATTTTCGTCCTCCCTAGGCTTATTCTTGTCCAATTAGGGTTTTTAACCAATCTTGTGCATCCAATAGGTGTGTTTGTGTCATTGGATGATCAATTTGCTCATTTTCGTCCTCCCTAGGCTTATTCTTGTCCAATTAGGGTTTTTAACCAATCTTGTGCATCCAATAAGTTTGTTTGTGTCATTGAATTAATATTTAGTTCATTTTCGTCCTCCCTAGGCATCATCTTGTCCAATTAGGGTTTTTAACCAATCTTGTGCATCCAATAGGTGTGTTTGTGTCATTGGATGATCAATTAGGTCATTTTCGTCCTCCCTAGGCTTATTCTTGTCCAATTAGGGTTTTTAACCAATCTTGTGCATCCAATGAGTTCATTTGTATCATTGAATGATCAATTAGGTCATTTTCGTCCTCCCTAGGAATATTCTTGTCCAATTAGGGTTTTTAACCAATCTTGTGCATCCAATAGGTGTGTTTGTGTCATTGGATGATCAATTAGGTCATTTTCGTCCTCCCTAGGCTTATTCTTGTCCAATTAGGGTTTTTAACCAATCTTGTGCATCCAATAGGTGTGTTTGTGTCATTGGATGATCAATTAGGTCATTTTCGTCCTCCCTAGGCTTATTCTTGTCCAATTAGGGTTTTTAACCAATCTTGTGCATCCAATAAGTTCATTTGTGTCATTGGATGATCAATTATGTCATTTTCGTCTTCCCTAGGCTTATTCTTGTCCAATTAGGGTTTTTAACCAATCTTGTGCATCCAATAGGTGTGTTTGTGTCATTGGATGATCAATTAGGTCATTTTCGTCCTCCCTAGGCTTATTCTTGTCCAATTAGGGTTTTTAACCAATCTTGTGCATCCAATAAGTTCATTTGTGTCATCGGATTAACATTTAGGTTATTTTCGTCCTCCCTAGGCATATTCTTGTCCAATTAGGGTTTTTAACCAATCTTGTGTATCCAATAGGTGTGTTTGTGTCATTGGATGATCAATTAGGTCATTTTCGTTCTCCCTAGGCTTATTCTTGTCCAATTAGGGTTTTTAACCAATCTTGTGCATCCAATAGGTGTGTTTGTGTCATTGGATGATCAATTAGGTCATTTTCGTCCTTCCTAGGCTTATTCTTGTCCAATTAGGGTTTTTAACCAATCTTGTGCATCCAATAGGTGTGTTTGTGTCATTGGATGATCAATTAGGTCATTTTCGTCCTCCCTTGGCTTATTCTTGTCCAATTAGGGTTTTTAACCAATCTTGTGCATCCAATAACTTTGTTTGTGTCATTGAATTAATATTTAGGTCATTTTTGTCATCCCTAGGCATATTCTTGTCCAATTAGCGTTTTTAACCAATCTTGTGCATCCAATAGGTGTGTTTGTGTCATTGGATGATCAATTAGGTCATTTTCGTCCTCCCTAGGCTTATTCTTGTCCAATTAGGGTTTTTAACCAATCTTGTGCATCCAATAAGTTCATTTGTGTCATTGGATGATCAATTAGGTCATTTTCGTCCTCCCTAGGCATATTCTTGTCCAACTAGGGTTTTTAACCAATCTTGTGCATCCAATTGGCGTGTTTGTGTCTTTGGATGATCAATTAGGTCATTTTCGTCCTCCCTAGGCTTATTCTTGTCCAATTAGGGTTTTTAACCAATCTTGTGCATCCAATAGGTGTGTTTGTGTCATTGGATGATCAATTAGGTCATTTTCGTCCTCCCTAGGCTTATTCTTGTCCAATTAGGGTTTTTAACCAATCTTGTGCATCCAATAGGTGAGTTTGTGTCATTGGATTAATATTTAGGTCATTTTCGTCCTCCCTAGGCTTATTCTTGTCCAATTAGGGTTTTTAACCAATCTTGGGCATCCAATAAGTTTGTTTATGTCATTGAATTAATATTTAGGTCATTTTCGTCCTCCCTAGACATATTCTTGTCCAATTAGGGTTTTTAACCAATCTTGTGCATCCAATAGGTGTGTTTGTGTCATTGGATGATCAATTAGGTCATTTTCGTCCTCCCTAGGCTTATTCTTGTCCAATTAGGGTGTTTAACCAATCTTGTGCATCCAATAAGTTCATTTGTGTCATTGGATTAACATTTAGGTCATATCCGTCCTCCCTAGGCATATTCTTGTCCAATTAGGGTTTTTAACCAATCTTGTGCATCCAATAGGTGTGTTTGTGTCATTGGATGATCAATTAGGTCATTTTCGTCCTCCATAGGCTTATTCTTGTCCAATTAGGGTTTTTAACCAATCTTGTGCATCCAATAAGTTTGTTTGTGTCATTGAATTAATATTTAGGTCATTTTGATCCTCCCTAGGCATATTCTTGTCCAATTACGGTTTTTAAGCAATCTTGTGCATCCAATAGATGTGTTTGTGTCATTGGATGATCAATTATGTCATTTTCGTCCTCCCTAGGCTTATTCTTGTCCAATTAGGGTTTTTAACCAATCTTGTGCATCCAATAAGTTCATTAGTGTCATTGGATGATCAATTAGGTCATTTTCGTCCTCCCTAGGCTTATTCTTGTCCAATTAGGGTTTTTAACCAATCTTGTGCATCCAATAAGTTGAGTTGTGTCATTGGATTAAAATTTAGGTCATTTTCGTCCTCCCTAGGCTTATTCTTGTCCAATTAGGGTTTTTAACCAATCTTGTGCATCCAATAAGTTGAGTTGTGTCATTGGATTAACATTTCGGTCATTTTCGTCCTCCCTAGACTTATTCTTGTCCAATTAGGGTTTTTAACCAATCTTGTGCATCCAATAACTTGGTTTGTGTCCTTGAATTAATATTTAGGTCATTTTCGTCCTCCCTAGGCATATTCTTGTCCAATTAGGGTTTTTAGCCAATCTTGTGCTTCCAATAGGTGTGTTTGTGTCATTGGAAGATCAATTAGGTCATTTTGGTCCTCCCTAGGCTTATTCTTGTCCAATTATGGTTTTTAACCAATCTTGTGCATCCAATAAGTTGAGTTGTGTCATTGGATTAACATTTAGGTCATTTTCGTCCTCCCTAGGCTTATTCTTGTCCAATTAGGGTTTTTAACCAATCTTGTGCATCCAATAAGTTGAGTTGTGTCATTGGATTAACATTTAGGTCATTTTCTTCCTCCCTAGGCTTATTCTTGTCCAATTAGGGTTTTTAATCAATCTTGTGCATCGAATAACTTTGTTTGTGTCCTTAAAATAATATTTAGGTCATTTTCGTCCTCCCTAGGCATATTCTTGTCCAATTAGGGTTTTTAACCAATCTTGTGCTTCCAATAGGTGTGTTTGTGTCATTGGAAGATCAAGTAGGTCATTTTCGTCCTCCCTAGGCTTATTCTTGTCCAATTAGGGTTTTTAACCAATCTTGTGCATCCAATAAGTTTGTTTGTGTCATTGAATTAATATTTAGGTCATTTTCGTCCTCCCTAGGCATATTCTTGTCCAATTAGAGTTTTTAACGAATCTTGTGCATCCAGTAGGTGTGTTTGTGTCATTGGATGATCAATTAGGTCATTTTCGTCCTCCCTAGGCTTATTCTTGTCCAATTAGGGTTTTTAACCAATCTTGTGCATCCAATAAGTTGAGTAGTGTCATTGGATTAACATTTAGGTCATTATCGTCCTCCCTAGTCATATTCTTGTCCAATTAGGGTTTTTAACCAATCTTGTGCATCCAATAACTTTGTTTGTGTCCTTGAATTAATATTTAGGTCATTTTCGTCCTCGCTATGCATATTCTTGTCCAATTAGTGTTTTTAACCAATCTTGTGCATCCAATAGGTGTGTTGGCGGCAATGGATGATCAATTAGGTCATTTTCGTCCTCTCTAGGCTTATTCTTGTCCAATTAGGGTTTTTAACCAATCTTGTGCATCCAATAGGTGTGTTTGTGTCATTGGATGATCAATTAGGTCATTTTCGTCCTCCCTAGGCTTATTCTTGTCCAATTAGGGTTTTTAACCAATCTTGTGCATCCAATAAGTTGAGTTGTGTCATTGGATTAACATTTAGGTCATTTTCGTCCTCCCTAGGCTTATTCTTGTCCAATTAGGGTTTTTAACCAATCTTGTGCATCCAATAACTTTGTTTGTGTCATTGGATTAACATTTAGGTCATTTTCGTCCTCCCTAGGCTTATTCTTGTCCAATTAGGGTTTTTAACCAATCTTGTGCATCCAATAAGTTTGTTTGTGTCATTGAATGATCAATTAGGTCATGTACGTCCTCCCAAGGCATATTCTGGCATATTCTTGTCCAATTAGGGTTTTTAACCAATCTTGTGCATCCAATAGGTGTGTTTGTGTCATTGGATGATCAATTAGGTCATTTTCGTCCTCCCTAGGCTTATTCTTGTCCAATTAGGGTTTTTAACCAATCTTGTGTATTCAATAAGTTAAGTTGTGTCATTGCATTAACATTTAGGTCATTTTCGTCCTCCATAGGCATATTCTTGTCCAATTAGGGTTTTGAACCAATCGTGTGTATCCAATAGGTGTGTTTGTTTTATTGGATTAACAATTAGGTCATTTTCGTCCTCCCTAGACATATTCTTGTCCAATTAGGGTTTTTAACCAAAGTTGGGCATACAATAAGTTCATTTGTGTCATTGGATGATCAATTAGGTCATTTTGGTCCTCCCTAGGCTTATTCTTGTCCAATTAGGGTTTTTAACCAATCTTGTGCATCCAATAGGTGTGTTTGTGTCATTGGATGATCAATTAGGTCATTTTCGTCCTCCCTAGGCTTATTCTTGTCCAATTAGGGTTTTTAACCAATCTTGTGCATCCAATAAGTTGAGTTGTGTCATTGGATTAACATTTAGGTCATTTTCGTCCTCCCTAGGCTTATTCTTGTCCAATTAGGGTTTTTAACCAATCTTGTGCATCCAATAAGTTGAGTTGTGTCATTGGATTAACATTTAGGTCATTTTCGTCCTCCCTAGGCTTATTCTTGTCCAATTAGGGTTTTTAACCAATCTTGTGCATCCAATAGGTGTGTTTGTGTCATTGGACGATAAATTAGGTCATTTTCGTCCTCCATAGGCTTATTCTTGTCCAATTAGGGTTTTTAACCAATCTTGTGCATCCAATAGGCGTGTTTTTGTCATTGGATGATCAATTAGGTCATTTTCGTCCTCCCTAGGCTTTTTCTTGTCCAATTAGGGTTTTTAACCAATCTTGTGCATCCAATAAGTTGAGTTGTGTCATTGGATTAACATTTAGGTCATTTTCGTCCTCCCTAGGCTTATTCTTGTCCAATTAGGGTTTTTAACCAATCTTGTGCATCCAATAAGTTGAGTTGTGTCATTGGATTAACATTTAGGTCATTTTCGTCCTCCCTAGGCATATGCTTGTCGGATTAAGGTTTTTAACCAATCTTGTGCATCCAATAGGTGTGTTTGTGTCATTGGATGATCAAATAGGTCATTTTCGTCCTCCCTATGCTTATTCTTGTCCAATTAGGGTTTTTAACCAATCTTGTGCATCCAATAAGTTGAGTTGTGTCATTGGATTAACATTTAGGTCATTTTCGTCCTCCCTAGGCTTATTCTTGTCCAATTAGGGTTTTTAACCAATCTTGTGCATCCAATAAGTTGAGTTGTGTCATTGGATTAACATTTAGGTCATTTTCGTCCTCCCTAGGCTGATTCTTGTCCAATTAGGGTTTTTAACCAATCTTGTGCATCCAATAAGTTGAGTTGTGTCATTGGATTAACATTTAGGTCATTTTTGTCCTCCCTAGGCTTATTCTTGTCCAATTAGGGTTTTTAACCAATCTTGTTCATCCAATAAGTTTGTTTGTGTCATAGAATGATCAATTAGGTAATTTACGTCCTCCCTAGGCTTATTCTTGTCCAATTAGGGTTTTTAACCAATCTTGGCCATCCAATAGGTGTGTTTGTGTCATTGGATGATCAATTAGGTCATTTTCGTCCTCCCTAGGCTTATTCTTGTCCAATTAGGGTTTTTAACCAATCTTGTGCATCCAATAAGTTTGTTTGTTTCATTGAATTAATATTTAGGTCATTTTCGTCCTCCCTAGGCATATTCTTGTCCAATTAGGGTTTTTAACCAATCTTGGGCATCCAATAGGTGTGTTTGTGTCATTGGATGATCAATAAGGTTATTTTCGTCCTCCCTAGGCATATTCTTGTCCAATTAGGGTTTTTAACGAATCTTGTGCGTCCAATAGGTGCGTTTGTGTCATTGGATGAACAATTAGGTCATTTTCGTCCTCCCTAGGCTTATTCTTGTCCAATTAGTGTTTTTAACCAATCTTGTGCATCCAATAAGTTGAGTTGTGTCATTGGATTAACATTTAGGTCATTGTCGTCCTCCCTAGTCTTATTCTTGTCCAATTAGGGTTTTTAACCAATCTTGTGCATCCAATAAGTTGAGTTGTGTCATTGGATTAACATTTAGGTCATTTTCGTCTTCCCTAGGCTTATTCTTGTCCAATTAGGGTTTTTAACTAATCTTGTGCATCCAATAAGTTGAGTTGTGTCATTGGATTAACATTTAGGTCATTTTCGTCCTCCCTAGGCATATGCTTGTCCAATTAGGGTTTTTAACCAATCTTGTGCATCCAATAGGTGTGTTTGTGTCATTGGATGATCAAATAGGTCATTTTCGTCCTCCCTATGCTTAATCTTGTCCAATTAGGGTTTTTAACCAATCTTGTGCATCCAATAAGTTGAGTTGTGTCATTGGATTAACATTTAGGTCATTTTCGTCCTCCCTAGGCTTATTCTTGTCCAATTAGGGTTTTTAACCAATCTTGTGCATCCAATAAGTTTGTTTGTGTCATTGAATGATCAATTAGGTCATTTACGTCCTCCGTAGGAATATTCTGGCATATTGTTCTCCAATTAGGGTTTTTAACCAATCTTGTGCATCCAATAGGTGTGTTTGTGTCATTAGATGATCAATTAGGTCATTTTCGTCATCCCTAGGCTTATTCTTGTCCAATTATGGTTTTAAACAAATCTTGTGCATCCAATAAGTTGAGTAGTGTCATTGGATTAACATTTAGGTCATTTTCGTCCTCCCTAGGCATATGCTTGTCCAATTAGGGTTTTTAACCAATCTTGTGCATCCAATAGGTGTGTTTGTGTCATTGGATGATCAATTAGGTCATTTTCGTCCTCCCTAGGCTTATTCTTGTCCAATTAGGGTTTTTAGCCAATCTTGTGCATCCAAGTGGTGTGTTTGTGTCATTGGATGATCAATTAGGTCATTTTCGTCCTCCCTAGGCTTATTCTTGTCCAATTAGGGTTTTTAACCAATCTTGTGCATCCAATAAGTTCATTAGTGTCATTGGATGATCAATTAGGTCATTTTCGTCCTCCCTAGGCATGTTTTTGTCCAACTAGGGTTTTTAACCAATCTTGTGCATCCAATAGGTGTGTTTGTGTCATTGGATGATCAATTAGGTCATTTTCGTCCTCCCTAGGCATATTCTTGTCCAATTAGGGTTTTTAACCAATCTTGTGCATCCAATAGGTGTGTTTGTGTCATTGGATGATCAATTAGGTCATTTTCGTCCTCCCTAGGCATATTCTTGTCCAATTAGGGTTTTTAACCAATCTTGTGCATCCAATAGGTGTGTTTGTGTCATTGGATGATCAATTAGGTCATTTTCGTCCTCCATAGGCTTATTCTTGTCCAATAAGAGTTTTTAACCAATCTTCTGCATCCAATAAGTTGAGTTGTGTCATTGGATTAACATTTAGGTCATTTTCGTCCTCCCTAGGCTTATTCTTGTCCAATTAGGGTTTTTAACCAATCTTGTGCATCCAATAAGTTGAGTTGTGTCATTGGTTTAACATTTAGGTCATTTTCGTCCTCCCTAGGCTTATTCTTGTCCAATTAGGGTTTTTAACCAATCTTGTGCATCCAATAAGTTGAGTTGTGTCATTGGATTAACATTTAGGTCATTTTCGTCCTCCCTAGGCTTATTCTTGTCCAATTAGGGTTTTTAACCAATCTTGGGTGTGTTTGTGTCATTGGATGATCAATTAGGTCATTTTCGTCCTCCCTAGGCTTATTCTTGCCCAATTAGGGTTTTTAACCAATCTTGTGCATCCAATAAGTTGAGTTGTGTCATTGGATTAACATTTAGGTCATTTTCGTCCTCCGTAGGCTTATTCTTGTCCAATTAGGGTTTTTAACCAATCTTGTGCATCCAATAAGTTTGTTTGTGTCATTGAATTAATATTTAGGTCATTTTCGTCCTCCCTAGGCATATTCTTGTCCAATTAGGGTTTTTAACCAATCTTGTGCATCCTATAGGTGTGTTTGTGTCATTGGATGATCAATTAGGTCATTTTCGTCCTCCCTAGGCTTATTCTTGTCCAATTAGGGTTTTTAACCAATCTTGTGCATCCAATAACTTTGTTTGTGTCATTGAATTAATGTTTAGGTCATTTTCGTCCTCTCTAGGCATATTCTTGTCCAGTTAGGGTTTTTAACCAATCTTGTGCATCCAATAGGTGTGTTTGTGTCATTGGATGATCAATTAGGTCATTTTCGTCCTCCATAGGCTTATTTTTGTCCAATTAGGGTTTTTAACCAATTTTGTGTATCCAATAAGTTCATTTGTGTCATTGGATTAACAATTAGGTCATATCCGTCCTCCCTAGGCATATTCTTGTCCAATTAGGGTTTTTAACCAATCTTATGCATCCAATAGGTGTGTTTGTGTCATTGGATGATCGATTAGGTCATTTTCGTTCTCCTTAGGCTTATTCTTGTCCAATTAGGGTTTTTAACCAATCTTGTGCATCCAATAAGTTTGTTTGTGTCATTGAATTAATATTTAGGTCATTTTCGTCCTCCCTAGGCATATTCTTGTCCAATTAGGGTTTTTAACCAATCTTGTGCATCCAATAGGTGTGTTTGTGTCATTGGATGATCAATTAGGTCATTTTCGTCCTCCCTAGGCTTATTCTTGTCCAATTAGGGTTTTTAACCAATCTTGTGCATCCAATAAGTTTGTTTGTGTCATTGAATTAATATTTAGGTCATTTTCGTCCTCCCTAGGCATATTCTTGTCCAATTAGGGTTTTTAACCAATCTTGTGCATCCAATAGGTGTGTTTGTGCCATTGGATGATCAATTAGGTCATTTTTGTCCTCCATAGGCTTATTCTTGTCCAACTAGGGTTTTTAACCAATCTTGTGCATCCAATAGGTGTGTTTGTGTCTTTGGATGATCAATTAGGTCATTTTCGTCCTCCCTAGGCATATTCTTGTCCAACTAGGGTTTTTAACCAATCTTGTGCATCCAATAGGTGTGTTTGTGTCTTTGGATGATCAATTAGGTCATTTTCGTCCTCCCTAGGCTTATTCTTGTCTAATTAGGGTTTTTAACCAATCTTGTGCATCCAATAGGTGTGTTTGTGTCTTTGGATGAGCAATTAGGTCATTTTCGTCCTCCCTAGGCTTATTCTTGTCCAATTAGGGTTTTTAACCAATCTTGTGCATCCAATAACTTTATTTGTGTCATTGATTTAATATTTAGGTCATTTTCCTCCTCGCTAGGCATATTCTTGTCCAATTAGGGTTTTTAACCAATCTTGTGCATCCAATAGGTGTGTTTGTGTCATTGGATGATCAATTAGGTCATTTTCGTCCTCCCTAGGCTTATTCTTGTCCAATTAGGGTTTTTAACCAATCTTGTGTATCCAATAAGTTCATTTGTGTCATTGGATTAACATTTAGGTCATTTTCGTCCTCCCTAGGCATATTCTTGTCCAATTAGGGTATTTAACCAATCTTGTGCATCCAATAGGTGTGTTTGTGTCATTGGATGATCAATTAGGTCATTTTCGTCCTCCCTAGGCTTATTCTTGCCCAATTTGGGTTTTTAACCAATCTTGTGCATCCAATAAGTAGAGTTGTGTCATTGGATTAACATTTAGGTCATTTTCGTCCTCCTTAGGCTTATTCTTGTCCAATTATGGTTTTTAACCAATCTTGTGCATCCAATAACTTTGTTTGTGTCATTGAATTAATATTTAGGTCATTTTCCTCCTCCCTAGGCATATTCTTGTCCAATTAGGTTTTTTAACCAATCTTGTGCATCCAATAGGTGTGTTTGTGTCTTTGGATGATCAATTAGGTCATTTTCGTCCTCCCTAGGCTTATTCTTGTCCAATTAGGGTTTTTAACCAATCTTGTGCATCCAATAGGTGTGTTTGTGTCATTGGATGATCAATTAGGTCATTTTCGTCCTCCCTAGGCTTATTCTTGTCCAATTAGGATTTTTAACCAATCTTGTACATCCAATAAGTTCATTTGTGTCATTGGATTAACATTTAGGTCATTTTCATCCTCCCTAGGCATATTCTTGTCCAATTAGGGTTTTTAACCAATCTTGTGCATCCAATAGGTGTGTTTGTGTCATTGGATGATCAATTAGGTCATTTTCGTCCTCCCTATGCTTATACTTGTCCTATTAGGGTTTTTAACCAATCTTGTGCATCCAATAAGTTTGTTTGTTTCATTGAATTAATATTTAGGTCATTTTCGTCCTCCCTAGGCATATTCTTGTCCAATTAGGGTTTTTAACCAATCTTGTGCATCCAATAGGTGTGTTTGTGTCATTAGATGATCAATTAGGTCATTTTCGTCCTCCCTAGGATTATTCTTGTCCAATTAGGGTTTCTAACCAATCTTGCGCATCCAATAAGTTGAGTTGTGTCATTGGATTAACATTTAGGTCATTTTCGTCCTCCCTAGGCTTATTCCTGTCCAATTATGGTTTTTAACCAATCTTGTGCATCCAATAAGTTGAGTTGTGTCATTGGATTAACATTTAGGTCATTTTCGTCCTCCCTAGGCTTATTCTTGTCCAATTAGGGTTTTTAACCAATCTTGTGCATCCAATAACTTTGTTTGTGTCCTTGAATTAATATTTAGGTCATTTTCGTCCTCCTTAGGCATATTCTTGTCCAATTAGGGTTTTTAACCAATCTTGTGCATCCAATAGGTGTGTTTGTGTCATTGGATGATCAATTAGGTTATTTTCGTCCTCCCTAGGCTTATTCTTGTCCAATTAGGGTTTTTAACCAATCTTGTGCATCCAATAGGTGTGTTTGTGACATTGGATGATCAATTAGGTCATTTTCGTCCTCCCTAGGCTTATTCTTGTCCAATTAGGGTTTTTAACCAATCTTGTGCATCCAATAAGTTCATTTGTGTCATTGCATTAACATTTAGGTCATTTTCGTCCTCCCTAGACATATTCTTGTCCAATTAGGGTTTTGAACCAATCGTGTGTATCCAATAGGTGTGTTTGTTTCATTGGCTTAACATTTAGGTCATTTTCGTCCTCCCTAGACATATTCTTGTCCAATTAGGGTTTTTAACCAAAGTTGTGCATCCAATAACTTCATTTGTGTCATTGGATGATTAATTAGGTCATTTACGTCCTCCCTAGGCATATTCTGGCATATTCTTGTCCAATTAGGGGTTTTAACCAATCTTGTGCATCCAATAAGTTCATTTGTGTTATCGGATTAACATTTAGGTCATTTTCGTCCTCCCTTGGCATATTCTTGTCCAATTAGGGTTTTTAACCAATCTTGTGCATCCAATAGGTGTGGTTGTGTCATTGGATGATCAATTAGGACATTTTTGTCCTCCCTAGGCTTATGCATGTCCAATTAGGGTTTTTAACCAATCTTGTACATCCAATAGGTGTGTTTGTGTCATTGGATGATCAATTAGGTCATTTTCGTCCTCCCTAGGCATATTCTTGTCCAATTAGTGTTTTTAACCAATCTTGTGCATCCAATAAGTTTGTTTGTGTCATTGAATTAATATTTAGGTCATTTTCGTCCTCCCAAGGCATATTCTTGTCCAATTAGGGTTTTTAACCAATCTTGTGCATCCAATAGGTGTGTTTGTGTCATTGGATGATCAATTAGGTCATTTTCGTCCTCCATAGTCTTATTCTTGTCCAATTAGGGTTTTTAACCAATCTTGTGCATCCAATAAGTTTGTTTGTGTCATTGAATTAATATTTAGGTCATTTTCGTCCTCCCTAGGCATATTGTTGTCCAATTAGGGTTTTTAACCAATCTTGTGCATCCAATAGGTGTGTTTGTGGCAATGGATGATCAATTAGGTCATTTTCGTCCTCCCTAGGCATATTCTTGTCCAATTAGGGTTTTTAACCAACCTTGTGCATCCAATAGGTGTGTTTGTGTCATTGGATGATCAATTAGGTCATTTTCGTCCTCCCTAGGCTTATTCTTGTCCAATTAGGGTTTTTAACCGATCTTGTGCATCCAATAAGTTGAGTTGTGTCATTGGATTAACATTTAGCTCATTTTCGTCCTCCCTAGGCTTATTCTTGTCCAATTAGGGTTTTTTACCAATATTGTGCATCCAATAGGCGTGTTTGTGTCATTGGATGATCAATTAGGTCATTTTCGTCCTCCATAGGCTTATTCTTGTCCAATTAGGGTTTTTAACCAATCTTGTGCATCCAATAGGTGTGTTTGTGTCATTGGATGATCAATTAGCTCATTTTCGTCCTCCCTAGGCTTATTCTTGTCCAATTAGGGTTTTTAACCAATCTTGTGCATCCAATAGGTGTGTTTGTGTCATTGGATGATCAATTAGGTCATTTTCGTCCTCCCTAGGCTTATTCTTGTCCAATTAGGGTTTTTAACCGATCTTGTGCATCCAATAAGTTGAGTTGTGTCATTGGATTAACATTTATATCATTTTCGTTCTCCCTAGGCTTATTCTTGTCCAATTAGGGTTTTTAACCAATCTTGTGCATCCAATAGGTGTGTTTGTGTCATTGGATGATCAATTAGGTCATTTTCGTCCTCCCTAGGCTTATTCTTGTCCAATTAGGGTTTTTAACCAATCTTGTGCATCCAATAAGTTCATTTGTGTCATTGCATTAACATTTAGGTCATTTTCGTCCTCCCTAGTCATATTCTTGTCCAATTAGGGTTTTGAACCAATTGTGTGTATCCAATAGGTGTGTTTGATTCATTGGAATAACATTTAGGTCATTTTCGTCCTCCCTAGACATATTCTTGTCCAATTAGGGTTTTTAACCAAAGTTGTGCATCCAATAAGTTCATTTGTGTCATTGGATGATCAATTAGGTAATTTACGTCCTCCCTAGGCATATTCTGGCATATTCTTGTCCAATTAGGGTTTTTAACCAATCTTGTGCATCCAATAGGTGTGTTTGTGTCATTGGATGATCAATTAGGTCATTTTCGTCCTCCCTAGGCTTATTCTTGTCCAATTAGGGTTTTTAACCAATCTTGTGCATCCAATAAGTTGAGTTGTGTCATTGGATTAACATTTAGGTCATTTTCGTCTTCCCTAGGCTTATTCTTGTCCAATTAGGGTTTTTAACTAATCTTGTGCATCCAATAAGTTGAGTTGTGTCATTGGATTAACATTTAGGTCATTTTCGTCCTCCCTAGGCATATGCTTGTCCAATTAGGGTTTTTAACCAATCTTGTGCATCCAATAGGTGTGTTTGTGTCATTGGATGATCAAATAGGTCATTTTCGTCCTCCCTATGCTTAATCTTGTCCAATTAGGGTTTTTAACCAATCTTGTGCATCCAATAAGTTGAGTTGTGTCATTGGATTAACATTTAGGTCATTTTCGTCCTCCCTAGGCTTATTCTTGTCCAATTAGGGTTTTTAACCAATCTTGTGCATCCAATAAGTTTGTTTGTGTCATTGAATGATCAATTAGGTCATTTACGTCCTCCGTAGGAATATTCTGGCATATTGTTCTCCAATTAGGGTTTTTAACCAATCTTGTGCATCCAATAGGTGTGTTTGTGTCATTAGATGATCAATTAGGTCATTTTCGTCATCCCTAGGCTTATTCTTGTCCAATTATGGTTTTAAACAAATCTTGTGCATCCAATAAGTTGAGTAGTGTCATTGGATTAACATTTAGGTCATTTTCGTCCTCCCTAGGCATATGCTTGTCCAATTAGGGTTTTTAACCAATCTTGTGCATCCAATAAGTTGAGTTGTGTCATTGGATTAACATTTAGGTCATTTTCGTCCTCCCTAGGCTTATTCTTGTCCAATTAGGGTTTTTAACCAATCTTGTGCATCCAATAAGTTGAGTTGTGTCATTGGATTACCATTTAGGTAATTTTCGTCCTCCCTAGGCATATTCTTGTCCAATTAGGGTTTTTAACCAATCTTGTGCATCCAATAAGTTGAGTTGTGTCATTGGATTAACATTTAGGTCATTTTCGTCCTCCCTAGGCTTATTCTTGTCCAATTAGGGTTTTTAACCAATCTTGTGCATCCAATAGGTGTGTTTGTGTCATTGGATGATCAATTAGGTCATTTTGTTCCTCCCTAGGCTTATTCTTGTCCAATTAGGGTTTTTAACCAATCTTGTGCATCCAATAAGTTCATTTGTGTCATTGGATTAACATTTAGGTCATTTTCGTCCTCCCTAGGCATATTCTTGTCCAATTAGGGTTTTTAACCAATCTTGTGTTTCCAATAGGTGTGTTTGTGTCATTGGTTGATCAATTAGGTCATTTTCGTCCTCCCTTGGCTTATTCTTGTCCAATTAGGGTTTTTAACCAATCTTGTGCATCCAATAGGTGTGTTTGTGTCATTGGATGATCAATTAGGTCATTTTCGTCCTCCCTAGGCTTATTCTTGTCCAATTAGGGTTTTTAACCAATCTTGTGCATCCAATAACTTTGTTTGTGTCATTGAATTAATATTTATGTCATTTTCGTCCTCCCTAGGCATATTCTTGTCCAATTAGGGTTTTTATCCAATCTTGTGCATCAAATAGGTGTGTTTGTGTCATATGATGATCAATTAGGTCATTTTCGTCCTCCCTAGACTTATTCTTGTCCAATTAGGGTTTTTAACCAATCTTGTGCATCCAATAAGTTTGTTTGTTTCATTGAATTAATATTTAGGTCATTTTCGTCCTCCCTAGGCATATTCTTGTCCAATTAGGGTTTTTAACCAATCTTGTGCATCCAATAGGTGTGTTTGTGTCATTGGATGATCAATTAGGTCATTTTCGTCCTCCCTAGGCATATTCTTGTCCAATTAGGGTTTTTAACCAATCTTGTGCATCCAATAGGTGTGTTTGTGTCATTGGATGATCAATTAGGTCATTTTCGTCCTCCCTAGGCATATTCTTGTCCAATTAGGGTTTTTAACCAATCTTGTGCATCCAATAGGTGTGTTTGTGGCAATGGATGATCAATTAGATTATTTTCGTCCGCCCTAGGCTTATTCTTGTCCAATTAGGGTTTTTAACCAATCTTGTGCATCCAATAGGTGTGTTTGTGTCATTGGATGATCAATTAGGTCATTTTCGTCCTCCCTAGGCTTATTCTTGTCCAATTAGGGTTTTTAACCAATCTTGTGCATCCAATAAGTTGAGTTGTGTCATTGGATTAACATTTAGGTCATTTTCGTTCTCCCTAGGCTTATTCTTGTCCAATTAGGGTTTTTAACCAATCTTGTGCATCCAATAGGTGTGTTTGTGTCATTGGATGATCAATGAGGTCATTTTCGTCCTCCCTAGGCATATTCTTGTCCAATTTGGGTTTTTAACCAATCTTGTGCATCCAATAGGTGTGTTTGTGTCATTGGATGATCAATTAGGTCATTTTCGTCCTCCCTAGGCTTATTCTTGTCCAATTAGGGTTTTTAACCAATCTTGTGCATCCAATAGGTGTGTTTGTGTCATTGGATGATCAATTAGGTCATTTTCGTCCTCCCTAGGCTTATTCTTGTCCAATTAGGGTTTTTAACCAATCTTGTGCATCCAATAAGTTCATTTGTGTCATTGGATTTACATTTAGGTCATTTTCGTCCTCCCTAGGCATATTCTTGTCGAATTAGGGTTTTTAACCAATCTTGTGCATCCAATAGGTGTGTTTTTGTCATTGGATGATCAATTAGGTCATTTTCGTCCTCCCTAGGCATATTCTTGTCCAATTAGGGTTTTTAACCAATCTTGTGCATCCAATAGGTGTGTTTGTGTCATTGGATGATCAATTAGGTCATTTTCGTCCTCCCTAGGCTTGTTCTTGACCAATTAGGGTTTTTAACCAATCTTGTGCATCTAATAGGTGTGTTTGTGTCATTGGATGATCAATTAGGTCATTTTCGTCCTCCCTAGGCTTATTCTAGTACAAATAGGGTTTTTAACCAATCTTGTGCATCCGATAAGTTTGTTTGTATCATTGAAATAATATTTAGGTCATTTTCGTCCTCCCTAGGCATATTCTTGTCCTATTAGAGTTTTTAACCAATCTTGTGCATCCAATAGGTGTGTTTGTGTCATTGGATGATCAGTTAGGTCATTTACGTCCTGCCTAGGCTTATTCTTGTCCAATTAGGGTTTTTAACCAATCTTGTGCATCCAATAGGTGTGTTTGTGTCATTGGATGATCAATTAGGTCATTTTCGTCCTCCCTAGGCTTATTCTTGTCCAATTAGGGTTTTTAACCAATCTTGTGCATCTAATAGGTGTCTTTGTGTCATTGGATGATCAATTAGGTCATTTTCGTCCTCCCTAGGCTTATTCTTGTCCAATTAGGGTTTTTAACCAATCTTGTGCATCCAATAGGTGTGTTTGTGTCAATGGATGATCAATTAGGTCATTTTCGTCCTCCCTAGGCATATTCTTGTCCAATTAGGGTTTTTAACCAACCTTGTGCATCCAATAGGTGTGTTTGTGTCATTGGATGATCAATTAGGTCATTTTCGTCCTCCCTAGGCTTATTCTTGTCCAATTAGGGTTTTTAACCAATCTTGTGCATCCAATAAGTTTTTTTGTGTCATTGAATTAATATTTAGGTCATTTTCGTCCTCCCTAGGCATCATCTTGTCCAATTAGGGTTTTTAACCAATCTTTTGCATCCAATAGGTGTGTTTGTGTCATTGGATGATCAATTAGGTCATTTTCGTCCTCCCTAGGCTTATTCTTGTCCAATTAGGGTTTTTAACCAATCTTGTGCATCCAATAAGTTTGTTTGTGTCATTGAATTAATATTTAGGTCATTTTCGTCCTCCCTAGGCATCATCTTGTCCAATTATGGTTTTTAACCAATCTTTTGCATCCAATAGGTGTGTTTGTGTCATTGGATGATCATTTAGGTCATTTTCGTCCTCCTAAGGCTTATTCTTGTCCAATTATGGTTTTTAACCAATCTTGTGCATCCAATAAGTTCATTTGTGTTATTGGATTAACATTTAGCTCATTTTCGTCCTCCCTTGGCATATCCTTGTCCAATTAGGGTTTTTAACCAATCTTGTGCATCCAATAGGTGTGGTTGTGTCATTGGATGATCAATTAGGTCATTTTTGTCCTCCCTAGGCTTATTCTTGTCCAATTTGGGTTTTTAACCAATCTTGTGCATCCAATAGGTGTGTTTGTGTCATTGGATGATCAATTAGGTCATTTTCGTCCTCCCTAGGCATATTCTTGTCCAATTAGGGTTTTTAACCAATCTTGTACATCCAATAGGCGTGTTTGTGTCATTGGATGATCAATTAGGTCATTTTCGTCCTCCCTAGGCATATTCTTGTCCAACTAAGGTTTTTAACCAATCTTGTGCATCCAATAGGTGTGTTTGTGTCTTTGGATGATCAATTAGGTCATTTTCGTCCTCCCTAGGCTTATTCTTGTCCAATTTAAGGTTTTTAACCAAATCTTGTGCATCCAATAGGTGTGTTTGTGTCATTGGATGATCAATTAGGTCATTTTCGTCCTCCCTAGGCTTATTCTTGTCCAATTAGGGTTTTTAACCAATCTTGTGCATCCAATAGGTGTGTTTGTGTCATTGGATGATCAATTAGGTCATTTTCGTCCTCCCTAGGCTTATTCTTGTCCAATTAGGATTTTTAACCAATCTTGTGCATCCAATAAGTTCATTTGTGTCATTGGATTAACATTTAGGTCATTTTTGTCAGCCCTAGGTATATTCTTGTCCAATTAGGGTTTTTAAACAATCTTGTGCTTCCAATAGGTGTGTTTGTGACATTGGATGATCAATTAGGTCATTTTCGTCCTCCCTAGGCTTATTCTTGTCCAATTAGGGTTTTTAACCAATCTTGTGCATCCAATAAGTTTGTTTATGTCATTCAATTAATATTTAGGTCATTTTCGTCCTCCCTAGGCATATTCTTGTCCAATTAGGGTTTTTAACCAATCTTGTGCATCCAATAGGTGTGTTTGTGTCATTGGATGATCAATTAGGTCATTTTCGTCCTCCCTAGGCTTATTCTTGTCCAATTAGGATTTTTAACCAATCTTGTGCATCCAATAGGTGTGTTTGTGTCATTGGATGATCAATTAGGTCATTTTCGTCCTCCCTAGGCATATTCTTGTCCAATTAGGGTTTTTAACCAATCTTGTGCATCCAATAAGTTCATTTGTGTCATTGGATTAACATTTAGGTCATTTTCGTCCTCCCGAGGCATATTCTTGTCCAATTAGAGTTTTAGACCAATCTTGTGCATCCAATAGGTGTGTTTGTGTCATTGGATGATCAGTTAGGTTATTTTCGTCCTCCCTAGGCTTATTCTTGTCCAATTAGGTTTTTTAACTAATCTTTTGCATCCAATAAGTTCATTTGTGTCATTGGATGATCAATTAGGTCATTTTCGTCCTCCCAAGGCATATTCTTCTCCAATTAGGGTTTTTAACCAATCTTATGCATCCAATAGGTGTGTTTGTGTCATTGGATGATCAATTAGGTCATTTTCGTCCTCCCTAGGCTTATTCTTGTCCAATTAGGGTTTTTAACCAATCTTGTGCATCCAATAAGTTCATTTGTGTCATTGGATGATCAATTATGTCATTTTCGTCCTCCCTAGGCATATTCTTGTCCAACTAGGGTTTTTAACCAATCTTGTGCTTCCAACAGGTATGTTTGTGTCATTGGATGATCAATTAGGTCATTTTCGTCCTTCCTAGGCTTATTCTTGTCCAATTAGGGTTTTTAACCAATCTTGTGCATCCAATAAGTTCATTTGTGTCATTGGATTAACATTTAGGTCATTTTCGTCCTCCCTAGGCATATTCTTGTCCAATTAGGGTTTTTAACCAATCTTGTGCATCCAATAGGTGTGTTTGTGTCATTGGATGATCAATTAGGTCATTTTCGTCCTCCCTAGGCTTATTCTTGTCCAATTAGGGTTTTTAACCAATCTTGTGCATCCAATAGGTGTGTTTGTGTCATTGGATGATCAATTAGGTCATTTTCGTCCTCCCTAGGCTTATTCTTGTCCAATTAGGGTTTTTAACCAATCTTGTGCATCCAATAGGTGTGTTTGTGTCATTGGATGATCAATTAGGTCATTTTCATCCTCCCTAGGCTTATCCTTGTCCAATTAGGGTTTTTAACCAATGTTGTGCATCCAATAAGTTCGTTTGTGTCATTGAATTAACATTTAGGTCATTTTTGTCCTCCCTAGGTATATTCTTGTCCAATTAGGGTTTTTAACCAATCTTGTGCATCCAATAGGTGTGTTTGTGTCATTGGATGATCAATTAGGTCATTTTCGTCCTCCCTAGGCTTATTCTTGTCCAATTAGTGTTTTTAACCAATATTGTGCATCCAATAACTTTGTTTGTGTCATTGAATTAATATTTAGGTCATTTTCGTCCTCCCTAGGCATATTCTTGTCCAATTAGGGTTTTTAACCAATCTTGTGCATCCAATAGGTGTGTTTGTGTCATTGGATGATCAATTAGGTCATTTTCGTCCTCCCTAGGCATATTCTTGTCCAATTAGGGTTTTTAACCAATCTTGTGCATCCAATAGGTGTGTTTGTGGCAATGGATGATCAATTTGGTCGTTTTCGTCCTCCCTAGGCTTATTCTTGTCCAATTAGGGTTTTTAACCAATCTTGTGCATCCAACAAGTTTGTTTATGTCATTGAATTAATATTTAGGTCATTTTCGTCCTCCCTAGGCATATTCTTGTCCAATTAGGGTTTTTAACCAATCTTGTGCATCCAATAGGTGTGTTTGTGTCATTGGATGATCAATTAGGTCATTTTCGTCCTCCCTAGGCATATTCTTGTCCAATTAGGGTTTTTAACCAATCTTGTGCATCCAATAAGTTCATTTGTGTCATTGGATTAATATTAAGGTCATTTTCGTCCTCCCTAGGCATATTCTTGTCCAATTAGGGTTTTTAACCAATCTTGTGCTTCCAATAGGTGTGTTTGGGTCATTGGATGATCAATTAGGTCATTTTCGTCCTCCCTAGGCTTATTCTTGTCCAATTAGGGTTTTTAACCAATCTTGTGCATCCAATAGGTGTGTTTGTGTCATTGGATGATCAATTAGGTCATTTTCGTCCTCCCTAGGCATATTCTTGTCCAATTAGGGTTTTTAACCAATCTTGTGCATCCAATAGGCGTGTTTGTGTCATTGGATGATCAATTAGGTAATTTTCGTCCTCCATAGGCTTATTCTTGTCCAATTAGGGTTTTTAACCAATCTTGTGCATCCAATAGGTGTGTTTGTGGCAATGGATGATCAATTTGGTCATTTTCGTCCTCCATAGGCTTATTCTTGTCCAATTAGGGTTTTTAACCAATCTTGTGCATCCAATAGGTGTGTTTGTGTCATTGGATGATCAATTAGGTCATTTTCGTCCTCCCTAGGCTTATTCTTGTCCAATTAGGGTTTTTAACTAATCTTGTTCATCCAATAAGTTCATTTGTGTCATTGGATGATCATTAGGTCATTTTCGTCCTCCCTAGGCATATTCTTGTCCAACTAGGATTTTTAACCAATCTTGGGCATCCAATAGGTGTGTTTGTGTCATTGGATGATCAATTAGGTCATTTTCGTCCTCCCTAGGCATATTCTTGTCCAACTAGGGTTTTTAACCAATCTTGTGCATCCAATAGGTGTGTTTGTGTCATTGGATGATCAATTAGGTCATTTTCGTCCTCCCTAGGCTTATTCTTGTCCAATTAGGGTTTTTAACCAATCTTGTGCATCCAACACGTTTGTTTATGTCATTGAATTAATATTTAGGTCATTTTCGTCCTCCCTAGGCATATTCTTGTCCAATTAGGGTTTTTAACCAATCTTGTGCATCCAATAGGTGTGTTTGTGTCATTGGATGATCAATTAGGTCATTTTCGTCCTCCCTAGGCATATTCTTGTCCAATTAGGGTTTTTAACCAATCTTGTCCATCCAATAGGTGTGTTTGTGTCATTGGATGATCAATTAGGTCATTTACGTCCTCCCTAGGCATATTCTTGTCCAATTAGGGTTTTTAACCAATCTTGTGCATCTAATAGGTGTGTTTGTGTCATTGGATGATCAATTAGGTCATTTTCGTCCTTTCTAGGCTTATTCTTGTCCAATTAGGGTTTTTAACCAATCTTGTGCATCCAATAGGTGTGTTTGTGTCATTGGATGATCAATTAGGTCATTTTCGTCATCCCTAGGCTTATTCTTGTCCAATTAGGGTTTTTAACCAATCTTGTGCATCCAATAAGTTGAGTTGTGTCATTGGATTAACATTTAGGTCATTTTCGTCCTCCCTAGGCTTATTCTTGTCCAATTAGGGTTTTTAACCAATCTTGTGCATCCAATATGTGTGTTTGTGTCATTGGATGATCAATTAGGTCATTTTCGTCCTCGATAGGCTTATTCTTGTCCAATTTGGGTTTTTAACCAATCTTGTGCATCCAATAAGTTGAGTTGTGTCATTGGATTAACATTTAGTCATTTTCGTCCTCCCTAGGCTTATTCTTGTCCAATTAGGGTTTTTAACCAATCTTGTGCATCCAATAAGTTCATTTTTGTCATTGGATTAACATTTAGGTCATTTTCGTCCTCCCTAGGCATATTCTTGTCCAATTAGGGTTTTTAACCAATCTTGTGCATCTAATAGGTGTGTTTATGTCATTGGATGATCAATTAGGTCATTTTCGTCCTTTCTAGGCTTATTCTTGTCCAATTAGGGTTTTTAACCAATCTTGTGCATCCAATAGGTGTGTTTGTGTCATTGGATGATCAATTAGGTCATTTTCGTCCTCCCTAGGCTTATTCTTGTCCAATTAGGGTTTTTAACCAATCTTGTGCATCCAATAGGTGTGTTTGTGTCATTGGATGATCAATTAGGTCATTTTCGTCCTCCCTAGGCTTATTCTTGTCCAATTAGGGTTTTTAACCAATCTTGTGCATCCCATAAGTTGAGTTGTTTCATTGAATTAACATTTAGGTCATTTTCGTCCTCCCTATGCTTATTCTTCTCCAATTAAGGTTTTTAACAAATCTTGTGCGTCCAATAAGTTCATTTGTGTCATTCGATTAACATTTAGGTCATTTTCGACGTCCTCCCTAGGCATATTCTTGCCCAATTAGGGTTTTTAACCAATCTTGTGTATCCAATAGGTGTGTTTGTGTCATTGGATGATCAATTAGGTCATTTTCGTCCTCCCTAGGCTTATTCTTGTCCAATTAGGGTTTTTAACCAATCTTGTGCATCCAATAGGTGTGTTTGTGTCATTGGATGATCAATTAGGTCATTTTCGTCCTCCCTAGGCTTATTCTTGTCCAATTAGGGTTTTTAACCAATCTTGTGCATCCAATAAGTTGAGTTGTGTCATTGGATTAACATTAAGGTCATTTTCATTCTCCCTAGGCTTATTCTTGTCCAATTAGGGTTTTTAACCAATCTTGTGCATCCAATAGGTGTGTTTGTGTCATTGGATGATCAATTAGGTCATTTTCGTCCTCCCTAGGCTTATTCTTGTCCAATTAGGGTTTTTAACCAATCTTGTGCATCCAATAGGTGTGTTTGTGTCATTGGATGATCAATTAGGTCATTTTCGTCCTCCCTAGGCTTATTCTTGTCCAATTAGGGTTTTTAACCAATCTTGTGCATCCAATAGGTGTGTTTGTGTCATTGGATGATCAATTAGGTCATTTTCGTTCATTCTATGCTTATTCTTGTCCAATTAGGGTTTTTAACCAATCTTGTGCATCCAATAAGTTCATTTGTGTCATTGGATGATCAATTAGGTCATTTTTGTCCTCCCTAGGCATATTCTTGTCCAATTTGGGTTTTTAACCAATCTTGTGCATCCAATAGGTGTGTTTGTGTCATTGGATGATCAATTAGGTCATTTTCGTCCTCCCTAGGCATATTCTTGTCCAATTAGGGTTTTTAACCAATCTTGTGCATCCAATAAGTTCATTTGTGTCATTGGATTAACATTTAGGTCATTTTCGTCCTCCCTAGGCATATTCTTGTCCAATTAGGCTTTTTAACCAATTTTGTGCTTCCAATAGGTGTGTTTGTGTCATTGGATGATCAATTAGGTCATTTTCGTCCTCCCTAGGCTTATTCTTGTCCAATTAGGGTTTTTAACCAATGTTGTGCATCCAATAAGTTTGTTTATGTCATTGAATTAATATTTAGGTCATATTCGTCCTCCCTAGGCATATTCTTGTCTAATTAGGGTTTTTAACCAATCTTGTGCATCCAATAGGTGTGTTTGTGTCATTGGATGATCAGTTAGGTCATTTTCGTCCTCCCTAGGCATATTCTTGTCCAATTAGGGTTTTTAACCAATCTTGTGCATCCAATAGGTGTGTTTGTGTCATTGAATTAATATTTAGGTCATTTTCGTCCTCCCTAGGCATATTCTTGACCAATTAGGGTTTTTAACCAATCTTGTGCATCCAATAGGTGTGTTTGTGGCAATGGATGATCAATTAGGTCATTTTCGTCCTCCCTATGCATATTCTTGTCCAATTAGGGTTTTTAACCAATCTTGTGCATCCAATAGGTGTGTTTGTGTCATTGGATGATCAATTAGGTCATTTTCTTCCTCCCTAGGCTTATTCTTGTCCAATTAGGGTTTTTAACCAATCTTGTGCATCCAATAAGTTTTTTTGTGTCATTGAATTAATATTTAGGTCATTTTCATCCTCCCTAGGCATCATCTTGTCCAATTAGGGTTTTTAACCAATCTATTGCATCCAATAGGTGTGTTTGTGTCATTGGATGATCAATTAGGTCATTTTCGTCCTCCCTAGGCTTATTCTTGTCCAATTAGCGTTTTTAACCAATCTTGTGCATCCAATAAGTTTGTTTGTGTCATTGAATTAATATTTAGGTCATTTTCGTCTTCCCTGGGCATCATCTTGTCCAATTACGGTTTTTAACCAATCTTTTGCATCCAATAGGTGTGTTTGTGTCATTGGATGATCAATTAGGTCATTTTCGTCCTCCCTAGGCTTATTCTTGTCCAATTATAATTTTTAACCAATCTTGTGCATCCAATAAGTTCATTTGTGTTATTGGATTAACATTTAGGTCATTTTCGTCCTCCCTTGGCATATTCTTGTCCAATTAGGGTTTTTAACCAATCTTGTGCATCCAATAGGTGTGGTTGTGTCATTGGATGATCAATTAGGTCATTTTTGTCCTCCCTAGGCGTATTCTTGTCCAATTAGGGTTTTTAACCAATCTTGTGCATCCAATAAGTTTGTTGTGTCATTGAATTAATATTTAGGTTATTTTCGTCCTCGCTAGGCATATTCTTGTCCAATTAGGGTTTTTAACCAATCTTGTGCATCCAATAGGTGTGTTTGTGTCATTGGATGATCAATTAGGTCATTTTCGTCCTCCCTAGGCATATTCTTGTCCAATTAGTGTTTTTAACCAATCTCGTGCATCCAATAAGTTTGTTTGTGTTATTGAATTAATATTTTGGTCATTTTCGTCCTCCCAAGGCATATTCTTGTCCAATTAGGGTTTTTAACCAATCTTGTGCATCCAATAGGTGTGTTTGTGTCATTGGATGATCAATTAGGTCATTTTCGTCCTCCCTAGGCATCATCTTGTCCAATTAGGGTTTTTAACCAATCTTTTGCATCCAATAGGTGTGTTTGTGTCATTGGATGATCAATTAGGTCATTTTCGTCCTCCCTAGGCTTATTCTTGTCCAATTAGGGTTTTTAACCAATCTTGTGCATCCTATAAGTTTGTTTGTGTCATTGAATTAATATTTAGGTCATTTTCGTCCTCCCTAGGCATCATCTTGTCCAATTATGGTTTTTAACCAATCTTTTGCATCCAATAGGTGTGTTTGTGTCATTGGATGATCAATTAGGTCATTTTCGTCCTCCTAAGGCTTATTCTTGTCCAATTATGGTTTTTAACCAATCTTGTGCATCCAATAAGTTCATTTGTGTTATTGGATTAACATTTAGGTCATTTTCGTCCTCCCTTGGCATATTCTTGTCCAATTAGAGTTTTTAACCAATCTTGTGCATCCAATAGGTGTGGTTGTGTCATTGGATGATCAATTAGGTCATTTTTGTCCTCCCTAGGCTTATTCTTGTCCAATTTGGGTTTTTAACCAATCTTGTGCATCCAATAGGTGTGTTTGTGTCATTGGATGATCAATTAGGTCATTTTCGTCCTCCCTAGGCATATTCTTGTCCAATTAGGGTTTTTAACCAATCTTGTACATCCAATAGGCGTGTTTGTGTCATTGGATGATCAATTAGGTCATTTTCATCCTCCCTAGGCATATTCTTGTCCAACTAGGGTTTTTAACCAATCTTGTGCATCCAATAGGTGTGTTTGTGTCTTTGGATGATCAATTAGGTCATTTTCGTCCTCCCTAGGCTTATTCTTGTCCAATTTAAGGTTTTTAACCAAATCTTGTGCATCCAATAGGTGTGTTTGTGTCATTGGATGATCAATTAGGTCATTTTCGTCCTCCCTAGGCTTATTCATGTCCAATTAGGGTTTTTAACCAATCTTGTGCATCCAATAAGTTCATTTGTGTCATTGGATTAACATTTAGGTCATTTTTGTCATCCCTAGGCATATTCTTGTCCAATTAGGGTTTTTAAACAATCTTGTGTTTCCAATAGGTGTGTTTGTGACATTGGATGATCAATTAGGTCATTTTCGTCCTCCCTAGGCTTATTCTTGTCCAATTAGGGTTTTTAACCAATCTTGTGCATCCAATAAGTTTGTTTATGTCATTGAATTAATATTTAGCTCATTTTCGTCCTCCCTAGGCATATTCTTGTCCAATTAGGGTTTTTAACCAATCTTGTGCATCCAATAGGTGTGTTTGTGTCATTGGATGATCAATTAGGTCATTTTCGTCCTCCCTAGGCATATTCTTGTCCAATTAGGGTTTTTAACCAATCTTGTGCATCCAATAAGTTCATTTGTGTCATTGGATTAACATTTAGGTCATTTTCGTCCTCCCTAGGCATATTCTTGTCCAATTAGGCTTTTTAACCAATTTTGTGCTTCCAATAGGTGTGTTTGTGTCATTGGATGATCAAATAGGTCATTTTCGTCCTCCCTAGGCTTATTCTTGTCTAATTAGGGTTTTTAACCAATCTTGTACATCCAATAAGTTTGTTTATGTCATTGAATTAATATTTAGGTCATATTCGTCCTCCCTAGGCATATTCTTGTCTAATTAGGGTTTTTAACCAATCTTGTGCTTCCAATAGGTGTGTTTGAGTCATTGGATGATCAGTTAGGTCATTTTCGTCCTCCCTAGGCATATTCTTGTCCAATTAGGGTTTTTAACCAATTTTGTGCATCCAATAGGTGTGTTTGTGGCAATGGATGATCAATTAGGTCATTTTCGTCCTCCCTAGGCTTATTCTTGTCCAATAAGAGTTTTTAACCAATCTTGTGCATCCAATAACTTTGTTTGTGTCATTGAATTAATATTTAGGTCATTTTCGTCCTCCCTAGGCATATTCTTGTCCAATTTAAGGTTTTTAACCAAATCTTGTGCATCCAATAGGTGTGTTTGTGTCATTGGATGATCAATTAGGTCATTTTCGTCCTCCCTAGGCTTATTCTTGTCCAATTATGGTTTTTAACCAATCTTGTGCATCCAATAGGTGTGTTTGTGTCATTGGATGATCAATTAGGTCATTTTCGTCCTCCCTAGGCTTATTCTTGTCCAATTAGGATTTTTAACCAATCTTGTGCATCCAATAAGTTCATTTGTGTCATTGGATTAACATTTAGGTCATTTTTGTCATCCCTAGGCATATTCTTGTCCAATTAGGGTTTTTAAACAATCTTGTGTTTCCAATAGGTGTGTTTGTGACATTGGATGATCAATTAGGTCATTTTCGTCCTCCCTAG
>JBBPBR010000004.1:23121213-23189809 GCA_037974775.1 Cicer pinnatifidum | reverse complement strand
AATTAGGGTTTTTAACCAATCTTGTACATCCAATAAGTTTGTTTATGTCATTGAATTAATATTTAGGTCATATTCGTCCTCCCTAGGCATATTCTTGTCTAATTAGGGTTTTTAACCAATCTTGTGCTTCCAATAGGTGTGTTTGAGTCATTGGATGATCAGTTAGGTCATTTTCGTCCTCCCTAGGCATATTCTTGTCCAATTAGGGTTTTTAACCAATTTTGTGCATCCAATAGGTGTGTTTGTGGCAATGGATGATCAATTAGGTCATTTTCGTCCTCCCTAGGCTTATTCTTGTCCAATAAGAGTTTTTAACCAATCTTGTGCATCCAATAACTTTGTTTGTGTCATTGAATTAATATTTAGGTCATTTTCGTCCTCCCTAGGCATATTCTTGTCCAATTTAAGGTTTTTAACCAAATCTTGTGCATCCAATAGGTGTGTTTGTGTCATTGGATGATCAATTAGGTCATTTTCGTCCTCCCTAGGCTTATTCTTGTCCAATTATGGTTTTTAACCAATCTTGTGCATCCAATAGGTGTGTTTGTGTCATTGGATGATCAATTAGGTCATTTTCGTCCTCCCTAGGCTTATTCTTGTCCAATTAGGATTTTTAACCAATCTTGTGCATCCAATAAGTTCATTTGTGTCATTGGATTAACATTTAGGTCATTTTTGTCATCCCTAGGCATATTCTTGTCCAATTAGGGTTTTTAAACAATCTTGTGTTTCCAATAGGTGTGTTTGTGACATTGGATGATCAATTAGGTCATTTTCGTCCTCCCTAGGCTTATTCTTGTCCAATTAGGGTTTTTAACCAATCTTGTGCATCCAATAAGTTTGTTTATGTCATTGAATTAATATTTAGGTCATTTTCGTCCTCCCTAGGCATATTCTTGTCCAATTAGGGTTTTTAACCAATCTTGTGCATCCAATAGGTGTGTTTGTGTCATTGGATGATCAATTAGGTCATTTTCGTCCTCCCTAGGCATATTCTTGTCCAATTAGGGTTTTTAACCAATCTTGTGCATCCAATAAGTTCATTTGTGTCATTGGATTAACATTTAGGTCATTTTCGTCCTAACTAGGCATATTCTTGTCCAATTAGGCTTTTTAACCAATTTTGTGCTTCCAATAGGTGTGTTTGTGTCATTGGATGATCAAATAGGTCATTTTCGTCCTCCCTAGGCTTATTCTTGTCCAATTAGGGTTTTTAACCAATCTTGTACATCCAATAAGTTTGTTTATGTCATTGAATTAATATTTAGGTCATATTCGTCCTCCCTAGGCATATTCTTGTCCAATTAGGGTTTTTAACCAATCTTGTGCATCCAATAGGTGTGTTTGTGTCATTGGATGATCAATTAGGTCATTTTCGTCCTCCCTAGGCATATTCTTGTCCAATTAGGATTTTTAACCAATCTTGTGCATCCAATAGGTGTGTTTGTGTCATTGGATGATCAATTAGGTCATTTTCATCCTCCCTAGGCTTATTCTTGTCCAATTACGGTTTTTAACCAATCTTGTGCATCCAATAGGTGTGTTTGTGTCATTGGATGGTCAATTAGGTCATTTTCGTCCACCCTAGGTTTATTCTTGTCCAATTAGGGATTTTAACCAATCTTGTGCATCCAACAAGTTTGTTTATGTCATTGAATTAATATTTAGGTCATTTTCGTCCTCCCTAGGCATATTCTTGTCCAATTAGGGTTTTTAACCAATCTTGTGCATCCAATAGGTGTGTTTGTGTCATTGGATGATCAATTAGGTCATTTTCGTCCTCCCTAGGCATATTCTTGTCCAATTAGGGTTTTTAACCAATCTTGTGCATCCAATAGGTGTGTTTGTGGCAATGGATGATCAATTTGGTCGTTTTCGTCCTCCCTAGGCTTATTCTTGTCCAATTAGGGTTTTTAACCAATCTTGTGCATCCAACAAGTTTGTTTATGTCATTGAATTAATATTTAGGTCATTTTCGTCCTCCCTAGGCATATTCTTGTCCAATTAGGGTTTTTAACCAATCTTGTGCATCCAATAGGTGTGTTTGTGTCATTGGATGATCAATTAGGTCATTTTCGTCCTCCCTAGGCACATTCTTGTCCAATTAGGGTTTTTAACCAATTTTGTGCATCCAATAAGTTTGTTTATGTCATTGAATTAATATTTAGGTCATTTTCGTCCTCCCTAGGAATATTCTTGTCCAATTAGGGTTTTTATCCAATCTTGTGCATCCAATAGGTGTGTTTGTGTCATTGGATGATCAATTAGGTCATTTTCGTCCTCCCTAGGCTTATTCTTGTCCAATTAGGGTTTTTAACCAATCTTGTGCATCCAATAAGTTTGTTTATGTCATTGAATTAATATTTAGGTCATTTTCGTCCTCCCTAGGCATATTCTTGTCCAATTAGGGTTTTTAACCAATCTTGTGCATCCAATAGGTGTGTTTGTGTCATTGGATGATCAATTAGGTCATTTTCGTCCTCCCTAGGCATATTCTTGTCCAATTAGGGTTTTTAACCAATTTTGTGCATCCAATACGTTTGTTTATGTCATTGAATTAATATTTAGGTCATTTTCGTCCTCCCTAGGCATATTCTAGTCCAATTAGGGTTTTTAACCAATCTCTTGCATCCAATAGGTGTGTTTGTGTCATTGGATGATCAATTAGGTCATTTTCGTCCTCCCTAGGCTTATTCTTGTCCAATTAGGGTTTTTAACCAATCTTGTGCATCCAATAAGTTTGTTTATGTCATTGAATTAATATTTAGGTCATTTTCGTCCTCCGTAGGCATATTCTTGTCCAATTAGGGTTTTTAACCAATCTTGTGCATCCGATAGGTGTGTTTGTGTCATTGGATGATCAATTAGGTCGTTTTCGTCCTCCCTAGGCATATTCTTGTCCAATTAGGGTTATTAACCAATCTTGTGCATCCAATAGGTGTGTTTGTGTCATTGGATGATCAATTAGGTCATTTTCGTCCTCCCTAGGCTTATTCTTGTTCAATTAGGGTTTTTAACCAATCTTGTGCGTCCAATAAGTTCATTTGTGTCATTGGATTAACAATTAGGTCATTTTTGTCCTCCCTAAGCATATTCTTGTCCAATTAGGGTTTTTAACCAATCTTGTGCATCCAATAGGTGTGTTTGTGTCATTGGATGATCAATTAGGTCATTGTCGTCCTCCCTACGCTTATTCTTGTCCAATTAGGGTTTTTAACCAATCTTGTGTATCCAATAAGTTTGTTTGTTTCATTGAATTAATATTTAGGTCATTTTCGTCCTCCCTAGGCATATTCTTGTCCAATTAGGGTTTTTAACCAATCTTGTGCATCCAATAGGTGTGTTTGTGTCATTGGATGATCAATTAGGTCATTTTCGTCCTCCCTAGGCTTATTCTTGTCCAATTAGGGTTTTTAACCAATCTTGTGCATTCAATAAGTTCATTAGTGTCATTGGATGATCAATTAGGTCATTTTGCGTCCTCCCTAGGCTTATTCTTGTCCAATTAGGGTTTTTAACCAATCTTGTGCATCCAATAAGTTCATTTGTGTCATTGGATTAACATTTAGGTCATATTCGTCCTCCCTAGGCATATTCTTGCCCAATTAGGGTTTTTAACCAATCTTGTGCATCCAATAGGTGTGTTTGTGTCAGTGGATGATCAATTACGTCATTTTCGTTCTCCCTAGGCTTATTCTTGTCCAATTAGGGTTTTTAACCAATCTTGTGCATCCAATAAGTTCATTTGGGTTATTGGATTAACATTTAGGTCATATTCGTCCTCCCTAGGCATATTCTTGTCGAATTAGGGTTTTTAACCAATCTTGTGCATCCAATAGGTGTGTTTGTGTCATTGGATGATCAATTAGGTCATTTTCGTCCTCTATAGGCATATTCTTGTCCAATTAGGGTTTTTAACCAATCTTGTGCATCCAATAGGTGTGTTTGTGACATTGGATGATCAATTAGGTCATTTTCGTCCTCCCTAGGCTTATTCTTGTCCAATTAGGGTTTTTAACCAATCTTGTGCATCCAATAAGTTCATTAGTGTCATTGGATGATCAATTAGGTCATTTTCGTCCTCCCTACGCTTATTCTTGTCCAATTAGGGTTTTTAATCAATCTTGTGCATCAAATAAGTTTGTTTGTGTCATTGAATTAATATTTAGGTCATTTTCGTCCTCCCTAGGCATATTCTTGTCCAATTAGGGTTTTTAACCAATCTTGTGCATCCAATAGGTGTGTTTGTGTCATTGGAAGATCAATTAGGTCATTTTCGTCCTCCCTAGGCTTATTCTTGTCCAATTAGGGTTTTTAACCAATCTTGTGCATCCAATAAGTTTGTTTATGTCATTTAATTAATATTTAGGTCATTTTCGTTCTCCGTAGGCATATTCTTGTCCAATTAGGGTTTTTAACCAATCTTGTGCATCCAATAGGTGTGTTTGTGTCATTGGATGATCAATTAGGTCATTTTCGTCCTCCCTAGGCATATTCTTGTCCAATTAGGGTTTTTAACCAATCTTGTGCATCCAATAAGTGTGTTTGTGGCATTGGATGATCAATTAGGTCATTTTCGTCCTCCCTAGGCTTATTCTTGTCCAATTAGGGTTTTTAACCAATCTTGTGCATCCAATAAGTTCATTTGTGTCATTGGATTAACATTTAGGTCATGTTCGTCCTCCCTAGGCATATTCTTGTCCAATTAGGGTTTTTAACCAATCTTGTGCTTCCAATTGGTGTGTTTGTGTCGTTGGATAATCAATTAGGTCATTTTCGTCCTCCCTAGGCTTATTCTTGTCCAATTAGGGTTTTTAACCAATCTTGTGCATCCAATAAGTTTGTTTGTGTCATTGAATTAATATTTAGGTCATTTTCGTCCTCCCTAGGCATATTCTTGTCCAATTAGGGTTTTTAACCAATCTTGTGCATCCAATAGGTGTGTTTGTGTCATTGGATGATCAATTAGGTCATTTTCGTCCTCCCTAGGCATATTCTTGTCCAATTAGGATTTTTAACCAATCTTGTGCATCCAATAAGTTCATTTGTGTCATTGGATTAACATTTAGGTCATTTTTGTCATCCCTAGGCATATTCTTGTCCAATTAGGGTTTTTAAACAATCTTGTGTTTCCAATAGGTGTGTTTGTGACATTGGATGATCAATTAGGTCATTTTCGTCCTCCCTAGGCTTATTCTTGTCCAATTAGGGTTTTTAACCAATCTTGTGCATCCAATAAGTTTGTTTATGTCATTGAATTAATATTTAGGTCATTTTTGTCCTCCCTAGGCATATTCTTGTCCAATTAGGGTTTTTAACCAATCTTGTGCATCCAATAGGTGTGTTTGTGTCATTGGATGATCAATTAGGTCATTTTCGTCCTCCCTATGCCTATTCTTGTCCAATTAGGGTTTTTAACCAATCTTGTGCATCCAATAGGTGTGTTTGTGTCATTGGATGATCAATTAGGTCATTTTCGTCCTCCCTAGGCTTATTCTTGTCCAATTAGGGTTTTTAACCAATCTTGTGCATCCAATAAGTTCATTTGTGTCATTGGATGATAAATTTGGTCATTTTCGTCCTCCATAGGCATATTCTTGTCCAACTAGGGTTTTAAACCAATCTTGTGCATCCAATAGGTGTGTTTGTGTCATTGGATGATCAATTAGGTCATTTTCGTCCTCCCTAGGCTTATTCTTGTCCAATTAGGGTTTTTAACCAATCTTGTGCATCCAATAGGTGTGTTTGTGTCATTGGATGATCAATTAGGTCATTTTCGTCCTCCCTAGGCTTATTCTTGTCCAATTAGGGTTTTTAACCAATCTTGTGCATCCAATGAGTTCATTTGTGTCATTGGATGATCAATTAGGTCATTTTCGTCATCCCTAGGCTTATTCTTGTCCAATTAGGGTTTTTAACCAATCTTGTGCATCTAATAGGTGTGTTTGTGTCATTGGATGATCAATTAAGTCATTTTCGTCCTCCCTAGGCTTATTCTTGTCCAATTAGGGTTTTTAACCAATCTTGTGCATCCAATAAGTTCATTTGTGTCATTGGATTAACATTTAGGTCATATCCGTCCTCCCTAGGCATATTCTTGTCCAATTAGGGTTTTTAACCAATCTTGTGCATCCAATAGGTGTGTTTGTGTCAGTGGATGATCAATTACGTCATTTTCGTTCTCCCTAGGCTTATTCTTGTCCAATTAGGGTTTTTAACCAATCTTGTGCATCCAATAAGTTCATTTGTGTTATTGGATTAACATTTAGGTCATATTTGTCATCCCTAGGCATATTCTTGTCCAATTAGGGTTTTTAACCAATCTTGTGCATCCAATAGGTGTGTTTGTGTCATTGGATGATCAATTAGGTCATTTTCGTCCTCCCTAGGCATATTCTTGTCCAATTAGGGTTTTTAACCAATCTTGTGCATCCAATAGGTGTGTTTGTGTCATTGGATGATCAATTAGGTCATTTTCGTCCTCCCTAGGCTTATTCTTGTCCAATTAGGGTTTTTAACCAATCTTGTGCATCCAATAAGTTCATTAGTGTCATTGGATGATCAATTAGGTCATTTTGCGTCTTCCCTAGGCTTATTCTTGTCCAATTAGGGTTTTTAACCAATCTTGTGCATCCAATAAGTTCATTTGTGTCATTGGATTAACATTTAGGTCATATTCGTCCTCCCTAGGCATATTCTTGTCCAATTAGGGTTTTTAACCAATCTTGTGCATCTAATAGGTGTGTTTGTGTCATTGGATGATCAATTAGGTCATTTTCGTCCTCCCTAGGCTTATTCTTGTCCAGTTAGGGTTTTTAACCAATCTTGTGCATCGGATAAGTTGAGTTGTGTCATTGAATTAATATTTAGGTCATTTTCGTCCTCCCTAGGCATATTCTTGTCCAATTAGGGTTTTTAACCAATCTTGTGCATCCAATAGGTGTGTTTGTGTCATTGGATGATCAATTAGGTCATTTTCGTCCTCCCTAGGCTTATTCTTGTCCAATTAGGGTTTTTAACCAATCTTGTGCATCCAATAAGTTGAGTTGTGTCATTGGATTAACATTTAGGTCATTTTCGTTCTCCCTAGGCTTATTCTTGTCCAATTAGGGTTTTTAACCAATCTTGTGCATCCAATAAGTTCATTTGTGTTATTGGATTAACATTTAGGTCATATTCGTCCTCCCTAGGCATATTCTAGTCCAATTAGGCTTTTTAACCAATCTTGTGCATCCAATAGGTGTGTTTGTGTCATTGGATGATCAATTAGGTCATTTTCGTCCTCCTTAGGCTTATTCCTATCCAATTAGGGTTTTTAACCAATCTTGTGCATCCAATAAGTTTGTTTGTGTCATTGAATTAATATTTAGGTCATTTTCGTCCTCCCTAGGCATATTCTTGTCCAATTAGGGTTTTTAACCAATCTTGTGCATCCAATAGGTGTGTTTGTGTCATTGGATGATCAATTAGGTCATTTTCGTCCTCCCTAGGCATATTCTTGTCCAATTAGGGTTTTTAACCAATCTTGTGCATCCAATAAGTTCATTTGTGTCATTGGATTAACATTTAGGTCATTTTCGTCCTCACTAGGCATATTCTTGTCCAATTAGGCTTTTTAACCAATTTTGTGCTTCCAATAGGTGTGTTTGTGTCATTGGATGATCAAATAGGTCATTTTCGTCCTCCCTAGGCTTATTCTTGTCCAATTAGGGTTTTTAACCAATCTTGTACATCCAATAAGTTTGTTTATGTCATTGAATTAATATTTAGGTCATATTCGTCCTCCCTAGGCATATTCTTGTCTAATTAGGGTTTTTAACCAATCTTGTGCTTCCAATAGGTGTGTTTGTGTCATTGGATGATCAGTTAGGTCATTTTCGTCCTCCCTAGGCATATTCTTGTCCAATTAGGGTTTTTAACCAATTTTGTGCATCCAATAGGTGTGTTTGTGGCAATGGATGATCAATTAGGTCATTTTCGTCCTCCCTAGGCTTATTCTTGTCCAATAAGAGTTTTTAACCAATCTTGTGCATCCAATAACTTTGTTTGTGTCATTGAATTAATATTTAGGTCATTTTTGCCTCCCTAGGCATATTCTTGTCCAATTAGGGTTTTTAACCAATCTTGTGCATCCAATAGGTGTGTTTGTGGCAATGGATGATCAATTAGGTCATTTTCGCCCTCCCAATGCATATTCTTGTCCAATTAGGGTTTTTAACCAATCTATTGCATCCAATAGGTGTGTTTGTGTCATTGGATGATCAATTAGGTCATTTTCGTCCTCCCTAGGCTTATTCTTGTCCAATTAGCGTTTTTAACCAATCTTGTGCATCCAATAAGTTTGTTTGTGTCATTGAATTAATATTTAGGTCATTTTCGTCCTCCCTGGGCATCATCTTGTCCAATTACGGTTTTTAACCAATCTTTTGCATCCAATAGCTGTGTTTGTGTCATTGGATGATCAATTAGGTCATTTTCGTCCTCCCTAGGCTTATTCTTGTCCAATTATGGTTTTTAACCAATCTTGTGCATCCAATAGGTGTGTTTGTGTCATTGGATGATCAATTAGGTCATTTTCGTCCTCCCTAGGCTTATTCTTGTCCAATTAGGATTTTTAACCAATCTTGTGCATCCAATAAGTTCATTTGTGTCATTGGATTAACATTTAGGTCATTTTTGTCATCCCTAGGCATATTCTTGTCCAATTAGGGTTTTTAAACAATCTTGTGTTTCCAATAGGTGTGTTTGTGACATTGGATGATCAATTAGGTCATTTTCGTCCTCCCTAGGCTTATTCTTGTCCAATTAGGGTTTTTAACCAATCTTGTGCATCCAATAAGTTTGTTTATGTCATTGAATTAATATTTAGGTCATTTTCGTCCTCCCTAGGCATATTCTTGTCCAATTAGGGTTTTTAACCAATCTTGTGCATCCAATAGGTGTGTTTGTGTCATTGGATGATCAATTAGGTCATTTTCGTCCTCCCTAGGCATATTCTTGTCCAATTAGGGTTTTTAACCAATCTTGTGCATCCAATAAGTTCATTTGTGTCATTGGATTAACATTTAGGTCATTTTCGTCCTAACTAGGCATATTCTTGTCCAATTAGGCTTTTTAACCAATTTTGTGCTTCCAATAGGTGTGTTTGTGTCATTGGATGATCAAATAGGTCATTTTCGTCCTCCCTAGGCTTATTCTTGTCCAATTAGGGTTTTTAACCAATCTTGTACATCCAATAAGTTTGTTTATGTCATTGAATTAATATTTAGGTCATATTCGTCCTCCCTAGGCATATTCTTGTCCAATTAGGGTTTTTAACCAATCTTGTGCATCCAATAGGTGTGTTTGTGTCATTGGATGATCAATTAGGTCATTTTCGTCCTCCCTAGGCATATTCTTGTCCAATTAGGGTTTTTAACCAATCTTGTGCATCCAATAAGTTCATTTGTGTCATTGGATTAACATTTAGGTCATTTTCGTCCAGCCTAGGCATATTCTTGTCCAATTAGGGTTTTTAACCAATCTTGTGCATCCAATAGGTGTGTTTGTGTCATTGGATGATCAATTAGGTTATTTTCGTCCTCCCTAGGCTTATTCTTGTCCAATTAGGGTTTCTAACCAATCTTGTGCATCCAATAAGTTGAGTTGTGTCATTGGATTAAAATTTAGGTCATTTTCGTCCTCCCAAGGCATATTCTTGTCCAATTAGGGTTTTTAACCAATCTTGTGCATCCAATAGGTGTGTTTGTGTCATTGGATGATCAATTAGGTCATTTTCGTCCTCCCTAGGCTTATTCTTGTCCAATTAGGGTTTTTAACATATCTTGTGCAACCAATAACTTTGTTTGTGTCATTGAATTAATATTTAGGTCATTTTCGTCCTCCCTAGGCATATTCTTGTCCAATTAGGGTTTTTAACCAATCTTGTGCATCCAATAGGTGTGTTTGTGTCATTGGATGATCAATTAGGTCATTTTCGTCCTCCCTAGGCTTATTCTTGTCCAATTAGGGTTTTTAACCAATCTTGTGCATCCAATAAGTTCATTTGTGTCATTGGATTAACATTTAGGTCATTTTTGTCATCCCTAGGCATATTCTTGTCCAATTAGGGTTTTTAAACAATCTTGTGTTTCCAATAGGTGTGTTTGTGACATTGGATGATCAATTAGGTCATTTTCGTCCTCCCTAGGCTTATTCTTGTCCAATTAGGGTTTTTAACCAATCTTGTGCATCCAATAAGTTTGTTTATGTCATTGAATTAATATTTAGGTCATTTTCGTCCTCCCTAGGCATATTCTTGTCCAATTAGGGTTTTTAACCAATCTTGTGCATCTAATAGGTGTGTTTGTGTCATTGGATGATCAATTAGGTCATTTTCGTCCTCCCTAGGCTTATTCTTGTCCAATTAGGGTTTTTAATCAATCTTGTGCATCCAATAAGTTCATTTGTGTCATTGGATTAACATTTATGTCATTTTCATCCTCCCTAGGCATATTCTTGTCCAATTAGGGTTTTTAACCAATCTTGTGCATCCAATAGGTGTGTTTGTGTCATTGGATGATCAATTAGGTCATTTTCGTCCTCCCTAGGCTTATTCTTGTCCAATTAGGGTTTTTAACCAATCTTGTGCATCCAATAAATTTGTTTGTGTCATTGAATTAATATTTAGGTCATTTTCGTCCTCGCTAGGCATATTCTTGTCCAATTAGGGTTTTTAACCAATCTTGTGCATCCAATAGGTGTGTTTGTGTCATTTGATGATCAATTAGGTCATTTTCGTCCTCCCTAGGCTTATTCTTGTCCAATTAGGGATTTTAACGAATCTTGTGCATCCAATAAGTTTGTTTGTTTCATTGAATTAATATTTAGGTCATTTTCGTCCTCCCTAGGCATATTCTTGTCCAATTAGGGTTTTTAACCAATCTTGTGCATCCAATAGGTGTGTTTGTGTCATTGGATGATCAATTAGGTCATTTTCGTCCTCCCTAGGCTTATTCTAATCCAATTAGGGTTTTTAACAAATCTTGTGCATCCAATAAGTTGAGTTGTTTCATTGGATTAACATTTAGGTCATTTTCGTCCCCCCTAGAATTATTCTTGTCCAATTAGGGTTTTTAACCAATCTTGTGCATCCAATAAGTTCATTTGTGTCATTGGATTAACATTTAGGTCATTTTCGTCCTCCCTAGGCATATTCTTGTCCAATTAGGGTTTTTAACCAATCTTGTGCATCCAATAGGTGTGTTTGTGTCATTGGATGATCAATTAGGTCTTTTTCGTTCTCCCTAGGCTTATTCTTGTCCAATTAGGGTTTTTAACCAATCTTGTGCATCCAATAAGTTTGTTTGTGTCATTGAATTAATATTTAGGTCATTTTCGTCCTCCCTAGGCATATTCTTGTCCAATTAGGGTTTTTAACCAATCTTGTGCATCCAATAAGTTCATTATTGTCATTGGATGATCAATTAGGTCATTTTCGTCCTCCCTAGGCTTATTCTTGTCCAATTATGGTTTTTAACCAATCTTTTGCATCCAATAGGTGTGTTTGTGTCATTGGATGATCAATTAGGTCATTTTCGTCCTCCCTAGGGATATTCTTGTCCAATTAGGATTTTTAACCAATCTTGTGCATCCAATAGGTGTGTTTGTGTCATTGGATGATCAATTAGGTCATTTTCGTCCTCCCTAGGCTTATTCTTGTCCAATTATGGTTTTTAACCAATCTTGTGCATCCAATAGGTGTGTTTGTGTCATTGGATGATCAATTAGGTCATTTTCGTCCTCCCTAGGGATATTCTTGTCCAATTAGGATTTTTAACCAATCTTGTGCATCCAATAGGTGTGTTTGTTTCATTGGATGATCAATTAGGTCATTTTCGTCCTCCCTAGGCTTATTCTTGTCCAATTAGGGTTTTTGACCAATCTTTTGCATCCAATAAGTTCATTTGTGTTATTGGATTAACATTTAGGTCATATTCGTCCTCCCTAGGCATATTCTTGTCCAATTAGGGTTTTTAACCAATCTTGTGCATCCAATAGGTGTGTTTGTGTCATTGGATGATCAATTAGGTCATTTTCGTCCTCCCTAGGCTTATTCTTGTCCAATTAGGGTTTTTAACCAATCTTGTGCATCCAATAGGTGTGTTTGTGTCATTGGATGATCAATTAGGTCATTTTCGTCCTCCCTAGGCTTATTCTTGTCCAATTAGGGTTTTTAACCAATCTTTTGCATCCAGTAGGTGTGTTTGTGTCATTGGATGATCAATTAGGTCATTTTCGTCCTTCCTAGGCTTATTCTTGTCCAATTAGGGTTTTTAACCAATCTTGTGCATCCAATAAGTTCAAATGTGTCATTTAATGATCAATTAGGTCATTTTCGTCCTCCCTAGGCATATTCTTGTCCAACTAGGGTTTTTAACCAATCTTGTGCATCCAATAGGTGTGTTTGTGTCATTGGATGATCAATTAGGTCATTTTCGTCCTCCCTAGGCTTATTCTTGTCCAATTAGGATTTTTAACCAATCTTGTGCATCCAATAGGAGTGTTTATGTCATTGGATGATCAATTAGGTCATTTTCGTCCTCCCTAGGCTTATTCTTGTCCAATTAGGGTTTTTAACCAATCTTGTGCATCCAATAAGTTCATTTGTGTCATTGGATTAACATTTAGGTCATTTTCGTCCTCCCTAGGCATATTCTTGTCCAATTAGGGTTTTTAACCAATCTTGTCCTTCCAATAGGTGTGTTTGTGTCATTGGATGATCAATTAGGTCATTTTCGTCCTCCCTAGGCTTATTCTTGTCCAATTAGGGTTTTTAACCAATCTTGTGCATCCAAAAACTTTGTTTGTGTCATTGAATTAATATTTAGGTCATTTTCTTCTTCCCTAGGCATATTCTTGTCCAATTAGGGTTTTTAACCAATCTTGTGCATCCAATAGGTGTGTTTGTGTCATTGGATGATCAATTAGGTCATTTTCGTCCTCCCTAGGCATATTCTTGTCCAATTAGGGTTTTTAACCAATCTTGTGCATCCAATAAGTTCATTTGTGTCATTGGATTAACATTTAGGTCATTTTCGTCCTCACTAGGCATATTCTTGTCCAATTAGGCTTTTTAACCAATTTTGTGCTTCCAATTGGTGTGTTTGTGTCATTGGATGATCAAATAGGTCATTTTCGTCCTCCCTAGGCTTATTCTTATCCAATTAGGGTTTTTAACCAATCTTGTACATCCAATAAGTTTGTTTATGTCATTGAATTAATATTTAGGTCATATTCGTCCTCCCTAGGCATATTCTTGTCTAATTAGGGTTTTTAACCAATCTTGTGCTTCCAATAGGTGTGTTTGTGTCATTGGATGATCAGTTAGGTCATTTTCGTCCTCCCTAGGCATATTCTTGTCCAATTAGTGTTTTTAACCAATCTTGTGCATCCAATAAGTTTGTTTGTGTCATTGAATTAATATTTAGGTCATTTTCGTCCTCCCTAGGCATATTCTTGTCCAATTATGGTTTTTAACCAATCTTGTGCATCCAATAGGTGTGTTTGTGTCATTGGATGATCAATTAGGCCATTTTCGTCCTCCCTAGGCTTATTCTTGTCCAATTAGGGTTTTTAACCAATCTTGTGCATCCAATAGGTGTGTTTGTGTCATTGGATGATCAATTAGGTCATTTTCGTCCTCCCTAGGCTTATTCTTGTCCAATTAGGGTTTTTAACCAATCTTGTGCATCCAATAAGTTCATTAGTGTCATTGGATGATCAATTAGGTCAATTTCTTCCTCACTAGGCATGTTCATGTCCAACTAGGGTTTTTAACCAATTTTGTGCATCCAATAGGTGTGTTTGTGTCATTGGATGATCAATTAGGTCATTTTCGTCCTCCCTAGGCTTATTCTTGTCCAATTAGGGTTTTTAACCAATCTTGTGCATCCAATAAGTTGAGTTGTGTCATTGGATTAACATTTAGGTCATTTTCCTCCTCCCTAGGTATATTCTTGTCCAATTAGGGTTTTTAACCAATCTTGTGCATCCAATAGGTGTGTTTGTGTCATTGGATGATCAATTTAGGTCATTTTCGTCCTCCCTAGGCATATTCTTGTCGAATTAGGGTTTTTAACCAATCTTGTGCATCCAATAGGTGTGTTTGTTGCAATGGATGATCAATTAGGTCATTTTCGTCCTCCCTAGGCTTATTCTTGTCCAATTAGGGTTTTTAACCAATCTTGTGCATCCAATAAGTTGAGTTGTGTCATTGGATTAACATTTAGGTCATTTTCGTTCTACCTAGGCTTATTCTTGTCCAATTAGGGTTTTTAACCAATCTTGTGCATCCAATAAGTTCATTTGTGTTATTGGATTAACATTTAGGTCATATTCATCTTCCCTAGGCATATTCTTGTCCAATTAGGGTTTTTAACCAATCTTGTGCATCCAATAGGTGTGTTTGTGTCATTGGATGATCAATTAGGTCATTTTCGTCCTCCCTAGGCATATTCTTGTCCAATTAGGGTTTTTAACCAATCTTGTGCATCCAATAAGTTCATTTGTGTCATTGGATTAACATTTAGGTCATTTTGGTCCTCGCTAGGCATATTCTTGTCCAATTAGAGTTTTAGACCAATCTTGTGCATCCAATAGGTGTGTTTGTGTCATTGGATGATCAATTAGGTTATTATCGTCCTCCCTAGCCTTATTCTTGTCCATTTAGGGTTTTTAACTAATCTTGTGCATCCAATAAGTTCATTTGTGTCATTGGATGATCAATTAGGTCATTTTCGTCCTCCCTAGGCATATTCTTGTCCAATTAGGGTTTTTAACCAATCTTGTGCATCCAATAGGTGTGTTTGTGTCATTGGATGATCAATTAGGTCATTTTCGTCCTCCCTAGGCATATTCTTGTCCAATTAGGGTTTTTAACCAATGTTGTGCATCCAATAGGTGTGTTTGTGTCATTGGATGATCAATTAGGTCATTTTCTTCCTCCTTAGTCTTATTCTTGTCCAATTAGGGTTTTTAACCAACCTTGTGCATCCAATAAGTTGAGTTGTCTCATTGGATTAACATTTAGGTCATTTTCGTCCTCCCTAGGCTTATTCTTGTCCAATTAGGGTTTTTAACAAATCTTGTGCATCCAATAAGTTCATTTGTGTCATTGGATGATCAATTAGGTCATTTTCGTCCTCCCTAGGCATATTCTTGTCCAATTAGGGTTTTTAACCAATCTTGTGCATCCAATAAGTTCATTTGTGTCATTGGAAGATCAATTAGGTCATTTTCGTCCTCCCTAGGCTTATTCTTGTCCAATTAGGGTTTTTAACCAATCTTGTGCATCCAATAGGTGTGTTTGTGTCATTGGATGATCAATTAGGTCATTTTCGTCCTCCCTAGGCTTATTCTTGTCCAATTAAAGTTTTTAACCAATCTTGTGCATCCAATAAGTTTGTTTGTTTCATTGAATTAATATTTAGGTCATTTTCGTCCTCCCTAGGCATATTCTTGTCCAATTAGGGTTTTTAACCAATCTTGTGCATCCAATAGGTGTGTTTGTGTCATTGGATGATCAATTAGGTCATTTTCGTCCTCCCTAGGCTTATTCTTGTCCAATTATGATTTTTAACCAATCTTGTGCATCCAATAAGTTGAGTTGTTTCATTGGATTAACATTTAGGTCATTTTCGTCCCCCCTAGGCTTATTTTGTCCAATTAGGGTTTTTAACCAATCTAGTGCATCAAATAAGTTCATTTGTGTCATTGGATTAACATTTAGGTCATTTTCTTCCTCCCTAGGCATATTCTTGTCCAATTAGGGTTTTTAACCAATCTTGTGTATCCAACAGGTGTGTTTGTGTCATTGGATGATCAATTAGGTCATTTTCGTCCTCCCTAGGCTTATTCTTGTCCAATTAGGGTTTTTAACTAATCTTGTGCATCCAATAAGTTCATTTATGTCATTGGATGATCAATTAGGTCATTTTCGTCCTCCCTAGGCATATTCTTGTCCAAATAGGGTTTTTAACCAATCTTGTGCATCCAATAGGTGTGTTTGTGTCATTGGATGATCAATTAGGTCATTTTCATCCTCCCTAGGCTTATTCTTGTCCAATTAGGGTTTTTAACCAATCTTGTGCATCCAATAGGTGTGTTTGTGGCAATGGATGATCAATTAGGTCATTTTCGTCCTCCCTAGGCTTATTCTTGTCCAATTAGGGTTTTTAACCAATCTTGTGTATCCAATAATGTGTTTGTGTCATTGGATGATCAATTAGGTCATTTTCGTCCTCCCTAGGCATATTCTTGTCCAATTAGGGTTTTTAACCAATCTTGTGCATCCAATAAGTTCATTTGTGTCATTGGATTAACATTTAGGTCATTTTCGTCCTCCCTAGGCATATTCTTGTCCAATTAGGGTTTTTAACAATTCTTGTGCATCCAATAGGTGTGTTTGTGTCATTGGATGATCAATTAGGTCATTTTCGTCCTCCCTATGCTTATTCTTGTCCAATTAGGGTTTTTAACCATTCTTGTGTATCCAATAATGTGTTTGTGTCATTGGATGATCAATTAGGTCATTTTCGTCCTCCCTAGGCATATTCTTGTCCAATTAGGGTTTTTAACCAATCTTGTGCATCCAATAAGTTCATTTGTGTCATTGGATTAACATTTAGGTCATTTTCGTCCTCCCTAGGCATATTCTTGTCCAATTAGGGTTTTTAACCAATCTAGTGCATCCAATAGGTGTGTTTGTGTCATTGGATGATCAATTAGGTCATTTTCGTCCTCCTTAGGCTTATTCTTGTCCAATTAGGGTTTTTAACCAATCTTGTGCATCCAATAAGTTCATTTGTGTCATTGGATTAACATTTAGGTCATTTTCGTCCTCCCTAGGCATATTCTTGTCCAATTAGGGTTTTTAACCAATCTTGTGCATCCAATAGGTGTGTTTGTGTTATTGGTTGATCAATTAGGTCATTTTCGTCCTCCCTAGGCTTATTCTTGTCCAATTAGGGTTTTTAACCAATCTTGTGCATCCAATAAGTTCATTTGTGTCATTGAATGATAAATTAGGTCATTTTCGTCCTCCCTAGGCATATTCTTGTCCAACTAGGGTTTTTAACCGATCTTGTGCATCCAATAGGTGTGTTTGTGTCATTGGATGATCAATTAGGTCATTTTCGTCCTCCCTAGGCTTATTCTTGTCCAATTAGGGTTTTTAACCAATCTTTTGCGTCCAATAGGTGTGTTTGTGTCATTGGATGATCAATTAGGTCATTTTCGTCCTCCCTAGGCTTATTCTTGTCCAATTATGGTTTTTAACCAATCTTGTGCATCCAATAGGTGTGTTTGTGTCATTGGATGATCAATTAGGTCATTTTCGTCCTCCCTAGGCTTATTCTTGTCCAATTAGGGTTTTTAACCAATCTTGTGCATCCGATAAGTTTGTTTGTGTCATTGAATTAATATTTAGGTCATTTTCGTCCTCCCTAGGCATATTCTTGTCCAATTAGGGTTTTTAACCAATCTTGTGCATCCAATAGGTGTGTTTGTGTCATTGGATGATCAATTAGGTCATTTTCGTCCTCCCTAGGCATATTCTTGTCCAAGTTGGGTTTTTAAGAAATCTTGTGCATCCAATAGGTGTGTTTGTGTCGTTGGATGATCAATTAGGTCATTTTCGTCCTCCCTAGGCTTATTCTTGTCCAATTAGGGTTTTTAACCAATCTTGTGCATCCAATAGGTGTGTTTGTGTCATTGGATGATCAATTAGGTCATTTTCGTCCTCCCTAGGCTTATTCTTGTCCAATTAGGGTTTTTAACCAATGTTGTGCATCCAATAGGTGTGTTTGTGTCATTGGCTGATCAATTAGGTCATTTTCGGCCTCCCTAGGCTTATTCTTGTCCAATTAGGGTTTTTAACCAATCTTGTGCATCCAATAGGTGTGTTTGTGTCATTGGATGATCAATTAGGTCATTTTCGTCCTCCCTAGGCTTATTCTTGCCCAATTAGGATTTTTAACCAATCTTGTGCATCCAATAGGTGTGTTTGTGTCATTGGATGATCAATTAGGTCATTTTCGTCCTCCCTAGGCTTATTCTTGTCCAATTAGGATTTTTAACCAATCTTGTGCATCCAATAAGTTCATTTGTGTCATTGGATAATCAATTAGGTCATTTTCGTCCTCCCTAGGCATATTCTTGTCCAACTAGGGTTTTTAACCAATCTTGTGCATCCAATAGGTGTGTTTCTGTCTTTGGATGATCAATTAGGTCATTTTCGTCCTCCCTAGGCTTATTCTTGTCCAATTATGGTTTTTAACCAATCTTGTGCATCCAATAGGTGTGTTTGTGTCATTGGATGATCAATTAGGTCATTTTCGTCCTCCCTAGGCTTATTCTTGTCCAATTAGGGTTTTTAACCAATCTTCTGCATCCAATAAGTTGAGTTGTGTCATTGGATTAACATTTAGGTCATTTTCGTCCTCCCTAGGCTTATTCTTGTCCAATTAGGGTTTTTAACCAATCTATTGCATCCAACAGGTGTGTTTGTGTCATTGGATGATCAATTAGGTCATTTTCGTCCTCCCTAGGCTTATTCTTGTCCAATTAGCGTTTTTAACCAATCTTGTGCATCCAATAAGTTTGTTTGTGTCATTGAATTAATATTTAGGTCATTTTCGTCCTCCCTGGGCATCATCTTGTCCAATTACGGTTTTTAACCAATCTTTTGCATCCAATAGGTGTGTTTGTGTCATTGGATGATTAATTATGTCACTTTCGTCCTCCCTAGGCTTATTCTTGTCCAATTATAATTTTTAACCAATCTTGTGCATCCAATAAGTTCATTTGTGTTATTGGATTAACATTTAGGTCATTTTCGTCCTCCCTTGGCATATTCTTGTCCAATTAGGGTTTTTAACCAATCTTGTGCTTCCAATAGGTGTGGTTGTGTCATTGGATGATCAATTAGGTCATTTTTGTCCTCCCTAGGCTTATTCTTGTCCAATTAGGGTTTTTAACCAATCTTGTGCATCCAATAAGTTTGTTGTGTCATTGAATTAATATTTAGGTTATTTTCGTCCTCCCTAGGCATATTCTTGTCCAATTAGGGTTTTTAACCAATCTTGTGCATCCAATAGGTGTGTTTGTGTCATTGGATGATCAATTAGGTCATTTTCGTCCTCCCTAGGCATATTCTTGTCCAATTAGTGTTTTTAACCAATCTCGTGCATCCAATAAGTTTGTTTGTGTTATTGAATTAATATTTTGGTCATTTTCGTCCTCCGAAGGCATATTCTTGTCCAAGTAGGGTTTTTAACCAATCTTGTGCATCCAATAGGTGTGTTTGTGTCATTGGATGATCAATTAGGTCATTTTCGTCCTCCCAAGGCATATTCTTGTCCAAATTAGGGTTTTTAACCAATCTTGTGCATCCAATAGGTGTGTTTGTGTCATTGGATGATCAATTAGGTCATTTTCGTCCTCCCTAGGCATATTCTTGTCCAATTAGTGTTTTTAACCAATCTTGTGCATCCAATAAGTTTGTTTGTGTCATTGAATTAATATTTAGGTCATTTTCGTCCTCCCTAGGCATATTCTTGTCCAATTAGGGTTTTTAACCAATCTTGTGCATCCAATAGGTGTGTTTGTGTCATTGGATGATCAATTAGGTCATTTTCGTCCTCCCTATGCTTATTCTTGTCCAATTAGGGTTTTTAACCAATGTTGTGCATCCAATAGGTGTGTTTGGGTCATTGGATTATCAATTAGGTCATTTTCGTCCTCCCTAGGCATATTCTTGTCCAATTAGGGTTTTTAACCAATCTTGTGCATCCAATAGCTGTATTTGTGTCATTGGATGATAAATTAGGTCATTTTCGTCCTCCCTAGGCTTATTCTTGTCCAATTAGGGTTTTTAACCAATCTTGTGCATCCAATAAGTTTTTTTGTGTCATTGAATTAATATTTAGGTCATTTTGGTCCTCCCTAGGCATATTCATGTCCAATTAGGGTTTTTAACCATTCTTGTGCATCCAATAGGTGTGTTTGTGTCATTGGATGATCAATTTAGGTCATTTTTGTCCTCCCTAGGCATATTCTTGTCCAATTAGGGTTTTTAACCAATCTTGTGCATCCAATAGGTGTGTTTGTGTCATTGGATGATCAATTAGGTCATTTTCGTCCTACCTAGGCTTATTCTTGTCCAATTAGGGTTTTTAACCAATCTTGTGCATTCAATAAGTTCATTAGTGTCATTGGATGATCAATTAGGTCATTTTTGTCCTCCCTAGGCTTTTTCTTGTCCAATTAGGGTTTTTAACCAATCTTGTGCATCCAATAAGTTGAGTTGTGTCATTGGATTAACATTTAGGTTATTTTCGTTCTTCCTAGGCTTATTCTTGTCCAATTAGGGTTTTTAACCAATCTTGTGCATCCAATAAGTTCATTTGTGTTATTGGAATAACATTTAGGTCATATTCGTCCTCTCTAGGCATATTCTTGTCCAATTAGGGTTTTTAACCAATCTTGTGCATCCAATAGGTGTGTTTGTGTCATTGGATGATCAATTAGGTCATTTTCGTCCTCCCTAGGCATATTCTTGTCCAATTAGGGTTTTTAACCTATCTTGTGCATCCAATAGGTGTGTTTGTGTCATTGAATGATCAATTAGGTCATTTTCGTCCTCCCTAGGCTTATTCTTGTCCAATTAGGGTTTTTAACCAATCTTGTGCATCCAATAAGTTCATTAGTGTCATTGGATGATCAATTAAGTCATTTTCGTCCTCCCATGGCATGTTCTTGTCCAACTAGGGTTTTTAACCAATCTTGTGCATCCAATAGGTGTGTTTGTGTTATTGGATGAACAATTAGGTCATTTTCGTCCTCGCTAGGCTTATTCTTGTCCAATTAGGGTTTTTAACCAATCTTGTGCATCCAATAGGTGTGTTTGTGTCATTGGATGATCAATTAGGTCATTTTCGTCCTCCCTAGGCTTATTCTTGTCCAATTAGGGTTTTTAACCAATCTTGTGCATCCAATAAGTTGAGTTGTGTCATTGGATTAACATTTAGGTCATTTTCGTTCTCCCTACGCTTATTCTTGTCCAATTAGTGTTTTTAACCAATCTTGTGCATCCAATAGGTGTGTTTGTGTCATTGGTTGATCAATTAGGTCATTTTCGTCCTCCCTAGGCATATTCTTGTCCAATTAGGGTTTTTAACCAATCTTGTGCATCCAATAGGTGTGTTTGTGTCATTGGATGATCAATTAGGTCATTTTCGTCCTCCCTAGGCATATTCTTGTCCAATTAGGGTTTTTAACGAATCTTGTGCATCCAATAGGTGTGTTTGTGTCATTGGATGATCAATTAGGTCATTTTCGTCCTCCCTAGGCTTATTCTTGTCCAATTAGGGTTTTTAACCAATCTTGTGCATCCAATAAGTTGAGTTGTGTCATTGGATTAACATTTAGGTCATTTTGGTCCTCCCTAGGCTTATTCTTGTCCAATTAGGGTTTTTAACCAATCTTGTGCATCCAATAAGTTTGTTTGTTTCATTGAATTAATATTTAGGTCATTTTCGTCCTCCCTAGGCATATTCTTGTCCAATTAGGGTTTTTAACCAATTTTGTGCATCCAATAGGTGTGTTTGTGGCAATGGATGATCAATTAGGTCATTTTCGTCCTCCCTAGGCTTATTCTTGTCCAATTAGGGTTTTTAACCAATCTTGTGCATCCAATAGGTGTGTTTGTGTCATTAGATGATCAATTAGGTCATTTTCGTCCACCCTAGGCATATTCTTGTCGAATTAGGGTTTTTAACCAATCTTGTGCATCCAATAGGTGTGTTTGTGTCATTGGATGATCAATTAGGTCATTTTCGTCCTCCCTAGGCTTATTCTTGTCCAATTAGGGTTTTTAACCAATCTTGTGCATCCAATAACTTTGTTTGTGTCTTTGAATTAATATTTAGGTCATTTTCGTCCTCCCTAGGCATATTCTTGTCCAATTAGGGTTTTTAACCAATCTTGTGCATCCAATAGGTGTGTTTGTGTCATTGGATGATCAATTAGGTCATTTTCGTCCTCCCTAGGCTTATTCTTGTCCAATTAGGGTTTTTAACCAATCTTGTGCATCCAATAAGTTCATTTGTGTCATTGGATTAATATTAAGGTCATTTTCATCCTCCCAAGGCATATTCTTGTCCAATTAGGGTTTTTAACCAATCTTGTGCTTCCAATAGGTGTGTTTGGGTCATTGGATGATCAATTAGGTCATTTTCGTCCTCCCTAGGCTTATTCTTGTCCAATTAGGGTTTTTAACCAATCTTGTGCATCCAACAAGTTTGTTTATGTCATTGAATTAATATTTAGGTCATTTTCGTCCTCCCTAGGCATATTCTTGTCCAATTAGGGTTTTTAACCAATCTTGTGCATCCAATAGGTGTGTTTGTGTCATTGGATGATCAATTAGGTCGTTTTCATCCTCCCTAGGCATATTCTTGTCCAATTAGGGTTTTTAACCAATCTTGTGCATCCAATAGGTGTGTTTGTGTCATTGGATGATCAATTAGGTTATTTTCTTCCTCCCTAGACTTATTCGTGTCCAATTATGGTTTTTAACTAATCTTGTGCATCCAATAAGTTCATTTGTGTCATTGGATGATCAATTAGGTCATTTTCGTCCTTCCTAGGCTTATTCTTGTACAATTAGGGTTTTTAACCAATCTTGTGCATCCAATAAGTTCATTAGTGTCATTGGATTAACATTTAGGTCATTTTCGTCCTCCCTAGGCATATTCTTGTCCAATTAGGGTTTTTAACCAATCTTGTGCATCCAATAGGTGTGTTTGTGTCATTGGATGATCAATTAGGTCATTTTCGTCCTCCCTAGGCATATTCTTGTCCAATTAGGGTTTTTATACAATCTTGTGCATCCAATAGGTGTGTTTGTGGCAATGGATGATCAATTAGGTAATTTTCGTCCTCCCTAGGCTTATTCTTGTCCAATTAGGGTTTTTAACCAATCTTGTGCATCCAATAAGTTTGTTTGTGTCATTGAATTAATATTTAGGTCATTTTCGTCCTCCCTAGGCATATTCTTGTCCAATTAGGGTTTTTAACCAATCTTGTGCATCCAATAGGTGTGTTTGTGTCATTGGATGATCAATTAGGTCATTTTCGTCCTCCCTAGGCACATTCTTGTCCAATTAGGGTTTTTAACCAATTTTGTGCATCCAATAAGTTTGTTTATGTCATTGAATTAATATTTAGGTCATTTTCGTCCTCCCTAGGAATATTCTTGTCCAATTAGGGTTTTTATCCAATCTTGTGCATCCAATAGGTGTGTTTGTGTCATTGGATGATCAATTAGGTCATTTTCGTCCTCCCTAGGCTTATTCTTGTCCAATTAGGGTTTTTAACCAATCTTGTGCATCCAATAAGTTTGTTTATGTCATTGAATTAATATTTAGGTCATTTTCGTCCTCCCTAGGCATATTCTTGTCCAATTAGGGTTTTTAACCAATCTTGTGCATCCAATAGGTGTGTTTGTGTCATTGGATGATCAATTAGGTCATTTTCGTCCTCCCTAGGCATATTCTTGTCCAATTAGGGTTTTTAACCAATCTTGTGCATCCAATAGGTGTGTTTGTGGCAATGGATGATCAATTTGGTCGTTTTCGTCCTCCCTAGGCTTATTCTTGTCCAATTAGGGTTTTTAACCAATCTTGTGCATCCAACAAGTTTGTTTATGTCATTGAATTAATATTTAGGTCATTTTCGTCCTCCCTAGGCATATTCTTGTCCAATTAGGGTTTTTAACCAATCTTGTGCATCCAATAGGTGTGTTTGTGTCATTGGATGATCAATTAGGTCATTTTCGTCCTCCCTAGGCATATTCTTGTCCAATTAGGGTTTTTAACCAATCTTGTGCATCCAATAGGTGTGTTGTGTCAATGGATCATCAATTAGGTCATTTTCGTCCTCCCTAGGCATATTCTGGTCCAATTAGGGTTTTTAACCAATCTTGTGCATCCAATAAGTTTGTTTGTGTCATTGAATTAATATTTAGGTCATTTTCGTCCTCCCTAGGCATATTCTTGTCCAATTAGGGTTTTTAACCAATCTTGTGCATCCAATAGGTGTGTTTGTGGCAATGGATGATCAATTAGGTTATTTTCGTCCTCCCTATGCATATTCTTGTCCAATTAGGGTTTTTAACCAATCTATTGCATCCAATAGGTGTGTTTGTGTCATTGGATGATCAATTAGGTCATTTTCGTCCTCCCTAGGCTTATTCTTGTCCAATTAACGTTTTTAACCAATCTTGTGCATCCAATAAGTTTGTTTGTGTCATTGAATTAATATTTAGGTCATTTTCGTCCTCCCTGGGCATCATCTTGTCCAATTACGGTTTTTAACCAATCTTTTGCATCCAATAGGTGTGTTTGTGTCATTGGATGATTAATTAGGTCATTTTCGTCCTCCCTAGGCTTATTCTTGTCCAATTATAATTTTTAACCAATCTTGTGAATCCAATAAGTTCATTTGTGTTATTGGATTAACATTTAGGTCATTTTCGTCCTCCCTTGGCATATTCTTGTCCAATTAGGGTTTTTAACCAATCTTGTGCATCCAATAGGTGTGGTTGTGTCATTGGATGATCAATTAGGTCATTTTTGTCCTCCCTAGGCTTATTCTTGTCCAATTAGGGTTTTTAACCAATCTTGTGCATCCAATAAGTTTGTTGTGTCATTGAATTAATATTTAGGTTATTTTCGTCCTCCCTAGGCATATTCTTGTCCAATTAGGGTTTTTAACCAATCTTGTGCATCCAATAGATGTGTTTGTGTCATTGGATGATCAATTAGGTCATTTTCGTCCTCCCTAGGCATATTCTTGTCCAATTAGTGTTTTTAACAAGGGATGACGAAAATGCCCTAAATGATAATCCAATGAGACAAACACACCTATTGGATTCATAAGATTGGTTAAAAACCTTAATTGGACAAGAATAAGCCTAGGGAGGACGAAAATAACCTAAATGTTCATCCAATGACACAAATACACCTATTGGATGCACATGATTGGTTAAAAACCCTAATTGGACAAGAATAAGCTTAGGGAGTACGAAAATGACCTAAATGTTCTTCCAATGACACAAATGAACTTGATGGATGCACAAGATTGGTTAAAAACCCTAATTGGACAAGAATAAGCCTAAGGAGGACGAAAATGACCTAAATGTTAATCCAATGACACAAACACACCTATAGGGTGCACAATATTGGTTATAAACCCTATTTGGACAAGAATAAGCCTAGGGAGGACGAAAATGCACGAAATGTTAATCCAATGATACAAACGCACCTATTGGATGCACATGATTGGTTAAAAACCATAATTGGACAAGAATAACGCTAGGGAGGACGAAAATGACCTAATTAGTCACCCAATTACACAAATGAACTTATTGGAAGCACAAGATTTGTTAAAAACCCTAATTGGACAAGAATATGCCTTGGGTGGACGAAAATGACCTAAATGTTCATCCAATGACACAAACATACCTATTGGATGCACACTATTGGTTAAAAACCCTAATTGGACATGATTAACCCTAGGGAGGAGGAAAATAACCTAAATGTACATCCAATGACGCCAACACACCTATTGGATGCACAAGATTGGTTAAAAACCCTAATTGGACAAGAATAAGCCTAGGGAGGACGAAAATGACCTAATTGTTCATCCAATGACACAAACACACCTATTGGATGCACAAGATTGTTTAAAAACCGTAATTGGACAAGAATAAGCCTAGGGAGGACCATAATGACCTAAATGTTCATTAAATGACACAAACGAACTTATTGGATGCACAAGATTGGTTAAAAACCCTAATTGGACAAGAATAAGCCTTGGGAGGATGAAAATGACCCTAATGTTCATCCAATGACAAAAACACACCTATTGGATGCACAAGATTGTTTAAAATCCCTCGTTGGACAAGTATAAGCCAAGGGATGACGAAAATGCCCTAAATGATAATCCAATGACACAAACACACCTATTGGATGCACAAGATTGGTTAAAAACCCTAATTGGACAAGAATAAGCCTAGGGAGGACGAAAATAACCTAAATGTTCATCCAATGACACAAATACACCTATTGGATGCACATGATTGGTTAAAAACCCTAATTGGACAAGAATAAGCTTAGGGAGGACGAAAATGACCTAAATGTTCATCCAATGACACAAATGAACTTATTGGATGCACAAAATTGGTTTAAACCCTAATTGGCAAGAATAAGTCTAAGGAGGAGGAAAATGACCTAAATGTTAATCCAATGACACAAACACACCTATAGGGTGCACAATATTGGTTATAAACCCTATTTGGACAAGAATAGGCCTAGGGAGGACGAAAATACCCTAAATGTTAATCCAATGATACAAACACACCTATTGGATGCACATGATTGGTTAAAAACCATAATTGGACAAGAATAAGCCTAGGGAGGATGAAAATGACCTAAATATACACCCAATGACACAAATGAACTTATTGGAAGCACAAGATTTGTTAAAAACACTAATTGGACAAGAATATGCCTTGGGTGGACGAAAATGACCTAAATGTTCATCCAATGACACAAACATACCTATTGGATGCACAAGATTGGTTAAAAACCCTAATTGGGCAAGAATAAGCCTAAGGTGGACGAAAATGACCTAAATGTTCATCCAATGACACAAATGAACTTATTGGATGCACAAGATTGGTTAAAAACCCTAATTGGACAAGAATAAGGCTAGGGAGGACGAAAGTGACCTAAATGTTCATCCAATGACACAAACACACCTATTGGATGCACAAGATTGGTTAAAAACCCTAATTGGACAAGAAGATGCCTAAGGAAGAAAAAAATGACCTAAATGTTCATCCAATGACACAAACACACCTATTGGATGCACAAGATTGTTTAAAAAACCTAATTGGACAAGAATAAGTCTAGGGAGGACCAAAATGACCTAATGTTCATTCAATGACACAAATGAACTTATTGGATGCACAAGATTGGTTAAAAACCCTAATTGAACAAGAATAAGCGTTGGGAGGACGAAAATAACCTAAATGTTCACCCAATGACACAAATGAACTTATTGGATGCACAAGATTTGTTAAAAAACCCTAATTGAACAAGAATATGCTTTGGGTGGACGAAAATGACCTAAATGTTCATCCAATGACACAAACATACCTATTGGATGCACAAGATTGGTAAAAAACCCTAATTGGGCAAGAATAAGCCTAGGGTGGACGAAAATGACCTAAATGTTCATCCAATGACACAAACTCACCTATAGGAAGCACAAGATTGGTTAAAAACCCTAATTGGACATGATTAACCCTAGGGAGGACAAAAATGACCTAAATGTACATCCAATGACGCCATCACACCTATTGGATGCACAAGATTGGTTAAAAACCCTAATTGGACAAGAATAAGCCTAGGGAGGACAAAAATGACCTAAATGTTCATCCAATGTCACAAATGAACTTATTGGATGCACAAGATTGGTTAAAGACCCTAATTGGACAAGAATAAGCCTTGGGAGGACGAAAATGACCTAATTGTCCATCTAAGGACACAAACATACCTATTGGATGCACAAGATTGGTTAAAAACACTAATTGGACAAGAATAAGCCTAGGGAGGACGAAAATGACCTAAATGTTCATCCAATGACACAAATGAACTTATTGGATGTACAAGATTGGTTAAAAACCCTAATTGGACAAGAATAAGCCTAGGGGGGACGAAAATGACCTAAATGTTCATCCAATGACACAAAGGAACTTATTGGATGCACAAGATTGGTTAAAAACCCTAATTGGACAAGAATAAGCCTTGTAAGGACGAAAATGACCTAAATGTGCATCCAATGACACAAAGTAACTTATTGGATGCACAAGATTGGTTAAAAACCCTAATTGGACAAGAATAAGCCTTGGGAGGATGAAAATGACCTAAATGTTCATCCAATGACACAAACACACCTATTGGATGCACAAGATTGTTTAAAAACCCTACTTGGACAAGAATAAGCCTAGGGAGGACGCAAATAACCTAAATGTTCATCAAATGACACAAATACACCTATTGGATGCACATGATTGGTTAAAAACCCTAATTGGACTAGAATAAGCCTATGGAAGACGAAAATGACCTAAATGTTCATCCAATGACACAAATACACCTATTGGATGCACATGATTGGTTAAAAACCCTAATTGGACAAGAATAAGCCTAGGGAGGACGAAAATGACCTAAATGTTCATCCAATGACACAAATAAACTTATTGGATGCACAAGATTGGTTAAAAACCCTAATTGGACAAGAATAAGCCTTGGGAGGATGAAAATGACCTAAATGTTCATCCAATGACACAAACACAGCTATTGGATGCACAAGATTGGTTAAAAACCATAATTGGACAAGAATAAAGCTAGGGAGGACGAAAATGACCTAAATGTTCATCCAATGACACAAATAAACTTATTGGATGCACAAGATTGGTTAAAAACCCTAATTGGACAAGAATAATCCTAGAGAGGATGAAAATGACCTAAATGTTCATCCAATGACACAAAGGAACTTATTGGATGCACAAGATTGGTTAAAAACCCTAATTGGACAAGAATAAGCCTTTGGAGGACGAAAATGACCTAAATGTTCATCCAATGTCACAAATTAACTTATTGGATCCACATGATTGGTTAAAAACCCTAATTGGACAAGAATAAGCCTTGGGAGGACGAAAATGCCCTACATGTTCATCCAATGACACAAACACACCTATTGGATGCCCAAGATTTTTTAAAAACAATAATTGGACAAGAATAAGCCTAGGGAGGACCAAAATTACCTAAATGTTTATTCAATGACACAAATGAACTTATTGGATGCACAAGATTTGTTAAAAACCCTAATTGGACAAGAATAAGCCTAAGGAGGACGAAAATGACCTAAATGTTCATCCAATGACACAAACACACCTATTGGATGCACAAGATTGGTTAAAAACCCTAATTGGACAAGAATAAGCCTTGGGAGGACGAAAATGACCTAAATGTTCATCCAAATACACAAATGAACTTATTGGATGCACAAGATTGGTTAAAAACCCTAATTGGACAAGAATAAGCCTAGGGAGGACGAAAATGACCTAAATGTTCATCCAATGACACAAATGAACTTATTGGATGCACAAGATTGGTTAAAAACCCTAATCGGACAAGAATAAGCCTAGGGAGGACGAAAATGACCTAAATGTTCGTCCAATGACACAAACACACCTATTGGATGCACAAGATTGCATAAAAACCCTAATTGGACAAGAATAAGACTAAGGAGCACGAAAATGACCTAAATGTTCCTCCAATGACACAAACACACCTATTGGATGCACAAGATTGCATAAAAACCCTAATTGGACAAGAATAAGACTTCGGAGGACGAAAATGACCTAAATGTTCATCCAATGACACAAATGAACTTATTGGATGCACAAGATTGGTTAAAAACCCTAATTGGACAAGAATAAGCCTAGGGAGGACGAAAATGACCTAAATGTTCATCCAAAGACGCAAATGAACTTATTGGATGCACAAGATTGGTTAAAAACCCTAATCGGACAAGAATAAGCCTAGGGAGGACGAAAATGACCTAAATGTTCGTCCAATGACACAAACACACCTATTGGATGCACAAGATTGCATAAAAACCCTAATTGGACAAGAATAAGACTAGGGAGGACGAAAATGACCTAAATGTTCATCCAATGACACAAATGAACTTATTGGATGCACAAGATGGGTAAAAACCCTAATTGGACAAGAATAAGCATAGGGAGAACGAAAATGACCTAAATGTTCGTCCAATGACACAAACCCACATATTGGATGCACAAGATTGCTTAAAACCCTAATTGGACAAGAATAAGACTAGGAAGGACGAAAATGACCTAAATGTTCATCCAATGACACAAATGAACTTATTGGATGCACAAGATTGGTTAAAAACCCTAATTGGACAAGAATAAGCCTAGGGAGGACGAAAATGACCTAAATGTTCATCCAATGACATAAATGAACATATTGGATGCACAAGATTGGTTAAAAACCCTAATTGGACAAGAATAAGCCTAGGGAGGACGAAAATGACCTAAATGTTCATCCAATGACACAAATACACCTATTGGATGCACAAGATTGGTTAAAAACCCTAATTGGACAAGAATATGCCTAGGGAGGACGAAAATGACCTAAATGTTCATCCAATGACAGATATGAACTTATTGGAAGCACAAGATTGCTTAAAAACCCTAATTGGACAAGAATAAGCCTAGGGAGGACGAAAATGACCTAAATGTTCATCCAATGACACAAACACACCTATTGGATGCACAAGATTGGTTAAAAACCCTAATTGGACAAGAATAAGCCTAGGGAGGACGAAAATGACCTAAATGTTCATCCAATGACACAAATGAACTTATTGGACGCACAAGAATGGTTAGAAACCCTAATTGGACAAGAATAAGCCTAGGGAGGACGAAAATGACCAAAATGTTCATCCAATGACACAAATGAACTTATTTGATGCACAAGATTGCTTAAAAACCCTAATTGGACAAGAATAAGCCTAGGGAGGACGAAAATGACCTAAATGTTCATCCAATGACACAAATGAACTTATTGGATGCACAAGATTGCTTAAAAACCCTAATTGGACAAGAATAAGCCTAGGGAGGACGAAAATGACCTAAATGTTCATCCAATGACACAAATTCACCTATTGGATGCACAAGATTGGTTAAAAACCCTAATTGGACAAGAATATGCCTGGGGAGGACGAAAATGACCTAAATGTTCATCCAATGACACAAATGAACTTATTGGATGCACAAGATTGCTTAAAAACCCTAATTGGACAAGAATAAGCCTAGGGAGGACGAAAATGACCTAAATGTTCATCCAATGACACAAACACAACTATTGGATGCACAAGATTGGTTAGAAACCCTAATTGGACAAGAATAAGCCTAGGGAGGACGAAAATGACCTAAATGTTCATCCAATGACACAAATGAACTTATTGGATGCACAAGATTGCATAAAAACCCTAATTGGACAAGAATAAGCCTAGGGAGGATGAAAATGACCTAAATGTTCATCCAATGACACAAATGAACTTATTGGATGCACAAGATTGGTTAGAAACCCTAATTGGACAAGAATAAGCCTATGGAGGACGAAAATGACCTAAATGTTCATCCAATGAAGCAAATGAACTTATTGGATGCACAAGATTGCTTAAAAACCCTAATTGGACAAGAATAAGCCTAGGGAGGACGAAAATGACCTAAATGTTCATCCAATGACACAAATGAACTTATTGGATGCACAAGATTGGTTAAAAACCCTAATTGGACAAGAATAAGCCTAGGGACGACGAAACTGACCTAAATGTTCATCCAATGACACAAATGAACTTATTGGATGCACAAGATTGGTTAAAAACCCTAATTGGACAAGAATAAGCCTAGGGAGGACGAAAATGACCTAAATGTTCATCCAATGACACAAATGAACTTATTGGATGCACAAGATTTCTTAAAAACCCTAATTGGACAAGAATAAGCCTAGGGAGGATGAAAATGACCTAAATGTTCATCCAATGACACAAATACACCTATTGGATGCACAAGATTGGTTAAAAACCCTAATTGGACAAGAATATGCCTAGGGAGGACGAAAATGACCTAAATGTTCATCCAATGACACAAATGAACTTATTGGATGCACAAGATTGGTTAAAAACCCTAATTGGACAAGAATAAGCCTAGGGAGGACGGAAATGACCTAAATGTTCATCCAATGACACAAATCAACTTATTGGATACACATGATTGGTTAAAAACCCTAATTGGACTAGAATAAGCCTAGGGAGGACGAAAATGATCTAAATGTTCGTCTAATGACACAAATGAACTTATTGGATGCACAATATTGGTTAAAAACCCTAATTGGACAAGAATAAGCCTAGGGAGGACGAAAATGACCTAAATGTTCGTCCAATGACACAAACACACCTATTGGATGCACAAGATTGCATAAAAACCCTAATTGGACAAGAATAAGACTAGGGAGGACGAAAATGACCTAAATGTTCATCCAATGACACAAATGAACTTATTGGATGCACAAGATTGGTTAAAAACCCTAATTGGACAAGAATAAGCCTAGGGAGGACGAAAATGAACTAAATGTTCATCCAATGACACAAATAAACTTATTGGATGCACAAGATTGGTTAAAAACCCTAATTGGACAAGAATAAGCCTTGGGAGGATGAAAATGACCTAAATGTTCATCCAATGACACAAACACACCTATTGGATGCACAAGATTGTTTAAAAACCTTACTTGGACAAGAATAAGCCTAGGGAGGACGCAAATAACCTAAATGTTCATCAAATGACACAAATACACCTATTGGATGCACATGATTGGTTAAAAACCCTAATTGGACTAGAATAAGCCTAGGGAAGACGAAAATGACCTAAATGTTCATCCAATGACACAAATACACCTATTGGATGCATATGATTGGTTAAAAACCCTAATTGGACAATAATAAGCCTAGGGAGGACGAAAATGAACTAAATGTTCATCCAATGACACAAATAAACTTATTGGATGCACAAGATTGGTTAAAAACCCTAATTGGACAAGAATAAGCCTTGTAAGGACGAAAATGACCTAAATGTGCATCCAATGACACAAAGTAACTTATTGGATGCACAAGATTGGTTAAAAACCCAAATTGGACAAGAATAAGCCTTTGGAGGATGAAAATGACCTAAATGTTCATCCAATGACACAAACACACCTATTGGATGCACAAGATTGTTTAAAAACCTTACTTGGACAAGAATAAGCCTAGGGAGGACGCAAATAACCTAAATGTTCATCAAATGACACAAATACACCTATTGGATGCACATGATTGGTTAAAAACCCTAATTGGACTAGAATAAGCCTAGGGAAGACGAAAATGACATAAATGTTCATCCAATGACACAAATACACCTATTGGATGCACATGATTGGTTAAAAACCCTAATTGGACAAGAATAAGCCTAGGGAGGACGAAAATGAACTAAATGTTCATCCAATGACACAAATAAACTTATTGGATGCACAAGATTGGTTAAAAACCCTAATTGGACAAGAATAAGCCTTGGGAGGATGAAAATGACCTAAATGTTCATCCAATGACACAAACACAGCTATTGGATGCACAAGATTGGTTAAAAACCATAATTGGACAAGAATAAAGCTAAGGAGGACGAAAATGACCTAAATGTTCATCCAATGACACAAATGAACTTATTGGATGTACAAGATTGGTTAAAAACCCTAATTGGACAAGAATAAGCCTAGGGGGGACGAAAATGACCTAAATGTTCATCCAATGACACAAAGGAACTTATTGGATGCACAAGATTGGTTAAAAACCCTAATTGGACAAGAATAAGCCTTGTAAGGACGAAAATGACCTAAATGTGCATCCAATGACACAAAGTAACTTATTGGATGCACAAGATTGGTTAAAAACCCTAATTGGACAAGAATAAGCCTTGGGAGGATGAAAATGACCTAAATGTTCATCCAATGACACAAACACACCTATTGGATGCACAAGATTGTTTAAAAACCTTACTTGGACAAGAATAAGCCTAGGGAGGACGCAAATAACCTAAATGTTCATCAAATGACACAAATACACCTATTGGATGCACATGATTGGTTAAAAACCCTAATTGGACTAGAATAAGCCTAGGGAAGACGAAAATGACCTAAATGTTCATCCAATGACACAAATACACCTATTGGATGCACATGATTGGTTAAAAACCCTAATTGGACAAGAATAAGCCTAGGGAGGACGAAAATGACCTAAATGTTCATCCAATGACACAAATAAACTTATTGGATGCACAAGATTGGTTAAAAACCCTAATTGGACAAGAATAAGCCTTGGGAGGATGAAAATGACCTAAATGTTCATCCAATGACACAAACACAGCTATTGGATGCACAAGATTGGTTAAAAACACTAATTTGACAAGAATAAGCCTAGGGAGGACGAAAATGACCTAAATGTTCATCCAATGACACAAATGAACTTATTGGATGTACAAGATTGGTTAAAAACCCTAATTGGACAAGAATAAGCCTAGGGGGGACGAAAATGACCTAAATGTTCATCCAATGACACAAAGGAACTTATTGGATGCACAAGATTGGTTAAAAACCCTAATTGGACAAGAATAAGCCTTGGGAGGACGAAAATGACCTAAATGTTCATCCAATGACACAAATGAACTTATTGGATGCACAAGATTGGTTAAAAACCATAATTGGACAAGAATAAGACTAGGGAGGACGAAAATGACCTAAATGTTCATCCAATGACACAAATACACCTATTGGATGCACAAGATTGGTTAAAAACCCTAATTGGACAAGAATATGCCTAGGGAGGACGAAAATGACCTAAATGTTCATCCAATGACACAAATACACCTATTGGATGCACCAGATTGGTTAGAAACCCTAATTGGACAAGAATAAGCCTAGAGAGGACGAAAATGACCTAAATGTTCATCCAATGACACAAATACACCTATTGGATGCACAAGATTGGTTAAAAACCCTAATTGGACAAGAATATGCCTAGGGAGGACGAAAATGACCTAAATGTTCATCCAATGACACAAATACACCTATTGGATGCACAAGATTGGTTAGAAACCCTAATTGGACAAGAATAAGCCTAGGGAGGACGAAAATGACCTAAATGTTCATCCAATGACACAAACATACCTATTGGATGCACAAGATTGGTTAAAAACCCTAATTAGACAAGAATAAGCCTAGGGTGGACGAAAATGACCTAAACGTTTATCCAATGACACAAATGAACTTATTGGATGCACAAGATTGGTTAAAAACCCTAATTGGACAAGAATAAGCCTACGGAGGACGAAAATGACCTAAATGTTCATCCAATGACACAAACACACCTATTGGATGCACAAGATTGGTTAAAAACCCTAATTGGACAAGAATAAGCCTAGGGAGGACGAAAATGACGTAAATGTTCATCCAATGACACAAATGAACTTATTGGATGCACAAGATTGGTTAAAAACCCTAATAGGACAAGAATAAGCCTAGGGTGGACGAAAATGACCAAAATGTTTATCCAATGTTACAAATGAACTTATTGGATGCACAAGATTGGTTAAAAACCCTAATTGGACAAGAATAAGCCTAGGGAGGACGAAAATGACCTAAATGTTCATCCAATGACACAAACACACCTATTGGATGCACAAGATTGGTTAAAAACCCTAATTGGACAAGAATAATTATAGGGAGGACGAAAATGACCTAAATGTTCATCCAATGACACAAATGAATTTATTGGATGCACAAGATTGGTTACAAATCTTAATTGGACAAGAATAAGCCTAGGGAGGACGAAAATGACCTAAATGTTCATCCAATGACACAAATGAACTTATTGGATGCACAAGATTGGTTAGAAACCCTAATTGGACAAGAATAAGCCTGGGGAGGACGAAAATGACCTAAATGTTCATCCAATGACACAAATGAACTTATTGGATGCACAAGATTGCTTAAAAACCCTAATTGGACAAGAATAAGCCTAGGGAGGACGAAAATGACCTAAATGTTCATCCAATGACACAAATTCACCTATTGGATGCACAAGATTGGTTAAAAACCCTAATTGGACAAGAATATGCCTGGGGAGGACGAAAATGACCTAAATGTTCATCCAATGACACAAATGAACTTATTGGATGCACAAGATTGCTTAAAAACCCTAATTGGACAAGAATAAGCCTAGGGAGGACGAAAATGACCTAAATGTTCATCCAATAACACAAATGTACTTATCGGATGCACAACATTGGTTAAAAACCCTAATTGGACAAGAATAAGCCTAGGGAGGACGAAAATGACCTAAATGTTCATCCAATGACACAAATGAACTTATTGGATGCACAAGATTGCTTAAAAACCCTAATTGGACAAGAATAAGCCTAGGGAGGACGAAAATGACCTAAATGTTCATCCAATGACACAAATAAACCTATTGGATGCGCAAGATTGGTTAGAAACCCTAATTGGACAAGAATAAGCCTAGGGAGGACGAAAATGACCTAAATGTTCATCCAATGACACAAATGAACTTATTGGATGCACAAGATTGGTTAAAAACCCTAATTGGACAAGAATAAGCCTAGTGAGGACAAAAATGACCTAAATGTTCATCCAACGACACAAATGAACTTATTGGATGCACAAGATTGCTTAAAAACCCTAATTGGACAAGAATAAGCCTAGGGAGGAAGAAAATGACCTAAATGTTTATCCAATGACACAAATGAACTTATTGGATGCACAAGATTGGTTAAAAACCCTAATTGGACAAGAATAAGCCTAGGGAGGACGAAAATGACCTAAATGTTCATCCAATGACACAAATGAACTTATTGGATGCACAAGATTTGTTAAAAACCCTAATTGGACAAGAATAAGCCTAGGGAGGACGAAAATGACCTAAATGTTCATCCAATGACACAAACACACCTATTGGATGCACAAGATTGGTTAAAAACCCTAATTGGACAAGAATAAGCCTAGGGAGGACGAAAATAACCTAAATGTTCATCCAATGACACAAATACACCTATTGGATGCACATGTTTGGCTAAAAACCCTAATTGGACAAGAATATGCCTATGGAGGACGAAAATGACCTAAATGTTCATCTAATGACACAAATGAACTTATTGGATGCACAAGATTGGTTAAAACCCCTAATTGGACAAGAATAAGCCTAGGGAGGACGAAAATGACCTAATTGTCCATCCAAGGACACAAACATACCTATTGGATGCACAAGATTGTTTAAAAACCCTACTTGGACAAGAATAAGCCTAGGGAGGACGAAAATAACCTAAATGTTCTTCCAATGACACAAATACACCTATTGGATGCACATGATTGGTTAAAAACCCTAATTGGACAAGAATAAGCCTAGGGAGGACGAAAATGACCTAAATGTTCATCCAATGACACAAATAAACTTATTGGATGCACAAGATTGGTTAAAAACCCTAATTGGACAAGAATAAGGCTAGGGAGGACAAAAATGACCTAAATGTTAATCCAATGACACAAACACACCTATTGGATGCACAAGATTGGTTAAAAACCATAATTGGACAAGAATAAAGCTAGGGAGGACGAAAATGACCTAAATGTTCATCCAATGACACAAATGAACTTATTGGATGCACTAGATTGTTTAAAAACCCTAATTGGACAAGAATAAGGCTAGGGAGGACGAAAATGACCTAAATGTTCATCTTTGACACAAATGAACTTATTAGATGCACAAGATTGGTTAAAAACCCTAATTGGACAAGAATAATCCTAGAGAGGATGAAAATGACCTAAATGTTCATCCAATGACACAAAGGAACTTATTGGATGCACAAGATTGGTTAAAAACCCTAATTGGACAAGAATAAGCCTTTGGAGGACGAAAATGACATAAATGTTCATCCAAAGTCACGAATTAACTTATTGGATGCACAAGATTGGTTAAAAACCCTAATTGGACAAGAATAAGCCTTGGGAGGACGAAAATGCCCTACATGCTCATCCAATGACACAAACACACCTATTAGATGCACAAGATTGGTTAAAAACACTAATTGGACAAGAATAAGCCTAGGGAGGACGAAAATGACCTAAATGTTCATCCAATGACACAAATGAACTTATTGGATGTACAAGATTGGTTAAAAACCCTAATTGGACAAGAATAAGCCTAGGGGGGACGAAAATGACCTAAATGTTCATCCAATGACACAAAGGAACTTATTGGATGCACAAGATTGGTTAAAAACCCTAATTGGACAAGAATAAGCCTTGTAAGGACGAAAATGACCTAAATGTGCATCCAATGACACAAAGTAACTTATTGGATGCACAAGATTGGTTAAAAACCCTAATTGGACAAGAATAAGCCTTGGGAGGATGAAAATGACCTAAATGTTCATCCAATGACACAAACACACCTATTGGATGCACAAGATTGTTTAAAAACCCTACTTGGACAAGAATAATCCTAGGGAGGACGCAAATAACCTAAATGTTCATCAAATGACGCCATCACACCTATTGGATGCACATGATTGGTTAAAAACCCTAATTGGACTAGAATAAGCATATGGAAGACGAAAATGACCTAAGTGTTCATCCAATGACACAAATACACCTATTGGATGCACATGATTGGTTAAAAACCCTAATTGGACAAGAATAAGCCTAGGGAGGACGAAAATGACCTAAATGTTCATCCAATGACACAAATAAACTTATTGGATGCACAAGATTGGTTAAAAACCCTAATTGGACAAGAATAAGCCTTGGGAGGATGAAAATGACCTAAATGTTCATCCAATGACACAAACACAGCTATTGGATGCACAAGATTTGTTAAAAACCATAATTGGACAAGAATAAAGCTAGGGAGGACGAAAATGACCTAAATGTTCATCCAATGACACAAATGAACTTATTGGATGCACAAGATTGGTTATAAACCCTAATTGGACAAGAATAATCCAAGAGAGGATGAAAATGACCTAAATGTTCATCCAATGACACAAAGGAACTTATTGGTTGCACAAGATTGGTTAAAAACCCTAATTGGACAAGAATAAGCCTTTGGAGGACGAAAATGACCTAAATGTTCATCCAATGTCACAAATTAACTTATTGGATCCACATGATTGGTTAAAAACCCTAATTGGACAAGAATAAGCCTTGGGAGGACGAAAATGCCCTACATGTTCATCCAATGACACAAACACACCTATTGGATGCCCAAGATTTTTTAAAAACAATAATTGGAAAAGAATAAGCCTAGGGAGGACCAAAATTACCTAAATGTTTATTCAATGACACAAATGAACTTATTGGATGCACAAGATTTGTTAAAACCCCTAATTGGACAAGAATAAGCCTAAGGACGACGAAAATGACCTAAATGTTCATCCAATGACACAAACACACCTATTGGATGCAGAAGATTGGTTAAAAACCCTAATTGGACAAGAAGATGCCTAAGGAAGAAAAAAATGACCTAAATATTCATCCAATGACACAAACACACCTATTGGATGCACAAGATTGTTTAAAAAACCTAATTGGACAAGAATAAGTCTAGGGAGGACCAAAATGACCTAATGTTCATTCAATGACACAAATGAACTTATTGGATGCACAAGATTGGTTAAAAACCCTAATTGAACAAGAATAAGCCTTGGGAGGACGAAAATGACCTAAATGATCACCCAATGACACAAATGAACTTATTGGATGCACAAGATTTGTTAAAAACCCTAATTGAACAAGAATATGCCTTGGGTGGACGAAAATGACCTAAATGTTCATCCAATGACACAAACATACCTATTGGATGCACAAGATTGGTTAAAAACCCTAATTGGGCAAGAATAAGCCTAGGGTGGACGAAAATGACCTAAATGTTCATCCAATGACACAAACTCACCTATAGGAAGCACAAGATTGGTTAAAAACCCTAATTGGACATGATTAACCCTAGGGAGGACAAAAATGACCTAAATGTACATCCAATGACGCCATCACACCTATTGGATGCACAAGATTGGTTAAAAACCCTAATTGGACTAGAATAAGCCTATGGAAGACGAAAATGACCTAAGTGTTCATCCAATGACACAAATACACCTATTGGATGCACATGATTGGTTAAACACCCTAATTGGACAAGAATAAGCCTAGGGATGACGAAAATGACCTAAATGTTCATCCAATGACACAAATAAACTTATTGGATGCACAAGATTGGTTAAAAACCCTAATTGGACAAGAATAAGCCTTGGGAGGATGAAAATGACCTAAATGTTCATCCAATGACACAAACACAGCTATTGGATGCACAAGATTGGTTAAAAACCATAATTGGACAAGAATAAAGCTAGGGAGGACGAAAATGACCTAAATGTTCATCCAATGACACAAATAAACTTATTGGATGCACAAGATTGGTTAAAAACCCTAATTGGACAAGAATAATCCTAGAGAGGATGAAAATGACCTAAATGTTCATCCAATGACACAAAGGAACTTATTGGATGCACAAGATTGGTTAAAAACCCTAATTGGACAAGAATAAGCCTTTGGAGGACGAAAATGACCTAAATGTTCATCCAATGTCACAAATTAACTTATTGGATCCACATGATTGGTTAAAAACCCTAATTGGACAAGAATAAGCCTTGGGAGGACGAAAATGCCCTACATGTTCATCCAATGACACAAACACACCTATTGGATGCCCAAGATTTTTTAAAAACAATAATTGGACAAGAATAAGCCTAGGGAGGACCAAAATTACCTAAATGTTTATTCAATGACACAAATGAACTTATTGGATGCACAAGATTTGTTAAAAACCCTAATTGGACAAGAATAAGCCTAAGGAGGACGAAAATGACCTAAATGTTCATCCAATGACACAAACACACCTATTGGATGCACAAGATTGGTTAAAAACCCTAATTGGACAAGAAGATGCCTAAGGAAGACGAAAATGACCTAAACGTTCATCCAATGACACAAATGAACTTATTGGATGCACAAGATTGGATAAAAACCCTAATTGGACAAGAATAAGCCTTTGGAGGACGAAAATGACCTAAATGTTCATCCAATGACACAAACACACCTATTGGATGCACAAGATTGGTTAAAAACCCTAATTGGACAAGAATAAGCCTAGGGAGGACGAAAATGACCTAAATGTTCATCCAATGACACAAACACTCGTATTGGGTGCACACGATTGGTTAAAAACCCTAATTTGAAAAGAATAAGCCTAGGGAGGACGAAAATGACCTAACTATTCATCCAATGACACAAATGAACTTATTGGATGCACAAGAATGGTTAAAAACCCTAATTGGAAAATAATAAGCCTAGGGAGGACGAAAATGACCTAAATGTTCATCCAATGACACAAACACACCTATTGGATGGACAAGATTGGTTAGAAACCCTAATTGGACAAGAATAAGCCTAGGGAGGACGAAAATGACCTAAATGTTAATCCAATGACACAAATGAACTTATTGGATGCACAAGATTGGTTAAAAACCCTAATTGGACAAGAATAAGCCTAGGGAGGACGAAAATGACCTAAATGTTCATCCAATGACACAAACACTCCTATTGGGTGCACACGATTGGTTAGAAACCCTAATTTGACAAGAATAAGCCTATGGAGGACGAAAATGACCTAACTATTCATCCAATGACACAAATGAACTTATTGGACGCACAAGATTGGTTAAAAACCCTAATTGGAAAATAATAAGCCTAGGGAGTTCGAAAATGACCTAAATGTTCATCCAATGACACAAACACACCTATTGGATGGACAAGATTGGTTAGAAACCCTAATTGGACAAGAATAAGCCTAGGGAGGACGAAAATGACCTAAATGTTCATCCAATGACACAAATGAACTTATTGGATGCACAAGATTGGTTAAAAACCCTAATTGGACAAGAATAAGCCTAGGGAGGAGGAAAATGACCTAAATGTTCATCAAATGACTAAACACACCTATTGGATGCACAAGATTGGTTAGAAACCCTAATTGGACAAGAATAAGCCTAGGGAGGACGAAAATGACCTAAATGTTAATCCAATGACACAAATGAACTTATTGGATGCACAAGATTGGTTAAAAACCCTAATTGGACAAGAATAAGCCTAGGGAGGACGAAAATGACCTAAATGTTTATCCAATGACACAAACACACCTATTGGATGCACAAGATTGGTTAGAAACCCTAATTGGACAAGAATAAGCCTAGGGAGGACGAAAATGACCTAAATGTTCATCCAATGACACAAACACACCTATAGAATGCACAAGATTGTTTAGAAACCCTAATTGGACAAGAATAAGCTTAGGGAGGACGAAAATGACCTAAATGTTCATCCAATGAGACAAATGAACTTATTGGATGCACAAGATTGGTTAAAAACCCTAATTGGACAAGAATAAGCCTAGGGAGGACGAAAATGACCTAAATGTTCATCCAATGACACAAACACACCTATTGGATGCACAAGATTGGTTAGAAACCCTAATTGGACAAGAATAAGCCTAGGGAGGATGCAAATGACCTAAATGTTCATCCAATGACACAAATGAACTTATTGGATGCACAAGATTGCTTAAAAACCCTAATTGGACAAGAATAAGCCTAGGGAGGACGAAAATGACCTAAATGTTCATCCAATGACACAAATCAACTTATTGGATGCACAAGATTGCTTAAAAACCCTAATTGGACAAGAATAAGCCTAGGGAGGACGAAAATGACCTAAATGTTCATCCAATGACACAAATGAACTTATTGGATGCACAAGATTGGTTAAAAACCCTATTTGGACAAGAATAAGCCTAGGGAGGACGAAAATGACCTAAATGTTCATCCAATGACACAAATAAACTTATTGGATGCACAAGATTGGTTAAAAACCCTAATTGGACAAGAATAAGCCTAGGGAGGACGAAAATGACCTAAATGTTAATCCAATGACACAACTCAACTTATTGGATGCACAAGATTGGTTAAAAACCCTAATTAGACAAGAATAAGCCAACGCAGGATGAAAATGACCTAAATGTTAATCCAATGACACAACTCAACTTATTGGATGCACAAGATTGGTTAAAAACCCTAATTGGACAAGAATAAGCCTAGGGAGGACGAAAATGACCTAATTGATCATCCAATGACACAAACACACCAATGGGATGCACAAGATTCGTTAAAAACCTTAATTGGACAAGAATATGCTTACGGAGGACGAAAATGACCTAATTGATCATCCAATGACTCAAACACACCTATTGGATGCACAAGATTGGTTAAAAACCCTAATTGGACAAGAATATGCCTAGGGAGGACGAAAATGACCTAAATGTTAATCCAATGACACAAATGAACTTATTGGATGCACAAGATTGGTTAAAAACCCTAATTGGACAAGAAAAAGCCTAAGGAGGACGAAAATGACCTAATTGAGCATCCAATGACACAAACACGCCTATTGGATGCACAAGATTGGTTAAAAACCCTAATTGGACAAGAATAAGCCTAGGGAGGACGAAAATGACCTAATTGATCATCCATTGCCACAAACACACCTATTGGATGCACAAGATTGGTTAAAAACCCTAATTGGACAAGAATATGCCTAGGGAGGACGAAAATGATCTAATTGATCATCCAATGACATAAACACACCTATTGGATGCACAAGATTGGTTAAAAACCCTAATTGGACAAGAATAAGCCTAGGGAGGACGAAAATAACCTAATTGATCATCCAATGACACAAACACACCTATTGGATGCACAAGATTGGTTAAAAACCCTAATTGGACAAGAATATGCCTAGGGAGGACGAAAATGACCTAAATGTTAATCCAATGACACAAATGAACTTATTGAATGCACAAGATTGGTTAAAACCCCTAATTGGACAAGAATAAGCCTAGGGAGGACGTAAATGACCTAAATGTTAATCCAATGACACAACTCAACTTATTGGATGCACAAGATTGGTTAAAAACCCTAATTGGACAAGAATAAGCCTATGGAGGACGAAAATGACATAATTGATCATCCAATGACACAAACACACCTATTGGATGCACAAGATTGGTTAAAAACCCTAATTGGACAAGAATAAGCCTAGGGAGGACGAAAATAACCTAATTGATCATCCAATGACACAAACACACCTATTGGATGCACAAGATTGGTTAAAAACCCTAAATGGACAAGAATAAGCCTAGGGAGGACGAATATGACCTAAATGTTAATCCAATGACACAACTCAACTTATTGGATGCACAAGATTGGTTAAAAACCCTAATTGGACAAGAATAAGCCTAGGGAGGACGAAAATGACCTAATTGATCATCCAATGACACAAACACACCTATTGGATGCACAAGATTGGTTAAAAACGCTAATTGGACAAGAATATGCCTAGGGAAGACGAAAATGACCTAATTGATCATCCATTGCCACAAACACACCTATTGGATGCACAAGATTGGTTAAAAACCCTAATTGGAGAAGAATAAGCCTATGGTGGACGAAAATGACCTAATTGATCATCCAATGACACAAACACACCTATTGGATGCACAAGATTGGTTAAAAACCCTAAATGGACAAGAATAAGCCTAGGGAGGACGAATATGACCTAAATGTTAATCCAATGACACAACTCAACTTATTGGATGCACAAGATTGGTTAAAAACCCTAATTGGACAAGAATAAGCCTAGGGAGGACGAAAATGACCTAATTGATCATCCAATGACACAAACACACCTATTGGATGCACAAGATTGGTTAAAAACCCTAATTGGGCAAGAATATGCCGAGGGAGGACGAAAATGACCTAAATATTAATTCAATGACACAAACAAACTTATTGGATGCACAAGATTGGTTAAAAACCCTAATTGGACAAGAATAAGCCTAGGGAGGACAAAAATGACCTAAATGTTAATCCAATGACACAAACACACCTATTGGATGCACAAGATTGGTTAAAAACCCTAATTGGACAAGAATAAGCCTTGGGAGGACGAAAATGCCCTAAATGTTCATCCAATGACACAAACACACCTATTGGATGCACAAGATTGTTTAAAAACCCTAATTGGACAAGAATAAGCCTAGGGAGGACCAAAATGACCTAAATGTTCATTCAATGACACAAATAAACTTATTGGATGCACAAGATTTGTTAAAAACCCTAATTGGACAAGAATAAGCCTAAGGAGGACGAAAATGACCTAAATGTTCATCCAATGACACAAACACACCTATTGGATGCACAAGATTGGTTAAAAACCCTAATTGGACAAGAAGATGCCTAAGGAAGAAAAAAATGACCTAAATGTTCATCCAATGACACAAACACACCTATTGGATGCACAAGATTGTTTAAAAAACCTAATTGGACAAGAATAAGTCTAGGGAGGACCAAAATGACCTAATGTTCATTCAATGACACAAATGAACTTATTGGATGCACAAGATTGGTTAAAAACCCTAATTGAACAAGAATAAGCCTTGGGAGGACGAAAATGACCTAAATGTTCACCCAATGACACAAATGAACTTATTGGATGCACAAGATTTGTTAAAAACCCTAATTGAACAAGAATATGCCTTGGGTGGACGAAAATGACCTAAATGTTCATCCAATGGCACAAACATACCTATTGGATGCACAAGATTGGTTAAAAACCCTAATTGGGCAAGAATAAGCCTAGGGTGGACGAAAATGACCTAAATGTTCATCCAATGACACAAACTCACCTATAGGAAGCACAAGATTGGTTAAAAACCCTAATTGGACATGATTAACCCTAGGGAAGACAAAAATGACCTAAATGTACATCCAATGACGCCATCACACCTATTGGATGCACAAGATTGGTTAAAAACCCTAATTGGACAAGAATAAGCCTAGGAAGGACCAAAATGACCTAAATGTTCATCCAATGTCACAAATGAACTTATTGGATGCACAAGATTGGTTAAAGACCCTAATTGGACAAGAATAAGCCTTGGGAGGACGAAAATGACCTAATTGTCCATCGAAGGACACAAACATACCTATTGGATGCACAAGATTGGTTAAAAACACTAATTGGACAAGAATAAGCCTAGGGAGGACGAAAATGACCTAAATGTTCATCAAATGACACAAATGAACTTATTGGATGTACAAGATTGGTTAAAAACCCTAATTGGACAAGAATAAGCCTAGGGGGGACGAAAATGACCTAAATGTTCATCCAATGACACAAAGGAACTTATTGGATGCACAAGATTGGTTAAAAACCCTAATTGGACAAGAATAAGCCTTGTAAGGACGAAAATGACCTAAATGTGCATCCAATGACACAAAGTAACTTATTGGATGCACAAGATTGGTTAAAAACCCTAATTGGACAAGAATAAGCCTTGGGAGGATGAAAATGACCTAAATGTTCATCCAATGACACAAACACACCTATTGGATGCACAAGATTGTTTAAAAACCCTACTTGGACAAGAATAAGCCTAGGGAGGACGCAAATAACCTAAATGTTCATCAAATGACACAAATACACCTATTGGATGCACATGATTGGTTAAAAACCCTAATTGGACTAGAATAAGCCTATGGAAGACGAAAATGACCTAAATGTTCATCCAATGACACAAATACACCTATTGGATGCACATGATTGGTTAAAAACCCTAATTGGACAAGAATAAGCCTAGGGAGGACGAAAATGACCTAAATGTTCATCCAATGACACAAATAAACTTATTGGATGCACAAGATTGGTTAAAAACCCTAATTGGACAAGAATAAGCCTTGGGAGGATGAAAATGACCTAAATGTTCATCCAATGACACAAACACAGCTATTGGATGCACAAGATTGGTTAAAAACCATAATTGGACAAGAATAAAGCTAGGGAGGACGAAAATGACCTAAATGTTCATCCAATGACACAAATAAACTTATTGGATGCACAAGATTGGTTAAAAACCCTAATTGGACAAGAATAATCCTAGAGAGGATGAAAATGACCTAAATGTTCATCCAATGACACAAAGGAACTTATTGGATGCACAAGATTGGTTAAAAACCCTAATTGGACAAGAATAAGCCTTTGGAGGACGAAAATGACCTAAATGTTCATCCAATGTCACAAATTAACTTATTGGATCCACATGATTGGTTAAAAACCCTAATTGGACAAGAATAAGCCTTGGGAGGACGAAAATGCCCTACATGTTCATCCAATGACACAAACACACCTATTGGATGCCCAAGATTTTTTAAAAACAATAATTGGACAAGAATAAGCCTAGGGAGGACCAAAATTACCTAAATGTTTATTCAATGACACAAATGAACTTATTGGATGCACAAGATTTGTTAAAAACCCTAATTGGACAAGAATAAGCCTAAGGAGGACGAAAATGACCTAAATGTTCATCCAATGACACAAACACACCTATTGGATGCACAAGATTGGTTAAAAACCCTAATTGGACAAGAATATGCCTTGGGTGGACGAAAATTACCTAAATGTTCATCCAATGACACAAACACACCTATTGGATGCACAAGATTGTTTAAAAACCCTAATTGGACAAGAATAAGTCTAGGGAGGACCAAAATTACCTAAATGTTCATTCAATGACACAAATGAACTTATTGGATAAACAAGATTGGTTAAAAACCCTAATTGGACAAGAATAAGCCTTGGGAGGACGAAAATGACCTAAATGTTCATCCAATGACACAAATGAACTTATTGGATGCACATAATTGTTTAAAAACCTTAATTGGCCAAGTATAAGCCAAAGGAGGACGAAAATAACCTAAATGTTCATCCAATGACACAAACACACTTATTGGATGCACATGATTGGTTAAAAACCCTAATTGGACAAGAATAAGCCTAGGGAGGACCAAAATGACCTAAATGTTCAGTCAATGACACAAATGAACTTATTGGATGCACAAGATTTGTTAAAAACCCTAATTGGACAAGAATAAGCCTAAGGAGGACGAAAATGACCTAAATGTTCATCCAATGACACAAACACACCTATTGGATGCACAAGATTGTTTAAAAACCCTAATTGGACAAGAATAAGTCTAGGGAGGACCAAAATTACCTAAATGTTCATTCAATGACACAAACACACCTATTGGATGCACAAGATTGGTTAAAAACCCTAATTCGACAAGAAGATGCCTAAGGAAGACGTAAACGACCTAAATGTTCATTCAATGACACAAATGAACTTATTGGATGCACAAGATTTGTTAAAAACCCTAATTGGAAAAGAATAAGCCTAAGGAGGACGAAAATGACCTAAATGTTCATCCAATGACACAAACACACCTATTGGATGCACAAGATTGTTTAAAAACCCTAATTGGACAAGAATAAGTCTAGGGAGGACCAAAATTACCTAAATGTTCATTCAATGACACAAATGAACTTATTGGATGCACAAGATTGGTTAAAAACCCTAATTGGACAAGAATAAGCCTAGGGAGGACGAAAATGACCTAAATGTTCATCCAATGACACAAATAAACTTATTGGATGCACAAGATTGGTTAAAAACCCTAATTGGACAAGAATAAGCCTTGGGAGGATGAAAATGACCTAAATGTTCATCCAATGACACAAATGAACTTATTGGATGTACATGATTGGTTAAAAGCACTAATTGGACAAGAATAAGCCTAGGGAGGACGAAAATGACCTAAATGTTCATCCAATGACACAAATGAACTTATTGGATGCACAAGATTGGTTAAAAACCCTAATTGGACAAGAATAAGGCTAGGGAGGACGAAAATGACCTAAATGTTAATCCAATGACACAAATGAACTTATTGGATGCACAAGATTGGTTAAAAACCCTAATTGGACAAGAATAAGCCTAGGGAGGACGAAAATGACCTAAATGTTCATCCAATGACACAAATAAACTTATTGGATGCACAAGATTGGTTAAAAACCCTAATTGGACAAGAATAAGCCTAGGGAAGACGAAAATGACCTAAATGTTCATCCAATGACACAAACACACCTATTGGATGCACAAGATTGGTTAAAAACCCTAATTGGACAAGAATATGCCTAGGGAGGACGAAAATGACCTAAATGTTAATCCAATGACACAAATGAACTTATTGGATGCACAAGATTGGTTAAAAACCCTAATTGGACAAGAATAAGCCTTGGGAGGACGAAAATGACCTAATTGATCATCCAATGACACAAACACACCTATTGGAATCACAAGATTGGTTAAAAACCCTAATTGGACAAGAATATGCCTAGGGAGGACGAAAATGACCTAAATATTAATTCAATGACACAAACAAAGTTATTGGATGCACAAGATTGGTTAAAAACCCTAATTGGACAAGAATAAGCCTAGGGAGGATGTAAATGACCTAATTGATCATCCAATGACACAAACACACCTATTGGATGCAAAAGATTGGTTAAAAACCCTAATTGGACACGAATATGCCTAGGGAGGACGAAAATGACCTAATTGATCATCCAATGACACAATTGAACTTATTGGATGCACAAGATTAGTTAAAAACCCTAATTGGACAAGAATATGCCTAGGGAGGACGAAAATAACCTAATTGATCATCCAATGACACAAACACACCTATTGGATGCACAAGATTGGTTAAAAACCCTAATTGGACAAGAATATGCCTAGGGAGGACGAAAATGACCTAAATGTTAATCCAATGACACAAATGAACTTATTGGATGCACAAGATTGGTTAAAAACCCTAATTGGAAAAGAAAAACCCTAGGGAGGACAAAAGTGACCTAATTGATCATCCAATGACACAAACACGCCTATTGGATGCACAAGATTGGTTAAAAACCCTAATTGGACAAGAATAAGCCTAGGGAGGACGAAAATGACCTAAATGTTAATCCAATGACACAAATGAACTTATTGGATGCACAAGATTGGTTAAAAACCCTAATTGGACAAGAATAAGCCTAGGGAGGACGAAAATGACCTAAATGTTCATCCAATGACACAAACACACATATTGGATACACAAGATTGTTTAGAAACCCTAATTGGACAAGAATAAGCCTAGGGAGGACGAAAATGACCTAAATGTTCATCCAATGACACAAACACACCTATTGGATGCACAAGATTGGTTAGAAACCCTAATTGGACAAGAATAAGCCTAGGGAGGACGAAAATGACCTAAATGTTCATCCAATGACACAAACACACCTATTGGATGCACACGATTGGTTAGAAGCCCTAATTGGACAAGAATAAGCCTAGGGAGGACGAAAATGACCTAAATGTTAATCCAATGACACAAATGAACTTATTGGATGCACAAGATTGGTTAAAAACCCTAATTGGACAAGAATAAGCCTAGGGAGGACGAAAATGACCTAAATGTTCATCCAATGACACAAACACACCTATTGGATGCACAAGATTGTTTAGAAACCTTAATTGGACAAGAATAAGCCTAGGGAGGACGAAAATGACCTAAATGTTAATCCAATGACACAAATGAACTTATTGGATGCACAAGATTGGTTAAAAACCCTAATTGGACAAGAATAAGCCTAGGGAGGACGAAAATGACCTAAATGTTCATCCAATGACACAAACACACCTATTGGATGCACAAGATTGGTTAAAAACCCTAATTGGACAAGAATAAGCCTAGGAAGGACGAAAATGACCTAAATGTTCATCCAATGACACAAACACACCTATTGGATGCACAAGATTGGTTAAAAACGCTCATTGGACAAGAATAAGCCTAGGGAGGACGAAAATAACCTAAATGTTCATCCAATAACACAAATGAACTTATTGGATGCACAAGATTGGTTAAAAACCCTAATTGGACAAGAATAAGCCTAGGGTGGACGAAAATGACCTAAATGTTTATCCAATGACACAAATGAACTTATTGGATGCACAAGATTGGTTAAAAACCCTAATTGGACAAGAATAAGCCTTTGGAGGACGAAAATGACCTAAATGTTCATCCAATGACACAAATGAACTTATTGGATGCACAAGATTTGTTAAAAACCCTAATTGGACAAGAATAAGCCTTGGGAGGACGAAAATGACCTAAATGTTCATCCAATGACACAAACACACCTATTGGATGCACATGATTGGTTAAAAACCCTAATTGGACAAGAATAAGCCTAGGGAGGACCAAAAATGACCTAAATGTTCATTCAATGACACAAATGAACTTATTGGATGCACAAGATTGGTTAAAAACCCTAATTGGACAAGAAGATCGCTAAGGAAGACGAAAATGACCTAAATGTTGATCCAATGTCACAAATGAACTTATTGGATGCACAAGATTGGATAAAAACCCTAATTGGACAAGAATAAGCCTTGGGAGGACGAAAATGACCTAAATGTTCATCCAATGACACAAACACACCTATTGGATGCACATGATTGGTTAAAAACCCTAATTGGACAAGAATAAGCCTAGGGAGGACCAAAATGACCTAAATGTTCATTCAATGACACAAATGAACTTATTGGATGCACAAGATTTGTTAAAAACCCTAATTGGACAAGAATAAGCCTAAGGAGGACGAAAATGACCTAAATGTTCATCCAATGACACAAACACACCTATTGGATGCACAAGATTGGTTAAAAACCCTAATTGGACAAGAAGATGCCTAAGGAAGAAAAAAATGACCTAAATGTTCATCCAATGACACAAACACACCTATTGGATGCACAAGATTGTTTAAAAAACCTAATTGGACAAGAATAAGTCTAGGGAGGACCAAAATGACCTAATGTTCATTCAATGACACAACTGAACTTATTGGATGCACAAGATTGGTTAAAAACCCTAATTGAACAAGAATAAGCCTTGGGAGGACGAAAATGACCTAAATGTTCACCCAGTGACACAAATGAACTTATTGGATGCACAAGATTTGTTAAAAACCCTAATTGAACAAGAATATGCCTTGGGTGGACGAAAATGACCTCATCCAATGACACAAACATACCTATTGGATGCACAAGATTGGTTAAAAACCCTAATTGGGCAAGAATAAGCCTAGGGTGGACGAAAATGACCTAAATGTTCATCCAATGACACAAACTCACTTATAGGAAGCACAAGATTGGTTAAAAACCCTAATTGGACATGATTAACCCTAGGGAGGACAAAAATGACCTAAATGTACATCCAATGACGCCATCACACCTATTGGATGCACAAGATTGGTTAAAAACCCTAATTGGACAAGAATAAGCCTAGGAAGGACCAAAATGACCTAAATGTTCATCCAATGTCACAAATGAACTTATTGGATGCACAAGATTGGTTAAAGACCCTAATTGGACAAGAATAAGCCTTGGGAGGACGAAAATGACCTAATTGTCCATCGAAGGACACAAACATACCTATTGGATGCACAAGATTGGTTAAAAACACTAATTGGACAAGAATAAGCCTAGGGAGGACGAAAATGACCTAAATGTTCATCCAATGACACAAATGAACTTATTTGATGTACAAGATTGGTTAAAAACCCTAATTGGACAAGAATAAGCCTAGGGGGGACGAAAATGACCTAAATGTTAATCCAATGACACAAAGGAACTTATTGGATGCACAAGATTGGTTAAAAACCCTAATGGGACAAGAATAAGCCTTGTAAGGACGAAAATGACCTAAATGTGCATCCAATGACACAAAGTAACTTATTGGATGCACAAGATTGGTTAAAAACCCTAATTGGACAAGAATAAGCCTTGGGAGGATGAAAATGACCTAAATGTTCATCCAATGACACAAACACACCTATTGGATGCACAAGATTGTTTAAAAACCTTACTTGGACAAGAATAAGCCTAGGGAGGACGCAAATAACCTAAATGTTCATCAAATGACACAAATACACCTATTGGATGCACATGATTGGTTAAAAACCCTAATTGGACTAGAATAAGCCTAGGGAAGACGAAAATGACCTAAATGTTCATCCAATGACACAAATACACCTATTGGATGCACATGATTGGTTAAAAACCCTAATTGGACAAGAATAAGCCTAGGGAGGACGAAAATAAACTAAATGTTCATCCAATGACACAAATAAACTTATTGGATGCACAAGATTGGTTAAAAACCCTAATTGGACAAGAATAAGCCAGGGAGGATGAAAATGACCTAAATGTTCATCCAATGACACAAACACAGCTATTGGATGCACAAGATTGGTTAAAAACCATAATTGGACAAGAATAAAGCTAGGGAGGACGAAAATGGCCTAAATGTTCATCCAATGACACAAATGAACTTATTGGATGTACAAGATTGGTTAAAGACCCTAATTGGACAAGAATAAGCCTAGGGGGGACGAAAATGACCTAAATGTTCATCCAATGACACAAAGGAACTTATTGGATGCACAAGATTGGTTAAAAACCCTAATTGGACAAGAATAAGCCTTGGGAGAATGAAAATGACCTAACTGTTCATCCAATGACACAAACACACCTATTGGATGCAAAAGATTGTTTAAAAACCTTACTTGGACAAGAATATGCCTAGGGAGGACGCAAATAACCTAAATGTTCATCAAATGACACAAATACACCTATTGGATGCACATGGTTGGTTAAAAACCCTAATTGGACTAGAATAAGCCTAGGGAAGACGAAAATGACCTAAATGTTCATCCAATGACACAAATACACCTATTGGATGCACATGATTGGTTAAAAACCCTAATTGGACAAGAATAAGCCTAGGGAGGACGAAAATGAACTAAATGTTCATCCAATGACACAAATAAACTTATTGGATGCACAAGATTGGTTAAAAACCCTAATTGGACAAGAATAAGCCTTGGGAGGATGAAAATGACCTAAATGTTCATCCAATGACACAAACACAGCTATTGGATGCACAAGATTGGTTAAAAACCATAATTGGACAAGAATAAAGCTAAGGAGGACGAAAATGACCTAAATGTTCATCCAATGACACAAATGAACTTATTGGATGCACAAGATTGGTTAAAAACCCTAATTGGACAAGAATAATCCTAGAGAGGATGAAAATGACCTAAATGTTCATCCAATGACACAAAGGAACTTATTGGATGCACAAGATTGGTTAAAAACCCTAATTGGACAAGAATAAGCCTTTGGAGGACGAAAATGACCTAAATGTTCATCCAATGTCACAAATTAACTTATTGGATCCACATGATTGGTTAAAAACCCTAATTGGACAAGAATAAGCCTTGGGAGGACGAAAATGCCCTACATGTTCATCCAATGACACAAACACACCTATTGGATGCCCAAGATTTTTTAAAAACAATAATTGGACAAGAATAAGCCTAGGGAGGACCAAAATTACCTAAATGTTTATTCAATGACACAAATGAACTTATTGGATGCACAAGATTTGTTAAAAACCCTAATTGGACAAGAATAAGCCTAAGGAGGACGAAAATGACCTAAATGTTCATCCAATGACACAAACACACCTATTGGATGCACAAGATTGGTTAAAAACCCTAATTGGACATGAAAATGGCTAAGGAAGACGAAAATGACCTAAATGTTCATCCAATGACACAAATGAACTTATTGGATGCACAAGATTGGATAAAAACCCTAATTGGACAAGAATAAGCCTAGGGATGACGAAAATGACCTAAATGTTCATCCAATGACACAAATGAACTTATTGGATGCACAAGATTGGTTAAAAACCCTAATTGGACAAGAATAAGCCTAGGGAGAACGAAAATGACCTAAATGTTCATCCAATGACACAAACACACCTATTGCTTGCGCAAGATTGGTTAAAAACCCTAATTGGACAAGAATAAGCCTAGGGAGGACGAAAATGACCTAAATGTTCATCCAATGACACAAATGAACTTATTGGATGCACAAGATTGGTTAAAAACCCTAATTGGACAAGAATAAGCCTAGGGAGGACGAAAATGACCTAAATGTTCATCCAATGACACAAATGAACTTATTGGATGCACAAGATTGGTTAAAAACCCTAATTGGACAAGAATAAGACTAGGGAGGACGAAAATGACCCAAATGTTCATCCAATGACAAAAATGAACTTATTGGATGCACAAGATTGGTTAAAAACCCTAATTGGACAAGAATAAGCATAGTGAGAACGAAAATGACCTAAATGTTCGTCCAATGACACAAACCCACATATTGGATGCACAAGATTGCTTAAAACCCTAATTCGATAAGAATAAGACTAGGGAGGACGAAAATGACCTAAATGTTCATCTAATGACACAAATGAACTTATTGGATGCACAAGATTGGTTAAAAACCCTAATTGGACAAGAATAAGACTAGGGATGACGAAAATGACCTAAATGTTCATCCAATGACACAAATGAACTTATTGGATGCACAAGATTGGTTAAAAACCCTAATTGGACAAGAATAAGCCTAGGGATGACGAAAATGACCTAAATGTTCATCCAATGACATAAACGCACCTATTGGATCCACAAGATTGCATAAAAACTGTAATTGGACAAGAATAAGCCTAGGGAGGACGAAAATGACCTAAATGTTCATCCAATGACACAAATGAACTTATTGGATGCACAAGATTGGTTAAAAACCCTCATTGGACAAGAATAAACCTAGGGAGGACGAAAATGACCTAAATGTTCATCCAATGACACAAATGAACTTATTGGATGCACAAGATTGGTTAAAAACCCTAATTGGACAAGAATAAGCCTAGGGAGGACGAAAATGACCTAAATGTTCATCCAATGACACAAATGAACTTATTGGATGCACAAGATTGGTTAAAAACCCTAATTGGACAAGAATAAGCCTAGGAAGAACGAAAATGACCTAAATGTTCATCCAATGACACAAATGAACTTATTGGATGCACAAGATTGGTTGAAAACCCTAATTGGACAAGAATAAGCCTAGGGAGGACGAAAATGACCTAAATGTTCATCCAATGAGACAAATGAACTTATTGGATGCACAAGATTGGTTAAAAACCCTAATTGGACAAGAATAAGACTAGGGAGGACGAAAATGACCTAAATGTTCATCCAATGACACAAACACACCTATTGGATGCACAAGATTGGTTAGAAACCCTAATTTGACAAGAATAAGCCTAGGGAGGACGAAAATGACCTAACTATTCATCCAATGACACAAATGAACTTATTTGATGCACAAGATTGGTTAAAAACCCTAATTGGACAAGAATAAGCCTAGGGAGGACGAAAATGACCTAAATGTTCATCCAATGACACAAACACACCTATTGGATGCACAAGATTGTTTAGAAACCCTAATTGGACAAGAATAAGCTTAGGGATGACGAAAATGACCTAAATGTTCATCCAATGACACAAACACACCTATTGGATGCACAAGATTGTTTAGAAACCCTAATTGGACAAGAATAAGCCTAGCGAGGACGAAAATGACCTAAATGTTCATCCAATGACACAATTGAACTTATTGGATGCACACGATTGGTTAAAAACCCTAATTGGACAAGAATAAGCCTAGGGAGGACGAAAATGACCTAAATGTTCATCTAATGACACAATTGAACTTATTGGATGCACAAGATTGGTTAAACACCCTAATGGGACAAGAATATGCCTAGGGAGGACGAAAATGACCTAAATGTTCATCCAATGTCACAAACAAACCTATTGGATGCACAAGATTGGTTAGAAACCCTAATTTGACAAGAATAAGCCTAGGGAGGACGAAAATGACCTAAATGTTAATCCAATGACACAAATGAACTTATTGAATGCACAAGATTGGTTAAAAACCCTAATTGGACAAGAATAAGCCTAGGGAGGACGAAAATGACCTAAATGTTCATCCAATGACACAAATGAACTTATTGGATGCACAAGATTGGTTAAAAACCCTAATTGGACAAGAATAAGCCTAGGGAAGACGAAAATGACCTAAATATTCGTCCAATGACACAAATGAACTTATTGGATGCACAAGATTGGTTAAAAACCCTAATTGGACAAGAATAAGCCTAGGGAGGACGAAAATGACCTAAATGTTCATCCAATGACACAAAGTAACTTATTGGATGCACAAGATTGGTTAAAAACCCTAATTGGACAAGAATAAGCCTTGGGAGGATGAAAATGACCTAAATGTTCATCCAATGACACAAACACACCTATTGGATGCACAAGATTGTTTAAAAACCTTACTTGGACAAGAATAAGCCTAGGGAGGACGCAAATAACCTAAATGTTCATCAAATGACACAAATACACCTATTGGATGCACATGATTGGTTAAAAACCCTAATTGGACTAGAATAAGCCTAGGGAAGACGAAAATGACCTAAATGTTCATCCAATGACACAAATACACCTATTGGATGCACATGATTGGTTAAAAACCCTAATTGGACAAGAATAAGCCTAGGGAGGACGAAAATGACCTAAATGTTCATCCAATGACACAAATAAACTTATTGGATGCACAAGATTGGTTAAAAACCCTAATTGGACAAGAATAAGCCTTGGGAGGATGAAAATGACCTAAATGTTCATCCAATGACACAAACACAGCTATTGGATGCACAAGATTGGTTAAAAACACTAATTTGACAAGAATAAGCCTAGGGAGGACGAAAATGACCTAAATGTTCATCCAATGACACAAATGAACTTATTGGATGTACAAGATTGGTTAAAAACCCTAATTGGACAAGAATAAGCCTAGGGGGGACGAAAATGACCTAAATGTTCATCCAATGACACAAAGGAACTTATTGGATGCACAAGATTGGTTAAAAACCCTAATTGGACAAGAATAAGCCTTGTAAGGACGAAAATGACCTAAATGTGCATCCAATGACACAAAGTAACTTATTGGATGCACAAGATTGGTTAAAAACCCTAATTGGACAAGAATAAGCCTTGGGAGGATGAAAATGACCTAAATGTTCATCCAATGACACAAACACACCTATTGGATGCACAAGATTGTTTAAAAACCCTACTTGGACAAGAATAAGCCTAGGGAGGACGCAAATAACCTAAATGTTCATCAAATGACACAAATACACCTATTGGATGCACATGATTGGTTAAAAACCCTAATTGGACTAGAATAAGCCTATGGAAGACGAAAATGACCTAAATGTTCATCCAATGACACAAATACACCTATTGGATGCACATGATTGGTTAAAAACCCTAATTGGACAAGAATAAGCCTAGGGAGGACGAAAATGACCTAAATGTTCATCCAATGACACAAATAAACTTATTGGATGCACAAGATTGGTTAAAAACCCTAATTGGACAAGAATAAGCCTTGGGAGGATGAAAATGACCTAAATGTTCATCCAATGACACAAACACAGCTATTGGATGCACAAGATTGGTTAAAAACCATAATTGGACAAGAATAAAGCTAGGGAGGACGAAAATGACCTAAATGTTCATCCAATGACACAAATGAACTTATTGGATGCACAAGATTGGTTAAAAACCCTAATTGGACAAGAATAATCCTAGAGAGGATGAAAATGACCTAAATGTTCATCCAATGACACAAAGGAACTTATTGGATGCACAAGATTGGTTAAAAACCCTAATTGGACAAGAATAAGCCTTTGGAGGACGAAAATGACCTAAATGTTCATCCAATGTCACAAATTAACTTATTGGATCCACATGATTGGTTAAAAACCCTAATTGGACAAGAATACGCCTTGGGAGGACGAAAATGCCCTACATGTTCATCCAATGACACAAACACACCTATTGGATGCCCAAGATTTTTTAAAAACAATAATTGGACAAGAATAAGCCTAGGGAAGACCAAAATTACCTAAATGTTTATTCAATGACACAAATGAACTTATTGGATGCACAAGATTTGTTAAAAACCCTAATTGGACAAGAATAAGCCTAAGGAGGACGAAAATGACCTAAATGTTCATCCAATGACACAAACACACCTATTGGATGCACAAGATTGGTTAAAAACCCTAATTGGACAAGAAGATGCCTAAGGAAGAAAAAAATGACCTAAATGTTCATCCAATGACACAAACACACCTATTGGATGCACAAGATTGTTTAAAAAACCTAATTGGACAAGAATAAGTCTAGGGAGGACCAAAATGACCTAATGTTCATTCAATGACACAAATGAACTTATTGGATGCACAAGATTGGTTAAAAACCCTAATTGAACAAGAATAAGCCTTGGGAGGACGAAAATGACCTAAATGTTCACCCAGTGACACTAATGAACTTATTGGATGCACAAGATTTGTTAAAAACCCTAATTGAACAAGAATATGCCTTGGGTGGACGAAAATGACCTAAATGTTCATCCAATGACACAAACATACCTATTGGATGCACAAGATTGGTTAAAAACCCTAATTGGGCAAGAATAAGCCTAGGGTTGACGAAAATGACCTAAATGTTCATCCAATGACACAAACTCACCTATAGGAAGCACAAGATTGGTTAAAAACCCTAATTGGACATGATTAACCCTAGGGAGGACAAAAATGACCTAAATGTACATCCAATGACGCCATCACACCTATTGGATGCACAAGATTGGTTAAAAACCCTAATTGGACAAGAATAAGCCTAGGGAGGACCAAAATGACCTAAATGTTCATCCAATGTCACAAATGAACTTATTGGATGCACAAGATTGGTTAAAGACCCTAATTGGACAAGAATAAGCCTTGGGAGGACGAAAATGACCTAATTGTCCATCGAAGGACACAAACATACCTATTGGATGCACAAGATTGGTTAAAAACACTAATTGGACAAGAATAAGCCTAGGGAGGACGAAAATGACCTAAATGTGCATCCAATGACACAAAGTAACTTATTGGATGCACAAGATTGGTTAAAAACCCTAATTGGACAAGAATAAGCCTTGGGAGGACGAAATTGCCCTACATGTTCATCCAATGACACAAACACACCTATTGGATGCACAAGATTGTTTAAAAACAATAATTGGACAAGAATAAGCCTAGGGAGGACCAAAATTACCTAAATGTTCATTCAATGACACAAATGAACTTATTGGATGTACAAGATTGGTTAAAAACCCTAATTGGACAAGAATAAGTCTAGGGAGGACCAAAATGACCTAAATGTTCATTCAATGACACAAATGAACTTATTGGATGCACAAGATTGGTTAAAAACCCTAATTGGATAAGAATAAGCCTTGGGAGGACGAAAATGACCTAAATGTTCATCCAATGACACAAAGTAACTTATTGGATGCACAAGATTGGTTAAAAACCCTAATTGGACAAGAATAAGCCTTGTAAGGACGAAAATGACCTAAATGTGCATCCAATGACACAAAGTAACTTATTGGATGCACAAGATTGGTTAAAAACCCTAATTGGACAAGAATAAGCCTTGGGAGGATGAAAATGACCTAAATGTTCATCCAATGACACAAACACACCTATTGGATGCACAAGATTGTTTAAAAACCCTACTTGGACAAGAATAAGCCTAGGGAGGACGCAAATAACCTAAATGTTCATCAAATGACACAAATACACCTATTGGATGCACATGATTGGTTAAAAACCCTAATTGGACTAGAATAAGCCTATGGAAGACGAAAATGACCTAAATGTTCATCCAATGACACAAATACACCTATTGGATGCACATGATTGGTTAAAAACCCTAATTGGACAAGAATAAGCCTAGGGAGGACGAAAATGACCTAAATGTTCATCCAATGACACAAATAAACTTATTGGATGCACAAGATTGGTTAAAAACCCTAATTGGACAAGAATAAGCCTTGGGAGGATGAAAATGACCTAAATGTTCATCCAATGACACAAACACAGCTATTGGATGCACAAGATTGGTTAAAAACACTAATTTGACAAGAATAAGCCTAGGGAGGACGAAAATGACCTAAATGTTCATCCAATGACACAAATGAACTTATTGGATGTACAAGATTGGTTAAAAACCCTAATTGGACAAGAATAAGCCTAGGGGGGACGAAAATGACCTAAATGTTCATCCAATGACACAAAGGAACTTATTGGATGCACAAGATTGGTTAAAAACCCTAATTGGACAAGAATAAGCCTTGTAAGTTCGAAAATGACCTAAATGTGCATCCAATGACACAAAGTAACTTATTGGATGCACAAGATTGGTTAAAAACGCTAATTGGACAAGAATAAGCCTTGGGAGGATGAAAATGACCTAAATGTTCGTCCAATGACACAAACACAGCTATTGGATGCACAAGATTGGTTAAAAACCATAATTGGACAACAATAAAGCTAGGGAGGACGAAAATGACCTAAATGTTCATCCAATGACACAAATGAACTTATTGGATGTACAAGATTGGTTAAAAACCCTAATTGGACAAGAATAAGCGTAGGGGGACGAAAATGACCTAAATGTTCATCCAATGACACAAAGGAACTTATTGGATGCACAAGATTGGTTAAAAACCCTAATTGGACAAGAATAAGCCTTGTAAGGACGAAAATGACCTAAATGTGCATCCAATGACACAAAGTAACTTATTGGATGCACAAGATTGGTTAAAAACCCTAATTGGACAAGAATAAGCCTTGGGAGGACGAAATTGCCCTACATGTTCATCCAATGACACAAACACACCTATTGGATGCACAAGATTGTTTAAAAACAATAATTGGACAAGAATAAGCCTAGGGAGGACCAAAATTACCTAAATGTTCATTCAATGACACAAATGAACTTATTGGATGTACAAGATTGGTTAAAAACCCTAATTGGACAAGAATAAGTCTAGGGAGGACCAAAATGACCTAAATGTTCATTCAATGACACAAATGAACTTATTGGATGCACAAGATTGGTTAAAAACCCTAATTGGACAAGAATAAGCCTTGGGAGGATGAAAATGACCTAAATGTTCATCCAATGACACAAACACACCTATTGGATGCACAAGATTGTTTAAAAACCCTACTTGGACAAGAATAAGCCTAGGGAGGACGAAAATAACCTAAATGTTCATCCAATGAAAAAAATACACCTATTGGATGCACATGATTGGTTAAAAACCCTAATTGGACAAGAATAAGCCTAGGGAGGACGAAAATGACCTAAATGTTCATCCAATGACACAAATACACCTATTGGATGCACATGATTGGTTAAAAACCCTAATTGGACAAGAATAAGCCTAGGGAGGACGAAAATGACCTAAATGTTCATCCAATGACACAAATAAACTTATTGGATGCACAAGATTGGTTAAAAACCCTAATTGGACAAGAATAAGCCTTGGGAGGATGAAAATGACCTAAATGTTTATCCAATGACACAAAGGAACTTATTGGATGCACAAGATTGGTTAAAAACACTAATTGGACAAGAATAAGCCTTGGTAGGACGAAAATGACCTAATTGTTCATCCAATGACACAGAGTAACTTATTGGATGCACAAGATTGGTTAAAAACCCTAATTGGACAAGAATAAGCCTTGGGAGGATGAAAATGACCTAAATGTTAATCCAATGACACAAATACACCTATTGGATGCACATGATTGGTTAAAAACCCTAATTGGACAAGAATAAGCCTAGGGAGGACGAAAATGACCTAAATGTTCATCCAATGACACAAATGAACTTATTGGATGCACAAGATTGGTTAAAAACCCTAATTAGACAAGAATAAGGCTAGGGAGGATGAAAATGACCTAAATGTTCATCCAATGACACAAATGAAATTATTGGATGCACAAGATTGGTTAAAAACCCTAATTGGACAAGAATAAGCCTAGGGAGGACGAAAATGACCTAAATGTTCATCCAATGACACAAATGAACTTATTGGATGCACAAGATTGGTTAAAAACCCTAATTGGACAAGAATAAGCCTAGGGAGGACGAAAATGACCTAAATGTTCATCCAATGACACAAATGAACTTATTGGATGCACAAGATTGGTTAAAAACCCTAATTGGACAAGAATAAGCCTAGGGAGGACGAAAATGACCTAAATGTTCTTCCAATGACACAAACACACCTACTGGATGCACTAGATTGCATAAAAACCCTAATTGGACAAGAATAAGACTAGGGAGGACAAAAATGAACTAAATGTTCGTCCAATGACACAAACACACCTATTGGATGCACAAGATTGCATAAAAACCCTAATTGGACAAGAATAAGCATAGGGAGGACAAAAATGACCTAAATGTTCGTCCAATGACACAAATGAACTTATTGGATGCACAAGATTGGTTAAAAACCCTAATTGGACAAGAATAAGCCTAGGGAGGACGAAAATGACCTAAATGTTCATCCAATGACACAAATGAACTTATTGGATGCACAAGATTGGTTAAAAACCCTAATTGGACAAGAATAAGCCTAGGGAGGACGAAAATGACCTAAATGTTCATCCAATGACACAAATGAAACTATTGGATGCACAAGATTGGTTAAAAACCCTAATTGGACAAGAATAAGCCTAGGGAGGACGAAAATGACCTAAATGTTCATCCAATGACACAAATGAACTTATTGGATGCACAAGATTGGTTAAAAACCCTAATTGGACAAGAATAAGCCTAGGGAGGACGAAAATGACCTAAACGTTCATCCAACGACACAAATGAACTTATTGGATGCACAAGATTGGTTAAAAACCCTAATTGGACAAGAATAAGCCTAGGGAGGACGAAAATGACCTAAATGTTCGTCCAATGACACAAACACACCTATTGGATGCACAAGATTACATAAAAACCCTAATCGGACAAGAATAAAACTAGGGAGGACGAAAATGACCTAAATGTTTATCCAATGACACAAACACACCTATTGGATGCACAAGATTGGTTAAAAACCCTAATTGGACGAGAATAAGCCTAGGGAAGACGAAAATGACCTAAATGTTCATCCAATGACCCTAATGAACTTATTGGATGCACAAGATTGGTTAAAAACCCTAATTGGACAAGAATAAGCCTAGGGAGGACGAAAATGACCTAAATGTTCATCCAATGACACAAATGAACTTATTGGATGCACAAGATTGGTTAAAAACCCTAATTGGACAAGAATAAGCCTAGGGAGGATGAAAATGACCTAAATGTTCGTCCAATGACACAAATGAACTTATTGGATGCACAAGATTGTTTAAAAACCCTAATTGGACAAGAATAAGCCTAGGGAGGACGAAAATGACCTAAATGTTCATCCAATGACACAAATGAACTTATTGGATGCACAAGATTGGTTGAAAACCCTAATTGGACAAGAATAAGCCTAGGGAGGACGAAAATCACCTAAACGTTCATCCAATAACACAAATTAACTTATTGGATGCACAAGATTGGTTAAAAACCCTAATTGGACAAGAATAAGCCTAGGGAGGACGAAAATGACCTAAATGTTCATCCAATGACACAAATGAACTTATTGGATGCACAAGATTGGTTAAAAACCCTAATTGGACAAGAATAAGCCTAGGGAGGACGAAAATGACCTAAATGTTCATCCAATGACACAAACACACCTATTGGATGCACAAGATTGCATAAAAACCCTAATTGGACAAGAATAAGACTAGGGAGGATGATAATGACCTAAATGTTCATCCAATGACACAAATTAACGTATTGGATGCACAAGATTGGTTAAAAACCCTAATTGGACAAGAATAAGCCTAGGGAGGACGAAAATGACCTAAATGTTCATCCAATGACACAAATGAACTTATTGGATGCACAAGATTGGTTAAAAACCCTAATTGGACAAGAATAAGCCTAGGGAGGACGAAAATGACCTAAATGTTCAGCCAATGACACAAACACACCTATTGGATGCACAAGATTGGTTAAAAACCCTAATTGGACAAGAATAAGCCTAGGGAGGACGAAAATGACCTAAATGTTCATCCAATGACACAAACACACCTATTGGATGCACAAGATTCGTTAGAAACCCTAATTGGACAAGAATAAGCCTAGGGAGGACAAAAATGACTTAAATGTTAATCCAATGACACAAATGAAGTTATTGGATGCACAAGATTGCTTAAAACCCTAATTAGACAAGAATAAGACTAGGGAGGACCAAAATGACCTAAATGTTCATCCAATGACACAAATGAACTTATTGGATGCACAAGATTGGTTAAAAACCCTAATTGGACAAGAATAAGCCTTGGGAGGACGAAAATGACCTAAATGTTCATCCAATGACACAAAGTAACTTATTGGATGCACAAGATTGGTTAAAAACCCTAATTGGACAAGAATAAGTCTTGGAAGGATGAAAATGACCTAAATGTTCATCCAATGACACAAACACACCTATTGGATGCACAAGATTGTTTAAAAACCCTACTTGGACAAGAATAAGCCTAGGGAGGACGAAAATAACCTAAATGTTCATCCAATGAAAAAAATACACCTATTGGATGCACATGATTGGTTAAAAACCCTAATTGGACAAGAATAAGCCTAGGGGGACGAAAATGACCTAAATGTTCATCCAATGACACAAAGGAACTTATTGGATGCACAAGATTGGTTAAAAACCCTAATTGGACAAGAATAAGCCTTGTAAGGACGAAAATGACCTAAATGTGCATCCAATGACACAAAGTAACTTATTGGATGCACAAGATTGGTTAAAAACCCTAATTGGACAAGAATAAGCCTTGGGAGGACGAAATTGCCCTACATGTTCATCCAATGACACAAACACACCTATTGGATGCACAAGATTGTTTAAAAACAATAATTGGACAAGAATAAGCCTAGGGAGGACCAAAATGACCTAAATGTTCATCCAATGTCACAAATGAACTTATTGGATGCACAAGATTGGTTAAAAACCCTAATTGAACAAGAATAAGCCTTTGGGAGGACGAAAATGACCTAAATGTTCATCCAATGACACAAAGTAACTTATTGGATGCACAAGATTGGTTAAAAACCCTAATTGGACAAGAATAAGCCATGGGAGGATGAAAATGACCTAAATGTTCATCCAATGACACAAACACACCTATTGGATGCACAAGATTGTTTAAACATCCTACTTGGACAAGAATAGGCCTAGGGAGGACGAAAATAACCTAAATGTTCATCCAATGACACAAATACACCTATTGGATGCACATGATTGGTTAAAAACCCTATTTGGACAAGAATAAGCCTAAGGAGGACGAAAATGACCTAAATGTTCATCCAATGACACAAATACACCTATTGGATACACATGATTGGTTAAAAACCCTAATTAACAAGAATAAGCCTAGGGAGGACGAAAATGACCTAAATGTTCATCCAATGACACAAACACACCTATTGGATGCACAACATTGTTTAAAAACCCTAATTGGACAAGAATAAGTCTAGGGAGGACCAAAATGACCTAAATGTTCATTCAATGACACAAATGAACTTATTGGATGCACAAGATTGGTTAAAAACCCTAATTGGACAAGAATAAGCCTTGGGAGGATGAAAATGACCTAAATGTTCATCCAATGACACAAACACAGCTATTGGATGCACAAGATTGGTTAAAAACCATAATTGGACAAGAATAAAGCTAGGGAGGACGAAAATGACCTAAATGTTCATCCAATGACACAAATGAACTTATTGGATTCACAAGATTGGTTAAAAACCCTAATTGGACAAGAATAATCCTAGAGAGGATGAAAATGACCTAAATGTTCATCCAATGACACAAAGGAACTTATTGGATGCACAAGATTGGTTAAAAACCCTAATTGGACAAGAATAAGCATTTGGAGGACGAAAATGACCTAAATGTTCATCCAATGTCACAAATTAACTTATTGGATCCACATGATTGGTTAAAAACCCTAATTGGACAAGAATAAGCCTTGGGAGGACGAAAATGCCCTACATGTTCATCCAATGACACAAACACACCTATTGGATGCCCAAGATTTTTTAAAAACAATAATTGGACAAGAATAAGCCTAGGGAGGACCAAAATTACCTAAATGTTTATTCAATGACACAAATGAACTTATTGGATGCACAAGATTTGTTAAAAACCCTAATTGGACAAGAATAAGCCTAAGGAGGACGAAAATGACCTAAATGTTCATCCAATGACACAAACACACCTATTGGATGCACAAGATTGGTTAAAAACCCTAATTGGACAAGAAGATGCCTAAGGAAGAAAAAAATGACCTAAATGTTCATCCAATGACACAAACACACCTATTGGATGCACAAGATTGTTTAAAAAACCTAATTGGACAAGAATAAGTCTAGGGAGGACCAAAATGACCTAATGTTCATTCAATGACACAAATGAACTTATTGGATGCACAAGATTGGTTAAAAACCCTAATTGAACAAGAATAAGCCTTGGGAGGACGAAAATGACCTAAATGTTCACCCAGTGACACAAATGAACTTATTGGATGCACAAGATTTGTTAAAAACCCTAATTGAACAAGAATATGCCTTGGGTGGACGAAAATGACCTAAATGTTCATCCAATGACACAAACATACCTATTGGATGCACAAGATTGGTTAAAAACCCTAATTGGGCAAGAATAAGCCTAGGGTGGACGAAAATGACCTAAATGTTCATCCAATGACACAAACTCACCTATAGGAAGCACAAGATTGGTTAAAAACCCTAATTGGACATGATTAACCCTAGGGAGGACAAAAATGACCTAAATGTACATCCAATGACGCCATCACACCTATTGGATGCACAAGATTGGTTAAAAACCCTAATTGGACAAGAATAAGCCTAGGGAGGACCAAAATGACCTAAATGTTCATCCAATGTCACAAATGAACTTATTGGATGCACAAGATTGGTTAAAGACCCTAATTGGACAAGAATAAGCCTTGGGAGGACGAAAATGACCTAATTGTCCATCGAAGGACACAAACATACCTATTGGATGCACAAGATTGGTTAAAAACACTAATTGGACAAGAATAAGCCTAGGGAGGACGAAAATGACCTAAATGTTCATCCAATGACACAAATGAACTTATTGGATGTACAAGATTGGTTAAAAACCCTAATTGGACAAGAATAAGCCTAGGGGGGACGAAAATAACCTAAATGTTCATCCAATGACACAAAGGAACTTATTGGATGCACAAGATTGGTTAAAAACCCTAATTGGACAAGAATAAGCCTTGTAAGTTCGAAAATGACCTAAATGTGCATCCAATGACACAAAGTAACTTATTGGATGCACAAGATTGGTTAAAAACGCTAATTGGACAAGAATAAGCCTTGGGAGGATGAAAATGACCTAAATGTTCGTCCAATGACACAAACACAGCTATTGGATGCACAAGATTGGTTAAAAACCATAATTGGACAACAATAAAGCTAGGGAGGACGAAAATGACCTAAATGTTCATCCAATGACACAAATGAACTTATTGGATGTACAAGATTGGTTAAAAACCCTAATTGGACAAGAATAAGCGTAGGGGGACGAAAATGACCTAAATGTTCATCCAATGACACAAAGGAACTTATTGGATGCACAAGATTGGTTAAAAACCCTAATTGGACAAGAATAAGCCTTG
>JBBPBR010000004.1:23100576-23121194 GCA_037974775.1 Cicer pinnatifidum | reverse complement strand
TTAAAAACCCTAATTGGACAAGAATAAGTCTAGGGAGGACCAAAATGACCTAAATGTTCATTCAATGACACAAATGAACTTATTGGATGCACAAGATTGGTTAAAAACCCTAATTGAACAAGAATAAGCCTTGGGAGGACGAAAATGACCTAAATGTTCATCCAATGACACAAAGTAACTTATTGGATGCACAAGATTGGTTAAAAACCCTAATTGGACAAGAATAAGTCTTGGAAGGATGAAAATGACCTAAATGTTCATCCAATGACACAAACACACCTATTGGATGCACAAGATTGTTTAAAAACCCTACTTGGACAAGAATAAGCCTAGGGAGGACGAAAATAACCTAAATGTTCATCCAATGAAAAAAATACACCTATTGGATGCACATGATTGGTTAAAAACCCTAATTGGACAAGAATAAGCCTAGGGGGACGAAAATGACCTAAATGTTCATCCAATGACACAAAGGAACTTATTGGATGCACAAGATTGGTTAAAAACCCTAATTGGACAAGAATAAGCCTTGTAAGGACGAAAATGACCTAAATCTGCATCCAATGACACAAAGTAACTTATTGGATGCACAAGATTGGTTAAAAACCCTAATTGGACAAGAATAAGCCTTGGGAGGACGAAATTGCCCTACATGTTCATCCAATGACACAAACACACCTATTGGATGCACAAGATTGTTTAAAAACAATAATTGGACAAGAATAAGCCTAGGGAGGACCAAAATGACCTAAATGTTCATCCAATGTCACAAATGAACTTATTGGATGCACAAGATTGGTTAAAAACCCTAATTGAACAAGAATAAGCCTTTGGGAGGACGAAAATGACCTAAATGTTCATCCAATGACACAAAGTAACTTATTGGATGCACAAGATTGGTTAAAAACCCTAATTGGACAAGAATAAGCCATGGGAGGATGAAAATGACCTAAATGTTCATCCAATGACACAAACACACCTATTGGATGCACAAGATTGTTTAAACATCCTTCTTGGACAAGAATAGGCCTAGGGAGGACGAAAATAACCTAAATGTTCATCCAATGACACAAATACACCTATTGGATGCACATGATTGGTTAAAAACCCTATTTGGACAAGAATAAGCCTAAGGAGGACGAAAATGACCTAAATGTTCATCCAATGACACAAATACACCTATTGGATACACATGATTGGTTAAAAACCCTAATTAACAAGAATAAGCCTAGGGAGGACGAAAATGACCTAAATGTTCATCCAATGACACAAACACACCTATTGGATGCACAACATTGTTTAAAAACCCTAATTGGACAAGAATAAGTCTAGGGAGGACCAAAATGACCTAAATGTTCATTCAATGACACAAATGAACTTATTGGATGCACAAGATTGGTTAAAAACCCTAATTGGACAAGAATAAGCCTTGGGAGGACGAAAATGACCTAAATGTTCATCCAATGACACAAACACACCTATTGGATGCACAAGATTGTTTAAATACCCTAATTGGACAAGTATAAGCCAAGGGAGGACGAAAATAACCTAAATGTTCATCCAATGACACAAATACACCTATTGGATGCACATGATTGGTTAAAAACCCTAATTGGACAAGATTAAGCCTAGGGAGGACGAAAGTGACCTAAATGTTCATCCAATTACACAAATGAACTTATTGGATGCACAAGATTGGTTAAAAACCCTAATTGGACAAGAATGAGCCCAAAGAGGACGAAAATGACCTAAATGTTAATCCAATGACACAAACACACCTATATGATGCACAATATTGGTTAAAAACCCTAATTGGGCAAGAATAAGCTTAGGGAGGACGAAAATGCCCTAAATGTTAATCCAATGATACAAACACACCTATTGGATGCACATGATTAGTTAAAAACCCGAATTGGACAAGAACAAGCCTTGGGAGGACGAAAATGACCTAAATGTTCACCCAATGACAAAAATGAAATTATTGGATGCACAAGATTTGTTAAAAACTCTAATTGAAAAAGAATATGCCTTGGGTGGACGAAAATGACCAAAATGTTCATCTAATGACACAAACATACCTATTGGATGCACAAGATTGGTTAAAAACCCTAATTGGGCAAGAATAAGCCTAGGGTGGACGGAAATGACCTAAATGTTCATCCAATGACACAAACACACCTATAGGATGCACAATATTGGTTAAAAACCCTAATTGAACAAGAATAAGCCTAGGGAGGACGAAAATGCCCTAAATGTTCTTCCAATGACACAAACGAACTTATTGGATGCACAAGATTGGTTAAAAATCCTAATTGGACAAGAATAAGCCTAAGGAGGACGAAAATGACCTAAATGTTAATCCAATGACACAAACACACCTATTGGATGCACAAGATTGGTTAAAAACCCAAATTGGACAAGAAGATGCCTAAGGAAGACGAAAATGACCTAAATGTTCATCCAATGACACAAACACACCTATTGGATGCACAAGATTGTTTATAAACCCTAATTGGACAAGAATAAGTCTAGGGAGGACCAAAATGACCTAAATGTTCATTCAATGACACAAATGAACTTATTGGATGCACAAGATTGGTTAAAAACCCTAATTGGACAAGAATAAGCCTTGGGAGGACGAAAATGACCTAAATGTTCATCCAATGACACAAACACACCTATTGGATGCACAAGATTGTTTAAAAACCCTAATTGGACAAGAATAAGCCAAGGGAGGACGAAAATAACCTAAATGTTCATCCAATGACACAAATACACCTATTGGATGCACATGATTGGTTAAAAACCCTAATTGGACAAGAATAAGCCTAGGGAGGACGAAAATGACCTAAATATTCATCCAATGACACAAATGAACTTATTGGATGCACAAGATTGGTTAAAAACCCTAATTGGACAAGAATAAGCCTAGGGATGAAGAAAATGACCTAAATGTTCATCCAATGACACAAATGAACTTATTGGATGCACAAGATTGGTTAAAAACCCTAATTGGACAAGAATAAGCCTAGGGAGGACGAAAATGACCTAAATGTTCATCCAATAACACAAACACACTTATTGGATGCACAAGATTGGTTAAAAACCCTAATTGGACAAGAATAAGCCTAGGGAGGACGAAAATGACCTAAATGTTCATCCAATGACACAAATGAACTTATTGGATGCACAAGATTGGTTAAAAACCCTAATTGGACAAGAATAAGACTAGGGAGGACGAAAATGACCTAAATGTTCATCCAATGACACAAATGAACTTATTGGATGCACAAGATTGGTTAAAAACCCTAATTGGACAAGAATAGCCTAGTGAGGACGAAAATGACCAAGATGTTCATCCAACGACACAAATGAACTTATTGGATGCACAAGATTGGTTAAAAACCCTAATTGGACAAGAATAAGCCTAGGGAGGACGAAAATGACCTAAATGTTCATCCAATGACACAAATGAACTTATTGGATGCACAAGATTGGTTAAAAACCCTAATTGGACAAGAATAAGCCTAGGGAGGACCAAAATGACCTAAATGTTCATCCAATGACACAAACACACCTATTGGATGCACAAGATTGTTAAGAAACCCTAATTGGACATGAATAAGCCTATGGAGGACGAAAATGACCTAAATGTTCATCCAATGACACAAATGAACTTATTGGATGCACAAGATTGGTTAAAAACCCTAATTGGACAAGAATAAGCTTAGGGAGGACGAAAATGACCTAAATGTTCATCCAATGACACGAATGAACTTATTGGATGCACAAGATTGGTTAAAAACCCTAATTGGACAAGAATAAGCCTAGGGAGGACGAAAATGACCTAAATGTTCATCCAATGACACAAATGAACTTATTGGATGCACAAGATTGGTTAAAAACCCTAATTGGACAAGAATAAGCCTAGGGAGGACAAAAATGACCTAAATGTTCATCCAACGACACAAATGAACTTATTGGATGCACAAGATTGGTTAAAAACCCTAATTGGACAAGAATGAGCCTAGGGAGGACGAAAATGACCTAAATGTTCATCCAATGACACAAACACACCTATTGGATGCACAAGATTGGTTAAAAACCCTAATTGGACAAGAATAAGCCTAGGGAGGACGAAAATGACCTAAATGTTCATCCAATGACACAAACATACCTATTGAATGCACAAGATTGGTTAAAAATCATAATTGGACAAGAATAAGCCTAGGGAGGACGAAAATGACTTAAATGTTAATCCAATGACACAAATAAACTTATTGGATGCACAAGATTGCTTAAAACCCTAATTGGACAAGAATAAGCCTTGGGAGGACGAAAATGACCTAAATGTTCATCCAATGACACAAACACACCTATTGGATGCACAAGATTGGTTAAAAACCCTAATTGGACAAGAATAAGCCTAGGGAGGACGAAAATGACCTAAATGTTCATCCAATGACACAAACACACCTATGGGATGCACAAGATTGGTTAAAAACCCTAATTGGACAAGAATAAGCCTAGGGAGGACGAAAATGACCTAAATGTTCATCCAATGACACAAATGAACTTATTGGATGCACAAGATTGGTTAAAAACCCTAATTGGACAAGAATAAGCCTAGGGAGGACGAAAATGACCTAAATGTTCATCCAATGACACAAAGTAACTTATTGGATGCACAAGATTGGTTAAAAACCCTAATTGGACAAGAATAAGCCTTGGGAGGATGAAAATGACCTAAATGTTCATCCAATGACACAAACACACCTATTGGATGCACAAGATTGGTTAAAAACCCTACTTGGACAAGAATAAGCCTAGGGAGGACGAAAATAACCTAAATGTTCATCCAATGACACAAATACACCTATTGGATGCACATGATTGGTTAAAAACCCTAATTGGACAAGAATAAGCCTAGGGAGGACGAAAATGAGCTAAATGTTCATCCAATGACACAAATACACCTATTGGATGCACATGATTGGTTAAAAACCCTAATTGGACAAGAATAAGCCTAGGGAGGACGAAAATGACCTAAATGTTCATCCAATGACACAAATAAACTTATTGGATGCACAAGATTGGTTAAAAACCCTAATTGGACAAGAATAAGGCTAGGGAGGACAAAAATGACCTAAATGTTAATCCAATGACACAAACACACCTATTGGATGCACAAGATTGGTTAAAAACCATAATTGGACAAGAATAAAGCTAGGGAGGACGAAAATGACCTAAATGTTCATCCAATGACACAAATGAACTTATTGGATGCACTAGATTGTTTAAAAACCCTAATTGGACAAGAATAAGGCTAGGGAGGACGAAAATGACCTAAATGTTCATCTTTGACACAAATGAACTTATTAGATGCACAAGATTGGTTAAAAACCCTAATTGGACAAGAATAATCCTAGAGAGGATGAAAATGACCTAAATGTTCATCCAATGACACAAAGGAACTTATTGGATGCACAAGATTGGTTAAAAACCCTAATTGGACAAGAATAAGCCTTTGGAGGACGAAAATGACATAAATGTTCATCCAAAGTCACGAATTAACTTATTGGATGCACAAGATTGGTTAAAAACCCTAATTGGACAAGAATAAGCCTTGGGAGGACGAAAATGCCCTACATGCTCATCCAATGACACAAACACACCTATTAGATGCACAAGATTGGTTAAAAACACTAATTGGACAAGAATAAGCCTAGGGAGGACGAAAATGACCTAAATGTTCATCCAATGACACAAATGAACTTATTGGATGTACAAGATTGGTTAAAAACCCTAATTGGACAAGAATAAGCCTAGGGGGGACGAAAATGACCTAAATGTTCATCCAATGACACAAAGGAACTTATTGGATGCACAAGATTGGTTAAAAACCCTAATTGGACAAGAATAAGCCTTGTAAGTTCGAAAATGACCTAAATGTGCATCCAATGACACAAAGTAACTTATTGGATGCACAAGATTGGTTAAAAACGCTAATTGGACAAGAATAAGCCTTGGGAGGATGAAAATGACCTAAATGTTCGTCCAATGACACAAACACAGCTATTGGATGCACAAGATTGGTTAAAAACCATAATTGGACAACAATAAAGCTAGGGAGGACGAAAATGACCTAAATGTTCATCCAATGACACAAATGAACTTATTGGATGTACAAGATTGGTTAAAAACCCTAATTGGACAAGAATAAGCGTAGGGGGACGAAAATGACCTAAATGTTCATCCAATGACACAAAGGAACTTATTGGATGCACAAGATTGGTTAAAAACCCTAATTGGACAAGAATAAGCCTTGGGAGGACGAAATTGCCCTACATGTTCATCCAATGACACAAACACACCTATTGGATGCACAAGATTGTTTAAAAACAATAATTGGACAAGAATAAGCCTAGGGAGGACCAAAATTACCTAAATGTTCATTCAATGACACAAATGAACTTATTGGATGTACAAGATTGGTTAAAAACCCTAATTGGACAAGAATAAGTCTAGGGAGGACCAAAATGACCTAAATGTTCATTCAATGACACAAATGAACTTATTGGATGCACAAGATTGGTTAAAAACCCTAATTGAACAAGAATAAGCCTTGGGAGGACGAAAATGACCTAAATGTTCATCCAATGACACAAAGTAACTTATTGGATGCACAAGATTGGTTAAAAACCCTAATTGGACAAGAATAAGTCTTGGAAGGATGAAAATGACCTAAATGTTCATCCAATGACACAAACACACCTATTGGATGCACAAGATTGTTTAAAAACCCTACTTGGACAAGAATAAGCCTAGGGAGGACGAAAATAACCTAAATGTTCATCCAATGAAAAAAATACACCTATTGGATGCACATGATTGGTTAAAAACCCTAATTGGACAAGAATAAGCCTAGGGAGGACGAAAATGACCTAAATGTTCATCCAATGACACAAATACACCTATTGGATGCACATGATCGGTTAAAAACCCTAATTGGACAAGAATAAGCCTAAGGAGGACGAAAATGACCTAAATGTTCATCCAATGACACAAATACACCTATTGGATACACATGATTGGTTAAAAACCCTAATTAACAAGAATAAGCCTAGGGAGGACGAAAATGACCTAAATGTTCATCCAATGACACAAACACACCTATTGGATGCACAAGATTGGTTAAAAACCCTAATTGGACAATAAGATGTCTAAGGAAGAAAAAAATGACCTAAATGTTCATCCAATGACACAAACACACCTATTGGATGCACAACATTGTTTAAAAACCCTAATTGGACAAGAATAAGTCTAGGGAGGACCAAAATGACCTAAATGTTCATTCAATGACACAAATGAACTTATTGGATGCACAAGATTGGTTAAAAACCCTAATTGGACAAGAATAAGCTTTGGGAGGACGAAAATGACCTAAATGTTCATCCAATGACACAAAGTAACTTATTGGATGCACAAGATTGGTTAAAAACCCTAATTGGACAAGAATAAGTCTTGGAAGGATGAAAATGGCCTAAATGTTCATCCAATGACACAAACACACCTATTGGATGCACAAGATTGTTTAAAAACCCTACTTGGACAAAAATCAGCCTAGGGAGGACGAAAATAACCTAAATGTTCATCCAATGAAAAAAATACACCTATTGGATGCACATGATTGGTTAAAAACCCTAATTGGACAAGAATAAGCCTAGGGAGGACGAAAATGACCTAAATGTTCATCCAATGACATAAATACACCTATTGGATGCACATGATTGGTTAAAAACCCTAATTGGACAAGAATAAGCCTAGGGAGGACGAAAATGACCTAAATGTTCATCCAATGACATAAATACACCTATTGGATGCACATGATTGGTTAAAAACCCTAATTGGACAAGAATAAGTCTAGGGAGGACGAAAATGACCTAAATGTTCATCCTATGACACAAATACACCTATTGGATGCACATGATTGGTTAAAAACCCTAATTGGGCAAGAATAAGCCTAGGGAGGACGAAAATGACCTAAATGTTCATCCAATGACACAAACACACCTATTGGATGCACAAGATTGTTTAAAAACCCTACTTGGACAAGAATAAGCCTAGGGAGGACGAAAATAACCTAAATGTTCATCCAATGAAAAAAATACACCTATTGGATGCACATGATTGGTTAAAAACCCTAATTGGACAAGAATAAGCCTAGGGAGGACGAAAATGACCTAAATGTTCATCCAATGACACAAATACACCTATTGGATGCACATGATTGGTTAAAAACCCTAATTGGACAAGAATAAGCCTAGGGAGGACGAAAATGACCTAAATGTTCATCCAATGACACAAATAAACTTATTGGATGCACAAGATTGGTTAAAAACCCTAATTGGACAAGAATAAGCCTTGGGAGGATGAAAATGACCTAAATGTTTATCCAATGACACAAAGGAACTTATTGGATGCACAAGATTGGTTAAAAACACTAATTGGACAAGAATAAGCCTTGGTAGGACGAAAATGACCTAATTGTTCATCCAATGACACAGAGTAACTTATTGGATGCACAAGATTGGTTAAAAACCCTAATTGGACAAGAATAAGCCTTGGGAGGATGAAAATGACCTAAATGTTAATCCAATGACACAAATACACCTATTGGATGCACATGATTGGTTAAAAACCCTAATTGGACAAGAATAAGCCTAGGGAGGACGAAAATGACCTCAATGTTCATCCAATGACACAAATGAACTTATTGGATGCACAAGATTGGTTAAAAACTCTAATTGGACAAGAATAAGCTTAGGGAGGACGAAAATGACCTAAATGTTCATCCAATGACACAAATGAACTTATTGGATGTACAAGATTGGTTAAAAACACTAATTGGACAAGAATAAGCCTAGGGAGGACGAAAATGACCTAAATGTTCATCCAATGACACAAATGAACTTATTGGATGTACAAGATTGGTTAAAAATCCTAATTGGACAAGAATAAGCCTTGGGAGGACAAAAATGACCTAAATGTTCATCCAATGACACAAAGTAACTTATTGGATGCACAAGATTGGTTAAAAACCCTAATTGGACAAAAATAAGCCTTGGGAGGATGAATATGACCTAAATGTTCATCCAATGACACAAACACACCTATTGGATGCACAATATTGTTTAAAAATCCTACTTGGACAAGAATAAGCCTAGGGAGGACGAAAATAACCTAAATGTTCATCCAATGACACAAATACACCTATTGGATGCACATGATTGGTTAAAAACCCTAATTGGACAACAATAAGCCTAGGGAGGACGAAAATGACCTAAATGTTCATCCAATGACACACATACACCTATTGGATGCACATGATTGGTTAAAAACCCTAATTGGACAAGAATAAGCCTAGGGAGGACGAAAATGACCTAAATGTTCATCCAATGACACAAACACACCTATTGGATGCACAAGATTGGTTAAAAACCCTAATTGGACAAGAGTAAGCCTAGGGAGGACGAAAATGACCTAAATGTTCATCCAATGACACAAATGAACTTATTGGATGCACAAGATTGGTTAGAAACCCTAATTGGACAAGAATAAGCCTAGGGAGGACGAAAATGACCTAAATGTTCATCCAATGACACAAATGAACTTATTGGATGCACAAGATTGCTTATAAACCCTAATTGGACAAGAATAAGCCTAGGGAGGACGAAAATGACCTAAATGTTCATCCAATGAAACAAATGAACTTATTGGATTCACAAGATTGCTTAAAAACCCTAATTGGACAAGAATAAGCCTAGGGAGGACGAAAATGACCTAAATGTACAATCAATGACACAAACACACCTATTGGATGCACAAGAATGGTTAAAAACCCTAATTGGACAAGAATAAGCCTAGGGAGGACGAAAATGACCTAAATGTTCATCCAATGACACAAATGAACTTATTGGATGCACAAGATTGGTTAGAAACCCTAATTGGACAAGAATAAGCCTAGGGAGGACGAAAATGACCTAAATGTTCATCCAATAACACAAATACACTTATTGGATGCACAAGATTCGTTAGAAACCCTAATTGGACAAGAATAAGCCTAGGGAGGACGAAACTGACCTAAATGTTCATCCAATGACACAAACACACCTATTGGATGCACAAGATTGCTTAAAAACCCTAATTAGACAAGAATAAGCCTAGGGAGGACGAAAATGACCTAAATGTTCATCCAATGACACAAACACACCTATTGGATGCACAAGATTGGTTAGAAACCCTGATTGGACAAGAATAAGCCTAGGGAAGACGAAAATGACCTAAATGTTCATCCAATGACACAAACACACCTATTGGATGCACAAGATTGGTTAAAAACCGTAATTGCACAAGAATAAGCCTAGGGAGGACGAAAATGACCTAAATGTTCATCCAATGACACAAATGAACTTATTGGATGCACAAGATTGGTTAGAAACCCTAATTGGACAAGAATAAGCCTAGGGAGGACGAAAATGACCTAAATGTTCATCCAATGACACAAATAAACTTATTGGATGCACAAGATTGCTTATAAACCCTAATTGGACAAGAATAAGCCTAGGGAGGACGAAAATGACCTAAATGTTCATCCAATGACACAAATGAACTTATTGGATGCACAAGATTGCTTATAAACCCTAATTGGACAAGAATAAGCCTAGGGAGGACGAAAATGACCTAAATGTTCATCGAATGACACAAATACACCTATTGGATGCACAAGATTGGTTAGAAACCCTAATTGGACAAGAATAAGCCTATGGAGGACGAAAATGACCTAAATGTTCATCCAATGACACAAACACACCTATTGGATGCACAAGATTGGTTAAAAACCTTAATTGGACAAGAATAAGCCTAGGGAGGACGAAAATGACCTAAATGTTCATCCAATGACACAAATGAACTTATTGGATGCACAAGATTGCTTATAAACCCTAATTGGACAAGAATAAGCCTAGGGAGGACGAAAATGACCTAAATGTTCATCCAATGACACAAATGAACTTATTGGATGCGCAAGATTGGTTAGAAACCCTAATTGGACAAGAATAATCCTAGGGAGGACGAAAATGACCTAAATGTTCATCCAATGACACAAATGAACTTATTGGATGCACAAGATTGCTTATAAACCCTAATTGGACAAGAATAAGCCTAGGGAGGACGAAAATGACCTAAATGTTCATCCAATGACACAAACACACCTATTGGAATCACAAGATTGGTTAAAAACCCTAATTGGACAAGAATAAGCCTAGGGAGGACGAAAATGACCTAAATGTTCATCCAATGACACAAACACACCTATTGGATGCACAAGATTGGTTAAAAACCCTAATTGGACAAGAATAAGCCTAGGGAGGACGAAAATGACGTAAATGTTCATCCAATGACACAAATGAACTTATTGGATGCACAAGATTGGTTAAAAACCCTAACTGGACAAGAATAAGCCTAGGGTGGACGAAAATGACCTAAATGTTCATCCAATGACACAAACACACCTATTGGATGCACAAGATTGGTTAAAAACCCTAATTGGACAACAATAAGCCTTGGGAGGACGAAAATGACCTAAATGTTCATCCAATGACACAAATACACCTATTGGATGCAAAAGATTGGTTAGAAACCCTAATTTGGCAAGAATAAGCCTAGGGAGGACGAAATGTTCGTCCAATGACACAAATACACCTATTGGATGCAAAAGATTGGTTAGAAACCCTAATTTGACAAGAATAAGCCTAGGGAGGACGAAAACGACCTAAATGTTCATCCATTGACACAAACACACATATTGGATGCACAAGATTGGTTAGAAACCCTAATTGGACAAGAATAAGCCTAGGGAGGACGAAAATGACCTAAATGTTCATCCAATGACACAAATGAACTTATTGGATGCACAAGATTGCTTATAAACCCTAATTGGACAAGAATAAGCCTAGGGAGGACGAAAATGACCTAAATGTTCATCCGATGACACAAACACACCTATTGGATGCACAAGATTGGTTAAAAACCCTAATTGGACAAGAATAAGCCTTGGGAGGACGAAAATGACCTAAATGTTCATCCAATGACACAAATGAACTTATTGGATGCACAAGATTGGTTAAAAACCCTAATTGGACAAGAATAAGCCTCGGGAGGACAAAAATGACCTAAATGTTCATCCAATGACACAAACACACCTATTGGATGCACAAGATTGGTTAAAAACCCTAATTGGACAAGAATAAGCCTTGGGAGGACGAAAATGACCTAAATATTCATCCAATGAAACAAATGAACTTATTGGATGCACAAGATTGGTTAAAAACCCTAATTGGACAAGAATTAGCCTAGGGTGGACGAAAATGACCTAAATGTTTATCCAATGACACAAATGAACTTATTGGATGCACAAGATTGGTTAAAAACCCTAATTGGACAAGAATAAGCCTAGGGAGGACGAAAATGACCTAAATGTTCATCCAATGACACAAACACACCTATTAGATGCACTAGATTGGTTAGAAACCCTAATTGGACAAGAATAAGCCTAGGGAGGACGAAAATGACCTAAATGTTAATCCAATGACACAAATGAACTTATTGGATGCACAAGATTGGTTAAAAACACTAATTGGACAAGAATAATCCTAGGGAGGACGAAAATGACCTAAATGTTCATCAAATGACTAAACACACCTATTGGATGCACAAGATTGGTTAGAAACCCTAATTGGACAAGAATAAGCCTAGGGATGACGAAAATGACCTAAATGTTCATCCAATGACACAAATGAACTTATTGGATGCACAAGATTGGTTAAAAACCCTAATTGGACAAGAATAAGCCTAGGGAGGACGAAAATGACCTAAATGTTCATCCAATGACACAAACACACCTATTGGATGCACAAGATTGGTTAGAAACCCTAATTGGACAAGAATAAGCCTAGGGAGGACGAAAATGACCTAAATAGTAATCCAATGACACAAATGAACTTATTGGATGCACAAGATTGGTTAAAAACCCTAATTGGACAAGAATAAGCCTAGTGAGGACGAAAATGACCTTAATGTTCATCCAATGACACAAACACACCTATTGGATGCACAAGATTGTTTAGAAACCCTAATTGGACAAGAATAAGCCTAGGGAGGACGAAAATGACCTAACTATTCATCCAATGATACAAATGAACTTATTGGATGCACAAGATTGCTTAAAACCCTAATTGGACAAGAATAAGACTAGGGAGGACGAAAATGACCTAAATGTTCATCCAATGACACAAACACACCTATTGGATGCACATGATTGGTTAAAAACCCTAATTGGACAAGAATAAGCCTAGGGAGGACGAAAATGACCTAAATGTTCATCCAATGACACAAATACACCTATTGGATGCACATGATTGGTTAAAAACCCTAATTGGACAAGAATAAGTCTAGGGAGGACGAAAATGACCTAAATGTTCATCCAATGACACAAATACACCTATTGGATACACATGATTGGTTAAAAACCCTAATTAACAAGAATAAGCCTAGGGAGGACGAAAATGACCTAAATGTTCATCCAATGACACAAATGAACTTATTGGATGCACAAGATTTGTTAAAAACCCTAATTGGACAAGAATAAGCCTTTGGAGGACGAAAATGACCTAAATGTTCATCCAATGTCACGAATTAACTTATTGGATGCACAAGATTGGTTAAAAACCCTAATTGAACAAGAATAAGCCTTGGGAGGACGAAAATGACCTAAATGTTCACCCAATGACACAAATGAACTTATTGGATGCACAAGATTCGTTAAAAACCCTAATTGGACAAGAATATTCCTTGGGTGGACGAAAATGACCTAAATGTTCATCCAATGACACAAACATACCTATTGGATGCACAAGATTGGTTAAAAACCCTAATTGGGCAAGAATAAGCCTAGGGAGGACCAAAATTACCTAAATGTTCATTCAATGACACAAATGAACTTATTGGATGCACAAGATTTGTTAAAAACCCTAATTGGACAAGAATAAGCCTAAGGAGGACGAAAATGACCTAAATGTTCATCCAATGACACAAACACACCTATTGGATGCACAAGATTGGTTAAAAACCCTAATTGGACAAGAAGATGCCTAAGGAAGAAAAAAATGACCTAAATGTTCATCCATTGACACAAACACACCTATTGGATACACAAGATTGTTTAAAAACCCTAATTGGTCAAGAATAATTCTAGGGAGGACCAAAATGACCTAAATGTTCATTCAATGACACAAATGAACTTATTGGATGCACAAGATTGGTTAAAAACCCTAATTGAACAAGAATAAGCCTTGGGAGGACGAAAATGACCTAAATGTTCACCCAATGACACAAATGAACTTATTGGATGCACAAGATTTGTTAAAAACCCTAGTGGGACAAGAATATGCCTTGGGTGGACGAAAATGACCTAAATGTTCATCCAATGACACAAACATACCTATTGGATGCACAAGATTGGTTAAAAACCATAATTGGGCAAGAATAAGTCTAGGGAGGACCAAAATGACCTAAATGTTCATTCAATGACACAAATGAACTTATTGGATGCACAAGATTGGTTAAAAACCCTAATTGAACAAGAATAAGCCTTGGGAGGACGAAAATGACCTAAATGTTCATCCAATGACACAAATGAACTTATTGGATGCACAAGATTGGTTAAAAACCCTAATTGGACAAGAATAAGCCTAGGGTGGACGAAAATGACCTAAATGTTAATCCAATGACACAAATGAACTTATTGGATGCACAAGATTGCTTAAAAACCCTAATTGGACAAGAATAAGCCTAGGGAGGACGAAAATGACCTAAATGTTCATCCAATGACACAAATACACCTATTGGATGCACATGATTGGTTAAAAACCCTAATTGGACAAGAATAAGCCTAGGGAGGACGAAAATGACCTAAATGTTCATCCAATGACACAAACATACCTATTGGATGCACAAGATTGGTTAAAAACCCTAATTGGGCAAGAATAAGTCTAGGGAGGACCAAAATGACCTAAATGTTCATTCAATGACACAAATGAACTTATTGGATGCACAAGATTGGTTAAAAACCCTAATTGGACAAGAATAAGCCTTGGGAGGACGAAAATGACCTAAATGTTCATCCAATGACACAAACACACCTATTGGATGCACAAGATAGGTTAAAAACCCTAATTGGGCAAGAATAAGCCTAGGGTGGACGAAAATGACCTAAATGTTCATCCAATGACACAAACCCACCTATAGGAAGCACAAGATTGGTTAAAAACCCAAATTGGACATGATTAACTCTAGGGAGGACGAAGATGACCTAAATGTACATCCAATGACGCCAACACACCTATTGGATGCACAAGATTGGTTAAAAACCCTAATTGGACAAGAATAAGCCTAGGGAGGACGAAAATGACCTAAATGTTCATCCAATGACACAAACGAACTTATTGGATGCACAAGATTGGTTAAAAACCCTAATTGGACAAGAATAAGCCTAAGGAGGACGAAAATGACCTAAATGTTAATCCAATGACACAAACACACCTATAGGATGCACAATATTGGTTAAAAACCCTAATTGGACAAAAATAAGCCTTGGGTGGACGAAAATGCCCTAAATGTTCATCCAATGACACAAACACACCTATTGGATGCACAAGATTGTTTAAAAACCCTAATTGGACAAGAATAAGCATAGGGAGGACCAAAATGACCTAAATGTTCATTCAATGACACAAATGAACTTATTGGATGCACAAGATTTGTTAAAAACCCTAATTGGACAAGAATAAGCCTAAGGAGGACGAAAATGACCTAAATGTTCATCCAATGACACAAACACAACTATTGGATGCACAAGATTGGTTAAAAACCCTAATTGGACAAGAAGATGCCTAAGGAAGACGAAAATGACCTAAATGTTCATCCAATGACACAAACACACCTATTGGATGCACAAGATTGTTTAAAAACCCTAATTGGACAAGAATAAGTCTAGGGAGGACAAAAATGACCTAAATGTTCATTCAATGACACAAATGAACTTATTGGATGCACAAGATTGGTTAAAAACCCTAATTGGACAAGAATAAGCCTAAGGAGGACGAAAATGACCTAAATGTTCATCCAATGACACAAACACACCTATTGGATGCACAAGATTGGTTAAAAACCCTAATTGGACAAGAAGATGCCTAAGGAAGACGAAAATGACCTAAATATTCATCCAATGACACAAACACACCTATTGGATGCACAAGATTATTTAAAAACCCTAATTGGACAAGAATAAGCCTAAGGAGGACGAAAATGACCTAAATGTTCATCCAATGACACAAACACACCTATTGGATGCACAAGATTGGTTAAAAACCCTAATTGGACAAGAAGATGCCTAAGGAAGACGAAAATGACCTAAATGTTCATCCAATGACACAAACACACCTATTGGATGCACAAGATTGTTTAAAAACCCTAATTGCACAAGAATACGTCTAGGGAGGACCAAAATGACCTAAATGTTCATTCAATGACACAAATGAACTTATTGGATGCACAAGATTGGTTAAAAACATTGGACAAGAATAAGCCTTGGGAGGACGAAAATGACCTAAATGTTCATCCAATGACACAAACACACCTATTGGATGCACAAGATTGTTTAAAAACCCTATTTGGACAAGTATAAGCCAAGGGAGGACGAAAATAACCTAAATGTTCATCCAATGACACAAATACACCTATTGAATGCACATGATTGGCTAAAAACCCTAATTGGACAAGAATAATCCTAGGGAGAACGAAAATGACCTAAATGTTCACCCAGTGACACAAATGAACTTATTGGATGCACAAGATTTGTCAAAAAAACCCTAATTGGACAAGAATATGCCTTGGGTGGACGAAAATGACCTAAATGTTCATCCAATGACACAAACATACCTATTGGATGCACAAGATTGGTTAAAAACCCTAATTGGGCAAGAATAAGCCTAGGGTGGACGAAAATGACCTAAATGTTCATCCAATGACACAAACTCACCTATAGGAAGCACAAGATTGGTTAAAAACCCTAATTGGACATGATTAACCCTAGGGAGGACGAAAATGACCTAAATGTACATCCAATGACGTCAACACACCTATTGGATGCACAAGATTGGTTAAAAACCATAATTGGACAAGAATAAGCCTAGGGAGGACCAAAATGACCTAAATGTACATCCAATGACACAAATGAACTTATTGGTTGCACAAGATTGGTTAAAGACCCTAATTGGACAAGAATAAGCCTTGGGAGGACGAAAATGACCTAATTGTCCATCCAAGGACACAAACATACCTATTGGATGCACAAGATTGGTTAAAAACACTAATTGGACAAGAATAAGCCTAGGGAGGACGAAAATGACCTAAATGTTCATCCAATGACACAAATGAACTTATTGGATGTACAAGATTGGTTAAAAACACTAATTGGACAAGAATAAGCCTAGGGAGGACGAAAATGACCTAAATGTTCATCCAATGACACAAATGAACTTATTGGATGCACAAGATTGGTTAAAAACCCTAATTGGACAAGAATAAGGCTAGGGAGGACGAAAATGACCTAAATGTTCATCCAATGACACGAATTAACTTATGGGATGCACAAGATTGGTTAAAAACCCTAATTGGAAAAGAATAAGCCTTGGGAAGACGAAAATGCCCTACATGTTCATCCAATGACACAAACACACCTATTGGATGCACAAGATTGTTTAAAAACAATAATTGGACAAGAATAAGCCTAGGGAGGACCAAAATTACCTAAATGTTCATTCAATGACACAAATGAACTTATTGGATGCACAAGATTTGTTAAAAACCCTAATTGGACAAGAATAAGCCTAAGGAGGACGAAAATGACCTAAATGTTCATCCAATGACACAAACACACCTATTGGATGCACAAGATTGGTTAAAAACCCTAATTGGACAAGAAGATGCCTAAGGAAGAAAAAAATGACCTAAATGTTCATCCATTGACACAAACACACCTATTGGATACACAAGATTGTTTAAAAACCCTAATTGGACAAGAATAAGTCTAGGGAGGACCAAAATGACCTAAATGTTCATTCAATGACACAAATGAACTTATTGGATGTACAAGATTGGTTAAAAACCCTAATTGGACAAGAATAAGCCTAGGGAGGACGAAAATGACCTAAATGTTTATCCAATGACACAAAGGAACTTATTGGATGCACAAGATTGGTTAAAAACCCTAATTGGACAAGAATAAGCCTTTGGAGGACGAAAATGACATAAAAATGTTCATCCAATGTCACGAATTAACTTATTGGATGCACAAGATTGGTTAAAAACCCTAATTGAACAAGAATAAGCCTTGGGAGGACGAAAATGACCTAAATGTTCACCCAATGACACAAATGAACTTATTGGATGCACAAGATTCGTTAAAAACCCTAATTGGACAAGAATATTCCTTGGGTGGACGAAAATGACCTAAATGTTCATCCAATGACACAAACATACCTATTGGATGCACAAGATTGGTTAAAAACCCTAATTGGGCAAGAATAAGCCTAGGGTGGACGAAAATGACCTAAATGTTCATCCAATGACACAAACTCACCTATAGGAAGCACAAGATTGGTTAAAAATCCTAATTGGACATGATTAACCCTAGGGAGGACGAAAATAACCTAAATGTTCATCCAATGAAAAAAATACACCTATTGGATGCACATGATTGGTTAAAAACCCTAATTGGACAAGAATAAGCCTAGGGAGGACGAAAATGACCTAAATGTTCATCCAATGACACAAATACACCTATTGGATGCACATGATTGGTTAAAAACCCTAATTGGACAAGAATAAGCCTAAGGAGGACGAAAATGACCTAAATGTTCATCCAATGACACAAATACACCTATTGGATACACATGATTGGTTAAAAACCCTAATTAACAAGAATAAGCCTAGGGAGGACGAAAATGACCTAAATGTTCATCCAATGACACAAACACACCTATTGGATGCACAAGATTGGTTAAAAACCCTAGTTGGACAATAAGATGTCTAAGGAAGAAAAAAATGACCTAAATGTTCATCCAATGACACAAACACACCTATTGGATGCACAACATTGTTTAAAAACCCTAATTGGACAAGAATAAGTCTAGGGAGGACCAAAATGACCTAAATGTTCATTCAATGACACAAATGAACTTATTGGATGCACAAGATTGGTTAAAAACCCTAATTGGACAAGAATAAGCCTTGGGAGGACGAAAATGACCTAAATGTTCATCCAATGACACAAAGTAACTTATTGGATGCACAAGATTGGTTAAAAACCCTAATTGGACAAGAATAAGTCTTGGAAGGATGAAAATGACCTAAATGTTCATCCAATGACACAAACACACCTATTGGATGCACAAGATTGTTTAAAAACCCTACTTGGACAAGAATAAGCCTAGGGAGGACGAAAATAACCTAAATGTTCATCCAATGAAAAAAATACACCTATTGGATGCACATGATTGGTTAAAAACCCTAATTGGACAAGAATAAGCCTAGGGAGGACGAAAATGACCTAAATGTTCATCCAATGACACAAATACACCTATTGGATGCACATGATTGGTTAAAAACCCTAATTGGACAAGAATAAGTCTAGGGAGGACGAAAATGACCTAAATGTTCATCCAATGACACAAATACACCTATTGGATACACATGATTGGTTAAAAACCCTAATTAACAAGAATAAGCCTAGGGAGGACGAAAATGACCTAAATGTTCATCCAATGACACAAACACACCTATTGGATGCACAAGATTGGTTAAAAACCCTAGTTGGACAATAAGATGTCTAAGGAAGAAAAAAATGACCTAAATGTTCATCCAATGACACAAACACTCCTATTGGATGCACAACATTGTTTAAAAACCCTAATTGGACAAGAATAAGTCTAGGGAGGACCAAAATGACCTAAATGTTCATTCAATGACACAAATGAACTTATTGGATGCACAAGATTGGTTAAAAACCCTAATTGGACAAGAATAAGCCTTGGGAGGACGAAAATGACCTAAATGTTCATCCAATGACACAAAGTAACTTATTGGATGCACAAGATTGGTTAAAAACCCTAATTGGACAAGAATAAGTCTTGGAAGGATGAAAATGACCTAAATGTTCATCCAATGACACAAACACACCTATTGGATGCACAAGATTGTTTAAAAACCCTACTTGGACAAGAATAAGCCTAGGGAGGACGAAAATAACCTAAATGTTCATCCAATGAAAAAAATACACCTATTGGATGCACATGATTGGTTAAAAACCCTAATTGGACAAGAATAAGCCTAGGGAGGACGAAAATGACCTAAATGTTCATCCAATGACACAAATACACCTATTGGATGCACATGATTGGTTAAAAACCCTAATTGGACAAGAATAAGCCTAGGGAGGA
>JBBPBR010000004.1:23076440-23100566 GCA_037974775.1 Cicer pinnatifidum | reverse complement strand
ACCTAAATGTTCATTCAATGACACAAATGAACTTATTGGATGTACAAGATTGGTTAAAAACCCTAATTGGACAAGAATAAGCCTAGGGAGGACGAAAATGACCTAAATGTTTATCCAATGACACAAAGGAACTTATTGGATGCACAAGATTGGTTAAAAACCCTAATTGGACAAGAATAAGCCTTTGGAGGACGAAAATGACATAAAAATGTTCATCCAATGTCACGAATTAACTTATTGGATGCACAAGATTGGTTAAAAACCCTAATTGAACAAGAATAAGCCTTGGGAGGACGAAAATGACCTAAATGTTCACCCAATGACACAAATGAACTTATTGGATGCACAAGATTCGTTAAAAACCCTAATTGGACAAGAATATTCCTTGGGTGGACGAAAATGACCTAAATGTTCATCCAATGACACAAACATACCTATTGGATGCACAAGATTGGTTAAAAACCCTAATTGGGCAAGAATAAGCCTAGGGTGGACGAAAATGACCTAAATGTTCATCCAATGACACAAACTCACCTATAGGAAGCACAAGATTGGTTAAAAATCCTAATTGGACATGATTAACCCTAGGGAGGACGAAAATGACCTAAATGTACATCCAATGACGCCAACACACCTATTGGATGCACAAGATTGGTTAAAAACCCTAATTGGACAAGAATAAGCCTAGGGAGGACCAAAATGACCTAAATGTACATCCAATGACACAAATGAACTTATTGGATGCACAAGATTGGTTAAAGACCCTAATTGGACAAGAATAAGCCTTGGGAGGACGAAAATGACCTAATTGTCCATCCAAGGACACAAACATACCTATTGGATGCACAAGATTGTTTAAAAACCCTACTTGGACAAGAATAAGCCTAGGGAGGACGGAAATAACCTAAATGTTCATCCAATGACACAAATACACCTATTGGATGCACATGATTGGTTAAAAACCCTAATTGGACAAGAATAAGCCTAGGGAGGACGAAAATGACCTAAATGTTCATCCAATGACACAAAGTAACTTATTGGATGCACAAGATTGGTTAAAAAGCCTAATTGGACAAGAATAAGCCTTGGGAGGATGAAAATGACCTAAATGTTCATCCAATGACACAAACACACCTATTGGATGCACAAGTATAAGCCAAGGGATGACGAAAATGCCCTAAATGATAATCCAACGACACAAACACACCTATTGGATGCACAAGATTGTTTAAAAACCCTAATTGGACAAGAATAAGGCTAAGGAGGACGAAAATGACCTAAATGTTCATCTTTGACACAAATGAACTTATTAGATGCACAGATTGGTTAAAAACCCTAATTGGACAAGAATAATCCTAGAGAGGACGAAAATGACCTAAATGTTCATCCAATGACACAAAGGAACTTATTGGATGCACAAGATTAGTTAAAAACCCTAATTGGACAAGAATAAGCCTTGGGAGGATGAAAATGACCTAAATGTTCATCCAATGACACAAACACACCTATTGGATGCACAAGATTGTTTAAAAACCCTACTTGGACAAGAATAAGCCTAGGGAGGACGAAAATAACCTAAATGTTCATCCAATGACACAAATACACCTATTGGATGCACATGATTGGTTAAAAACCCTAATTGGACAAGAATAAGCCTAGGGAAGACGAAAATGACCTAAATGTTCATCCAATGACACAAATACACCTATTGGATGCACATGATTGGTTAAAAACCCTAATTGGACAAGAATAAGCCTAGGGAGGACGAAAATGACCTAAATGTTCATCCAATGACACAAATAAACTTATTGGATGCACAAGATTGGTTAAAAACCCTAATTGGACAAGAATAAGCCTTGGGAGGACGAAAATGACCTAAATGTTCATCCAATGACACAAACACACCTATTGGATGCACAAGATTGTTTAAAAACCCTACTTGGACAAGAATAAGCCTAGGGAGGACGAAAATAACCTAAATGTTCATCCAATGAAAAAAATACACCTATTGGATGCACATGATTGGTTAAAAACCCTAATTGGACAAGAATAAGCCTAGGGAGGACGAAAATGACCTAAATGTTCATCCAATGACACAAATACACCTATTGGATGCACATGATTGGTTAAAAACCCTAATTGGACAAGAATAAGCCTATGGAGGACGAAAATGACCTAAATGTTCATCCAATGACACAAATACACCTATTGGATGCACATGATTGGTTAAAAACCCTAATTGGACATGAATAAGCCTAGGGAGGACGAAAATGACCTAAATGTTCATCCAATGACACAAATACACCTATTGGATGCACATGATTGGTTAAAAACCCTAATTGGACAAGAATAAGCCTAGGGAGGACGAAAATGACCTAAATGTTCATCCAATGACACAAATACACCTATTGGATGCACATGATTGGTTAAAAACCCTAATTGGACATGAATAAGCCTAGGGAGGACGAAAATGACCTAAATGTTCATCCAATGACACAAATACACCTATTGGATGCACATGATTGGTTAAAAACCCTAATTGGACAAGAATAAGCCTAGGGAGGACGAAAATGACCTAAATGTTCATCCAATGACACAAATAAACTTATTGGATGCACATGATTGGTTAAAAACCCTAGTTGGACAAGAATAAGGCTAGGGAGGACAAAAATGACCTAAATGTAAATCCAATGACACAAACACACCTATTGGATGCACAAGATTGGTTAAAAACCATAATTGGACAAGAATAAAGCTAGGGAGGACGAAAATGACCTAAATGTTCATCCAATGACACAAATGAACTTATTGGATGCACAAGAATGGTTAAAAACCCTAGTTGGACAAGAATAAGGCTAGGGAGGACGAAAATGACCTAAATGTTCATCCAATGACACAAATGAACTTATTGGATGCACAAGATTGGTTAAAAACCCTAATTGGACAAGAATAATCCTAGAGAGGACGAAAATGACCTAAATGTTCATCCAATGACCCAAAAGAACTTATTGGATGCACAAGATTGGTTAAAAACCCTAATTGGACATGAATAAGCCATGGGAGGACGAAAATGACCTAAATGTTCATCCAATGTCACGAATTAACTTGTTGGATGCACAAGATTCGTTAAAAACCGTAATTGGACAAGAATAAGCCTTGGGAGGACGAAAATGCCCTACATGTTCATCCAATGGCACAAACACACCTATTGGATGCACAAGATTGTTTAAAAACAATAATTGGACAAGAATAAGCCTAGGGAGGACCAAATTTACCTAAATGTTCATTCAATGACACAAATGAACTTATTGGATGTAAAAGATTGGTTAAAAACCCTAATTGGACAAGAATAAGCCTAGGGAGGACGAAAATGACCTAAATGTTTATCCAATGACACAAAGGAACTTATTGGATGCACAAGATTGGTTAAAAACACTAATTGGACAAGAATAAGCCTTGGTAGGACGAAAATGACCTAATTGTTCATCCAATGACACAGAGTAACTTATTGGATGCACAAGATTGGTTAAAAACCCTAATTGGACAAGAATAAGCCTTGGGAGGATGAAAATGACCTAAATGTTAATCCAATGACACAAACACACCTATTGGATGCAAAAGATTGGTTAAAAACCCTACTTGGACAAGAATAAGCCTAGGGAGGACGAAAATAACCTAAATGTTCATCCAATGACACAAATACACCTATTGGATGCACATGATTGGTTAAAAACCCTAATTGGACAAGAATAAGCCTAGGGAGGACGAAAATGACCTCAATGTTCATCCAATGACAGAAATGAACTTATTGGATGCACAAGATTTGTTAAAAACCCTAGTTGGACAAGAATATGCCTTGGGTGGACGAAAATGACCTAAATGTTCATCCAATGACACAAACATACCTATTGGATGCACAAGATTGGTTAAAAACCCTAATTGGGCAAGAATAAGCCTAGGGTGGACGAAAATGACCTAAATGTTCATCCAATGACACAAACACACCTATAGGAAGCACAAGATTGGTTAAAAACCCTAATTGGACATGATTAACCCTAGGGAGGACGAAAATGACCTAAATGTACATCCAATGACGTCAACACACCTATTGGATGCACAAGATTGGTTAAAAACCATAATTGGACAAGAATAAGCCTAGGGAGGACCAAAATGACCTAAATGTACATCCAATGACACAAATGAACTTATTGGATGCACAAGATTGGTTAAAGACCCTAATTGGACAAGAATAAGCCTTGGGAGGACGAAAATGACCTAATTGTCCATCCAAGGACACAAACATACCTATTGGATGCACAAGATTGGTTAAAAACACTAATTGGACAAGAATAAGCCTAGGGAGGACGAAAATGACCTAAATGTTCATCCAATGACACAAATGAACTTATTGGATGTACAAGATTGGTTAAAGACACTAATTGGACAAGAATAAGCCTAGGGGGGACGAAAATGACCTAAATGTTCATCCAATGACACAAAGGAACTTATTGAATGCACAAGATTGGTTAAAAACCCTAATTGAACAAGAATAAGCCTTGGGAAGATGAAAATGACCTAAATGTTCATCCAATGACACAAACACACCTATTGGATGCACAAGATTGTTTAAAAACCCTACTTGGACAAGAATAAGCCTAGGGAGGACGAAAATAACCTAAATGTTCATCCAATGACACAAATACACCTATTGGATGCACATGATTGGTTAAAAACCCTAATTGGACAAGAATAAGCCTAGGGAGGACGAAAATGACCTAAAAGTTCATCCAATGACACAAATACACCTATTGGATGCACATGATTGGTTAAAAACCCTAATTGGACAAGAATAAGCCTAGGGAGGACGAAAATGACCTAAATGTTCATCTAATGACACAAATAAACTTATTGGATGCACAAGATTGGTTAAAAACCCTAATTGGACAAGAATAAGCCTTGCGAGGATGAAAATGACCTAAATGTTCATCCAATGACACAAATGAACTTATTGGATGTACAAGATTGGTTAAAAACACTAATTGGACAAGAATAAGCCTAGGGAGGACGAAAATGACCTAAATGTTCATCCAATGACCCAAATGAACTTATTGGATGCACAAGATTGGTTAAAAACCCTAATTGGATAAGAATAAGGCTAGGGAGGACAAAAATGACCTAAATGTTCATCCAATGACACAAATGAACTTATTGGATGCACAAGATTGGTTAAAAACCCTAATTGGACAAGAATAATCCTAGAGAGGACGAAAATGACTTAAATGTTCATCCAATGACACAAAAGAACTTATTGGATGTACAAGATTGGTTAAAAACCCTAATTGGACAAGAACAAGCCATGGGAGGACGAAAATGACCTAAATGTTCATCCAATGTCACGAATTAACTTATTGGATGCACAAGATTCGTTAAAAATCCTAATAGGACAAGAATAAGCCTTGGGAGGACGAAAATGCCCTACATGTTCATCCAATGGCACAAACACACCTATAGGATGCACAAGATTGTTTAAAAACAATAATTGGACAAGAATAAGCCTAGGGAGGACCAAATTTACCTAAATGTTCATTCAATGACACAAATGAACTTATTGGATGTACAAGATTGGTTAAAAACCCTAATTGGACAAGAATAAGCCTAGGGAGGACGAAAATGACCTAAATGTTTATCCAATGACACAAAGGTACTTATTGGATGCACAAGATTGGTTAAAAACCCTAATTGGACGAGAATAAGCCTTGGGAGGACGAAAATGACCTAAATGTTCATCCAAGGACACAAAGTAACTTATTGGATGCACAAGATTGGTTAAAAACCCTAATTGGACAAGAATAAGCCTTGGGAGGATGAAAATGACCTAAATGTTAATCCAATGGCACAAACACACCTATTGGATGCACAACATTGTTTAAAAACCCTACTTGGACAAGAATAAGCCTAGGGAGGACGAAAATAACCTAAATGTTCTTCCAATGACACAAATACACCTATTGGATGCACATGATTGGTTAAAAACCCTAATTCGACAAGAATAAGCCTAGGGAGGACGAAAATGACCTAAATGTTCATCCAATGACACAAATGAACTTATTGGATGCACAAGATTGGTTAAAAACCCTAATTGGACAAGAATAAGCTTAGGGAGGACGAAAATGACCTAAATGTTCATCCAATGACACAAATGAACTTATTGGATGTACAAGATTGGTTAAAAACACTAATTGGACAAGAATAAGCCTTGGGAGGACGAAAATGACCTAAATGTTCATCCAATGACATAAATGAACTTATTGGATGTACAAGATTGGTTAAAAATCCTAATTGGACAAGAATAAGCCTTGGGAGGACGAAAATGACCTAAATGTTCATCCAATGACACAAATGAACTTATTGGATGTACAAGATTGGTTAAAAACACTAATTGGACAAGAATAAGCCTAGGGAGGACGAAAATGACCTAAATGTTCATCCAATGACACAAATGAACTTATTGGATGTACAAGATTGGTTAAAAATCCTAATTGGACAAGAATAAGCCTTGGGAGGACAAAAATGACCTAAATGTTCATCCAATGACACAAAGTAACTTATTGGATGCACAAGATTGGTTAAAAACCCTAATTGGACAAAAATAAGCCTTGGGAGGATGAAAATGACCTAAATGTTCATCCAATGACACAAACACACCTATTGGATGCACAATATTGTTTAAAAATCCTACTTGGACAAGAATAAGCCTAGGGAGGACGAAAATAACATAAATGTTCATCCAATGACACAAATACACCTATTGGATGCACATGATTGGTTAAAAACCCTAATTGGACAACAATAAGCCTAGGGAGGACGAAAATGACCTAAATGTTCATCCAATGACACACATACACCTATTGGATGCACATGATTGGTTAAAAACCCTAATTGGACAAGAATAAGCCTAGGGAGGACGAAAATGACCTAAATGTTCATCCAATGACACAAACACACCTATTGGATGCACAAGATTGGTTAAAAACCCTAATTGGTCAAGAAGATGTCTATGGAAGAAAAAAAATGACCTAAATGTTCATCCAATGACACAAAGGAACTTATTGGATGCACAAGATTGGTTAAAAACCCTAATTGGACAAGAATAAGCCTTGGGAGGACCAAAATGACCTAAATGTTCATTCAATGACACAAATGAACTTATTGGATGCACAAGAATGGTTAAAAACCCTAATTGGACAAGAATAAGCCTTAGGAGGACGAAGATGACCTAAATGTTAATCCAATGACACAAACACACCTATTGGATGCACAAGATTGGGTAAAAACCCTAATTGGACAAGAATAAGGCTAGGGAGGACGAAAATGACCTAAATGTTCATCCAATGACACAAATGAACTTATTGGATGTACAAAATTGGGTAAAAACCCTAATTGGACAAGAATAAGCCTAGGGAGGACGAAAATGACCTAAATGTTCATCCAATGACACAAAGGAACTTATTGGATGCACAAGATAGGTTAAAAACCCTAATTGGACAAGAATAAGCCTAGGGAGGATCAAAATGACCTAAATGTTCATCCAATGACACAAACACACCTATTGGATGCACAATATTGTTTAAAAATCCTACTTGGACAAGAATAAGCCTAGGGAGGACGAAAATAACCTAAATGTTCATTCAATGACACAAATGAACTTATTGGATGCACAAGAATGGTTAAAAACCCTAATTGGACAAGAATAAGCCTTAGGAGGACGAAGATGACCTAAATGTTAATCCAATGACACAAACACACCTATTGGATGCACAAGATTGGGTAAAAACCCTAATTGGACAAGAATAAGGCTAGGGAGGACGAAAATGACCTAAATGTTCATCCAATGACACAAATGAACTTATTGGATGTACAAAATTGGGTAAAAACCCTAATTGGACAAGAATAAGCCTAGGGAGGACGAAAATGACCTAAATGTTCATCCAATGACACAAAGGAACTTATTGGATGCACAAGATAGGTTAAAAACCCTAATTGGACAAGAATAAGCCTAGGGAGGATCAAAATGACCTAAATGTTCATCCAATGACACAAATACACCTATTGGATGCACATGATTGGTTAAAACCCCTAATTGGATAAGAATAAGCCTAGGGAGGACGAAAATGACCTAAATGTTCATCCAATGACACAAACACACCTCTTGGATGCTCAAGATTGGTTAAAAACCTTAATTGGACAAGAATAAGTCTAGGGAGGACCAAAATGACCTAAATGTTCATTCAATGACACAAATGAACTTATTGGACGCACAAGATTGGTTAAAAACCCTAATTGGACAAGAATAAGCCTTGGGAGGACGAAAATGACCTAATTGTCCATCCAAGGACACAAATATACCTATTGGATGCACAAGACTGGTTAAAAACACTAATTGGACAAGAATAAGCCTAGGGAGGACGAAAATGACCTAAATGTTCATCCAATGACACAAAGGAACTTATTGGATGCACAAGATTGGTTAAAAACCCTAATTGGACAAGAATAAGCCTTGGGAGGACGAAAATGACCTAAATGTTCATCCAATGACACAAAGTAACTTATTGGATGCACAAGATTGGTTAAAAACCCTAATTGGACAAGAATAAGTCTTGGAAGGATGAAAATGACCTAAATGTTCATCCAATGACACAAACACACCTATAGGAAGCACAAGATTGGTTAAAAACCCTAATTGGACATGATTAACCCTAGGGAGGACGAAAATGACCTAAATGTACATCCAATGACGTCAACACACCTATTGGATGCACAAGATTGGTTAAAAACCCTAATTGGACAAGAATAAGCCTAGGGAGGACGAAGATGACCTAAATGTTCATCCAATGACAAAAATGAACTTATTCGTTGCACAAGATTGGTTAAAAACCCTAATTGGACAAGAATAAGCCTTGGGATGACGAAAATGACCTAATTGTCCATCCAAGGACACAAACATACCTATTGGATGCACAAGATTGGTTAAAAACACTAATTGGACAAGAATAAGCCTAGGGAGGACGAAAATGACCTAAATGTTCATCCAATGACACGAATGAACTTATTGGATGTACAAGATGTGTTAAAAACCCTAATTGGACAAGAATAAGCCTAGGGAGGACGCAAATGACCTAAATGTTCATCCAATGACACAAAGGAACTTATTGGATGCAAAAGATTAGTTAAAAACCCTAATTGTACAAGAATAAGCCTTGGGAGGACGAAAATGACCTAAATGTTCATCCAATGACACAAAGTAACTTATTGGATGCACAAGATAGGTTAAAAACCCTAATTGGACAAGAATAAGCCTTGGGAGGATGAAAATGACCTAAATGTTCATCCAATGACACAAACACACCTATTGGATGCACAAGATTGTTTAAAAACCCTACTTGGACAAGAATAAGCCTAGGGAGGACGAAAATAACCTAAATGTTCATCCAATGACACAAATACACCTATTGGATGCACATGATTGGTTAAAACCCCTAATTGGATAAGAATAAGCCTAGGGAGGACGAAAATGACCTAAATGTTCATCCAATGACACAAACACACCTATTGGATGCACAAGATTGGTTAAAAACCCTAATTGGACAAGAAGATGCCTAAGGAAGAAAAAAATGACCTAAATGTTCATCCAATGACACAAACACACCTATTGGATGCACAAGATTGTTTAAAAACCCTAATTGGACAAGAAAAAGTCTAGGGAGGACCAAAATGACCTAAATGTTCATTCAATGACACAAATGAACTTATTGGATGCACAAGATTGGTTAAAAACCCTAATTGAACAAGAATAAGCCTTGGAAGGACGAAAATGACCTAAATGTTCACCCAATGACACAAATGAACTTATTGGATGCACAAGATTTGTTAAAAACCCTAATTGGACAAGAATATGCCTTGGGTGGACGAAAATGACCTAAATGTTCATCCAATGACACAAACTCACCTATAGGAAGCACAAGATTGGTTAAAAACCCTAATTGGACATGAATAACCCTAGGGAGGACGAAAATGACCTAAATGTACATCCAATGACGCCAACACACCTATTGGATGCACAAGATTGGTTAAAAACCCTAATTGATCAAGAATAAGCCTAGGGAGGACGAAAATGACCTAAATGTTCATCCAATGACACAAATGAACTTATTGGATGCACAAGATTGGTTAAAAACCCTAATTGGACAAGAATAAGCCTAGGGAGGACGAAAATGACCTAATTGTCCATCCAAGGACACAAACATACCTATTGGATGCACAAGATTGGTGAAAAAAACTAATTGGGCAAGAATAAGCCTAGGGAGGACGAAAATGACCTAAATGTTCATCCAATGACACAAATGAACTTATTGGATGTACAAGATTGGTCAAAAACCCTAATTGGACAAGAATAAGCCTAGGGAAGACGAAAATGACCTAAATGTTCATCCAATGACACAAAGGAACTTATTGGATGTACAAGACTGGTTAAAAACGCTAATTTTACAAGAATAAGCCTTGGGAGGACGAAAATGACCTAAATGTTCATCCAATGACACAAAGTAACTTATTGGATGCGCAAGATAGGTTAAAAACCCTAATTGGACAAGAATAAGCCTTGGGAGGATGAAAATGACCTAAATGTTCATCCAATGACACAAACACACCTATTGGATGCACAAGATTGTTTAAAAACCCTACTTGGACAAGAATAAGCCTAGGGAGGACGAAAATAACCTAAATGTTCATCCAATGACACAAATACACCTATTGGATGCACATGATTGGTTAAAAACCCTAATTGGTTAAGAATAAGCCTAGGGAGGACGAAAATGACCTAAATGTTCATCCAATGACACAAACACACCTATTGGATGCACAAGATTGGTTAAAAACCCTAATTGGACAAGAAGATGCCTAAGGAAGAAAAAAATGACCTAAATGTTCATCCAATGACACAAACACACCTATTGGATGCACAAGATTGTTTAAAAACCCTAATTGGACAAGAATAAGTCTAGGGAGGACCAAAATGACCTAAATGTTCATTCAATGACACAAATGAACTTATTGGATGCACAAGATTGGTTAAAAACCCTAATTGAACAAGAATAAGCCTTGGGAGGACGAAAATGACCTAAATGTTCACCCAATGACACAAATGAACTTATTGGATGCACAAGATTTGTTAAAAACCCTAATTGGACAAGAATATGCCTTGGGTGGACGAAAATGACCTAATTGTCCATCCAAGGACACAAACATACCTATTGGATGCACAAGATTGGTTAAAAACACTAATTGGGCAAGAATAAGCCTAGGGAGGACGAAAATGACCTAAATGTTCATCCAATGACACAAATGAACTTATTGGATGTACAAGATTGGTCAAAAACCCTAATTGGACAAGAATAAGCCTAGGGAAGACGAAAATGACCTAAATGTTCATCCAATGACACAAAGGAACTTATTGGATGTACAAGACTAGTTAAAAACCCTAATTGGACAAGAATAAGCCTAGGGAGGACGAAAATGACCTAAATGTTCATCCAATGACACAAAGGAACTTATTGGATGCACAAGATTGGTTAAAAACCCTAATTGGACAAGAATAAGCCTTGGGAGGACGAAAGTGACCTAAATGTTCATCCAATGACACAAAGTAACTTATTGGATGCACAAGATTGGTTGAAAACCCTAATTGGACAAGAATAAGTCTTGGGAGGACAAAAATGCCCTAAATGTTAATCCAATTACACAAACACACCTATTGGATGCACAAGATAGGTTAAAAACCTTAATTGGATAAGAATAAGCCAAGGGAGGACGAAAATGCCCTAAATGATAATCCAATGACACAAACACACCTATTGGATGCACAAGATTGGTTAAAAACCCTAATTGGACAAGAATAAGGCTAGGGAGGACGAAAATGACCTAAATGTTTATCCAATGACACAAATGAACTTATTGGATGTACAAGATTGGTTAAAAACCCTAATTGGACAAGAATAAGCCTAGGGAGGACGAAAATGACCTAGATGTTCATCCAATGACACAAAGGAACTTATTGGATGCACAAGATTGGTTAAAAACCCTAATTGGACAAGAATAAGACTTGGGAGGACCAAAATGACCTAAATGTTCATTCAATGACACAAATGAACATATTGGATGAACAAGATTGGTTAAAAACCCTAATTGGACAAGAATAAGCCTTGGGGAGGATGAAAATGACCTAAATGTTCATCCAATGTCACAAACACACCTATTTGATGCACAAGATTGGTTAAAAACCCTAATTAGACAAGAATAAGGCTAGGGAGGACGAAAATGACCTAAATGTTCATCCAATGACACAAATGAACTTATTGGATGTACAAGATTGGTTAAAAACCCTAATTGGACAAGAATAAGCCTAGGGAGGACGAAAATGACCTAAATGTTCACCCATTGACACAAAGGAACTTATTGGATGCACAAGATTGGTTAAAAACCCTAATTGGACAAGAATAAGCCTTGGGAGGACGAAAGTGACCTAAATGTTCATCCAATGACACAAAGTAACTTATTGGATGCACAAGATTGGTTAAAAACCCTAATTGGACAAGAATAAGTCTTGGGAGGACGAAAATGCCCTAAATGTTCATCCAATGACACAAACACACCTATTGGATGCACAAGATTGTTTAAAAACCCTAATTGGACAAGAATAAGCCTAGGGAGGACCAAAATGACCTAAATGTTCATTCAATGACACAAATGAACTTATTGGATGCACAAGATTTGTTAAAAACCCTAATTGGACAAGAATAAGCTTAAGGAGGACCAAAATGACCTAAATGTTAATCCAATTACACAAACACACCTATTGGATGCACAAGATTGGTTAAAAACCCTAATTGGATAAGAATAAGCCAAGGGAGGACGAAAATGCCCTAAATGATAATCCAATGACACAAACACACCTATTGGATGCATAAGATTGGTTAAAAACCCTAATTGGACAAGAATAAGGCTAGGGAGGACGAAAATGACCTAAATGTTCATCCAATGACACAAATGAACTTATTGGATGTACAAGATTGGTTAAAAACCCTAATTGGACAAGAATAAGCCTAGGGAGGACGAAAATGACCTAAATGATCATCCAATGACACAAAGGAACTTATTGGATGCACAAGATTGGTTAAAAACCCTAATTGGACAAGAATAAGACTTGGGAGGACCAAAATGACCTAAATGTTCATCCAATGACACAAAGTAACTTATTGGATGCACAAGATTGGTTAAAAACCCTAATTGGAAAAGAATAAGTCTTGGGAGGACGAAAATGCCCTAAATGTTCATCCAATGACATAAACACACCTATTGGATGCACAAGATTGTTTAAAAACCCTAATTGGAAAAGAATAAGCCTAGGGAGGACCAAAATGACCTAACTGTTCATTCAATGACACAAATGAACTTATTGGATGCACAAGATTGGTTAAAAACCCTAATTGGACAAGAATAAGCCTTGAGGGATGAAAATGACCTAAATGTTCATCCAATGACAGAAACACACCTATTGGATGCATAAGATTGGTTAAAAACCCTAATTGGACAAGAATAAGCCTAGGGAAGACAAAAATGACCTAAATGTTAATCCAATGACACAAACACACCTATTGGATGCACAAGATAGGTTAAAAACCCTAATTGGACAAGAATAAGCCTTGGGAGGACGAAAATAACCTAAATGTTCATCCAACGACACAAATACACCTATTGGATGCACATGATTGGTTAAAAACCCTAATTGGACAGGAATAAGCCTAGGGAGGACGAAAATGACCTAAATGTTCATCTAATGACACAAACACACCTATTGGATGCACAAGATTGGTTAAAACCCCTAATTGGACAAGAATAAGCCAAGGGAGGACGAAAATGCTCTAAATGATAATCCAATGACACAAACACACCTATTAGATGCACAAGATTGGTTAAAAACCATAATTGGACAAGAATAAGCCTATGGAGGACAAAAATGACCTAAATGTTAATCCATTGACACGAATTTACTTATTGGATGCACAAGATTGGTTAAAAAACCCTAATTGGACAAGAATAAGCCTTGGGACGACCAAAATGACCTAAATGATCATTCAATGACACAAAGGAACTTATTGGATGCACAAGATTGTTTAAAAACCCTAATTGGACAAGAATAAGCCTTGGGAGGACGAAAATGACCTAAATGTTCTTCCAATGACACAAATCAACTTATTGGATGCACAAGATTGGTTAAAAACCCTAATTGGACAAGAATAAGCCTTGGGAGGATGAAAATGACCTAAATGTTCATCCAATGACACAAACACACCTATTGGATGCACAAGATTGTTTAAAAACGCTACTTGGACAAGAATAAGCCTAGGGAGGACGAAAATAACCTAAATGTTCATCCAATGACACAAATACACCTATTGGATGCATATGATTGGTTAAAAACCCTAATTGGACAAGAATAAGCCTAGGGAGGACGAAAATGACTTAAATGTTCATCCAATGACACAAATACACCTATTGGATGCACATGATTGGTTAAAAACCCTAATTGGACAAGAATAAGCCGAGGGAGGACGAAAATGACCTAAATGTTCGTCCAATGACACAAATACACCTATTGGATGCACATGATTGGTTAAAAACCCTAATTGGACAAGAATAAGCCGAGGGAGGACGAAAATGACCTAAATGCACATCCAATGACACAAATAAACTTATTGGATGCACAAGATTGGTTAAAAACCCTAATTGGACAAGAATAAGGCTAGGGAGGACAAAAATGACTTAAATGTTAATCCAATGACACAAACACACCTATTGGATGCACAAGATTGGTTAAAAACCATAATTGGACAAGAATAAAGCTAGGGAGGACGAAAATGACCTAAATGTTCATCCAATGACACAAATGAACTTATTGGATGCACAAGATTGGTTAAAAACCCTAATTGGACAAGAATAAGGCTAGGGAGGACGAAAATGACCTAAATGTTCATCCAATGACACAAATGAACTTATTGGATGCACAAGATTGGTTAAAAACCCTAATTGGACAAGAATAAGCCTAGGGAGGACGAAAATGACCTAAATGTGCATCCAATGACACAAATGAACTTATTGGATGCACAAGATTGATTAAAAACCTTAATTGGACAAGAATAAGCCTAGGGAGGAAGAAAATGACCTAAATGTTCATCCAATGACACAAATGAACTTATTGGATGCACAAGAATAGTTAAAAACCCTAATTGGACAAGAATAAGCCTAGGGAGGACGAAAATGACCTAAATGTTCATCCAATGACACAAATGAACTTATTGGATGCACAAGATTGGTTAAAAACCCTAATTGGACAAGAATAAGCCTAGGGGGGACAAAAATGACCTAAATGTTCATCCAATGACACAAACACACCAATTGTATACACAAGATTGGTTAAAAACCCTAATTGGACAAGAATAAGCCTAGGGAGGACGAAAATGACCTAAATGTTCATCCAATGACACAAACACACCTATTGGATGCACAAGATTGGTTAAAAACCCTAATTGGACAAGAATAAGCCTAGGGAGGACGAAAATGACCTAAATGTTCATCCAATGACACAAACACACCTATTGGATGCACAAGATTGGTTAAAAACCCTAATTGGACAAGAATAAGCCTAGAGAGGACGAAAATGACCTAAATGTTCATCCAATGACACAAACACACCAATTGGATGCACAAGATTGGTTAAAAACCCTAACTGGACAAGAATAAGCCTAGGGAGGACGAAAATGACTTAAATCTTAATCCAATGACACAAATGAACTTATTGGATGCAAAAGATTGCTTAAAACCATAATTGGATAAGAAGAAGCCTTGGGAGGACGTAAATGACCTAAATGTTCATCAAATGACACAAACACACCTATTGGATGCACAAGATTGGCTTAAAACCCTAATTGGACAAGAATAAGACTAGGGACGACGAAAATGACCTAAATGTTCATCCAATGACACAAATGAACTTATTAGATGCACAAGATTGCTTAAAACCCTAATTGGACAAGAATAAGACTAGGGAGGACGAAAATGACCTAAATGTTCATCCAATGACACAAACACACCTATTGGATGCACAAGATTGGTTAGAAACCCTAATTGGGCAAGAATAAGCCTTGGGAGGACGAAAATGACCTAAATGTTCATCCGATGAACCAAATGAACTTATTGGATGCACAAGATTGGTTAAAAACCCTAATTGGACAAGAATAAGCCTAGGGAGGACGAAAATGACCTAAATGTTCATCCAATGACACAAACACACCTATTGGATGCACAAGATTGGTTAAAAACCCTAATTGGACAAGAATAAGCCTAGGGAGGATGAAAATGACCTAAATGTTCATCCAATGACACAAACACACCTAATGGATGCACAAGATTGGTTAAAAACCCTAATTGGACAAGAATAAGCCTAGGGAGGACGAAAATGACCTAAATGTTCATCCAATGACACAAACACACCTATTGGATGCACAAGATTGGTTAAAAACCCTAATTGGACAAGAATAAGCCTAGGAAGGACGAAAATGACCTAAATGTACATCGAATGACACAAACACACCTATTGGATGCACAAGATTGTTTAGAAACCCTAATTGGACAAGAATAAGCCTAGGGAGGACGAAAATGACCTAAATGTTCATCCAATGACACAAACATACCTATTGGAGGCACAAGATTGGTTAAAAACCCTAATTGGACAAGAATAAGCCTAGGGAGGACGAAAATGACCTAAATGTTCATCCAATGACACAAACATACCTATTGGATGCACAAGATTGTTTAGAAACCCTAATTGGACAAGAATAAGCCTTGGGAAGACGAAAATGACCTAAATGTTCATCCAATTACACAAATGAACTTATTGGATGCACAAGATTGGTTAAAAACCCTAATTGGACAAGAATAAGCCTAGGGAGGACGAAAATGACCTAAATGTTCATCCAATGACACAAACACACCTATTGGATGAACAAGATTGGTTAGAAACCCTAATTGAAAAAGAATAATCCTTGGGAGGACGAAAATGACCTAAATGTTCATCCAATGACACAAATGCACTTATTGGATGCACAAGATTGGTTAAAAACCCTAATTGGACAAGAATAAGCCTAGGGTGGACGAAAATGACCTAAATGTTCATCCAATGACACAAATGAACTTATTTGATGCACAAGATTGCTTAAAAACCTTAATTGGACAAGAATAAGCCTAGGGAGGACGAAAATGACCTAAATGTTCATCCAATGACACAAATGAACTTATTGGATGCACAAGATTGGTTAAAAACCCTAATTGGACAAGAATAAGCCTTGGGAGGACGAAAATGACCTAATTGTCCATCCAAGGACACAAACATACCTATTGGATGCACAAGATTGGTTAAAAACCCTAATTGGGCAAGAATAAGCCTAGGGTGGACGAAAATGACCTAAATGTTCATCCAATGACACAAACTCACCTATAGGAAGCACAAGATTGGTTAAAAACCCTAATTGGACATGAATAACCCTAGGGAGGACGAAAATGACCTAAATGTACATCCAATGACGCCAACACACCTATTGGATGCACAAGATTGGTTAAAAACCCTAATTGATCAAGAATAAGCCTAGGGAGGACGAAAATGACCTAAATGTTCATCCAATGACACAAATGAACTTATTGGATGCACAAGATTGGTTAAAAACCCTAATTGGACAAGAATAAGCCTAGGGAGGACGAAAATGACCTAAATGTTGATCAAATGACACAAATGAACTTATTGGATGCACAAGATTGCTTAAAAACCCTAACTGGAAATGAATAAGCCTAGGGAGGACGAAAATGACCTAAATGTTCATCCAATGACACAAATGAACTTATTGGATGCACAAGATTGCTTAAAAACCCTAATTGGACAAGAATAAGCCTAGGGAGGACGAAAATGACCTAAATGTTCTTCCAATGACACAAATACACCTATTGGATGCAAAAGATTGGTTAGAAACCCTAATTTGACAAGAATAAGCCTAGGGAGGACGAAAATGACCTAAATGTTCATCCAATGACACAAATGAACTTATTGGATGCACAAGATTGGTTAAAAACCCTAATTGGACAAGAATAAGCCTAGGGTGGACGAAAATGACCTAAATGTTTATCCAATGACACAAAAGAACTTATTGGATGCACAAGATTGGTTAAAAACCCTAATTGGACAAGAATAAGCCTAGGGAGGACGAAAATGACCTAAATGTTCATCCAATGACACAAACACACCTATTGGATGCACAAGATTGGTTAAAAACCCTAATTGGACAAGAATAAGCATAGGGAGGACGAAAATCACCTAAATGTTCATCCAATGACACAAACACACCTATTGGATGCACAAGATTTGTTAGAAACCCTACTTGGACAAGAATAAGCCTACGAAGGACGAAAATAACCTAAATGTTCATCAAATGACTAAACACACCTATTGGATGCACAAGATTGGTTAGAAACCCTAATTGGACAAGAATAAGCCTAGGGAGGACGAAAATGACCTAAATGTTGACCCAATGACACAAATGAACTTATTGGATTCACAAGATTGGTTAAAAACCCTAATTGGACAAGAATAAGCCTAGGGAGGACGAAAATGACCTAAATGTTCATCCAATGACACAAACACACCTATTGGATGCACAAGATTGGTTAAAAACCCTAATTGGACAAGAATAAGCCTTGGGAGCACGAAAATGACCTAAATGTTCATCCAATGACACAAATGAACTTATTGGATGCACAAGATTGGTTAAAAACCCTAATTGGACAAGAATAAGCCTAGGGAGGACAAAAATGACCTAAATGTTAATTCAATGACACAAACACACCTATTGGATGCAGAAGATTGGTTAAAAACCCTAATTGGACAAGAATAAAGCTAGGGAGGACGAAAATAACCTAAATGTTCATCCAATGACACAAATACACCTATTGGATGCACATGATTGGTTAAAAACCCTAATTGGACAAGAATAAGCCTAGGGAGGACGAAAATGACTTAAATGTTCATCCAATGACACAAATACACCTATTGGATGCACATGATTGGTTAAAAACCCTAATTGGACAAGAATAAGCCGAGGGAGGACGAAAATGACCTAAATGTTCATCCAATGACACAAATACACCTATTGGATGCACATGATTGGTTAAAAACCCTAATTGGACAAGAATAAGCCGAGGGAGGACGAAAATGACCTAAATGTTCATCCAATGACACAAATAAACTTATTGGATGCACAAGATTGGTTAAAAACCCTAATTGGACAAGAATAAGGCTAGGGAGGACAAAAATGACTTAAATGTTAATCCAATGACACAAACACACCTATTGGATGCACAAGATTGGTTAAAAACCATAATTGGACAAGAATAAAGCTAGGGAGGACGAAAATGACCTAAATGTTCATCCAATGACACAAATGAACTTATTGGATGCACAAGATTGGTTAAAAACCCTAATTGGACAAGAATAAGGTTAGGGAGGACGAAAATGACCTAAATGTTCATCCAATGACACAAATAAACTTATTGGATGCACAAGATTGGTTAAAAACCCTAATTGGACAAGAATAAGCCTTGGGAGGACGAAAATGACCTAAATGTTCATCCACTGTCACGAATTAACTCATTGGATGCACAAGATTGGTTAAAAACCCTAATTGGACAAGAATAAGCCTTGGGAGGACGAAAATGCCCTACATGTTCATCCAATGACACAAACACACCTATTGGATGCACAAGATTGTTTAAAAACAACAATTGGACAAGAATAAGCCTAGGGAGGACCAAAATTACCTAAATGTTCATTCAATGACTCAAATGAACTTATTGGATGCACAAGATTTGTTAAAAACCCTAATTGGACAAGAATAAGACTAAGGAGGACCAAAATGACCTAAATGTGCATCCAATGACACAAACACACCAATTCGATGCACAAGATTGGTTAAAAACCGTAATTGGACAAGAAGATGCCTAAGGAAAAAACAATGACCTAAATGTTCATCCAATGACACAAACACACCTATTGGTTGCACAAGATTGTTTAAAAACCCTAATTGGACAAGAATAAGTTTAGGGAGGACCAAAATGACCTAAATGTTCATTCAATGGCACAAATGAACTTATTGGATGCACAAGATTGGTTAAAAACCCTAATTGAACAAGAATAAGCCTTGGGAGGACGAAAATGACCTAAATGTTCACCCAATGACACAAATGAACTTATTGGATGCACAAGATTTGTTAAAAACCCTAATTGTACAAGAATATGCCTTGGGTGGACGAAAATGACCTAAATGTTCATCCAATGACACAAACATACCTATTGGATGCACAAGATTGGTTAAAAACCCTAATTGGGCAAGAATAAGCCTAGGGTGGACGAAAATGACCTAAATGTTCATCCAATGACACAAACTCACCTATAGGAAGCACAAGATTTGTTAAAAACCCTAATTGGACATGATTAACCCTAGGGAGGACGAAAATGACCTAAATGTACATCCAATAACGCCAACACACATATAAGATGCACAAGATTGGTTTAAAACCTTAATTGGACAAGAATAAGCCTAGGGAGGACGAAAATGACCTAAATGTTCATCCAATGACACAAATGAACTTATTGGATGCACAAGATTGGTTAAAAACCCTAATTGGACAAGAATAAGCCTTGGGAGGACGAAAATGACCTAATTGTCCATCCAAGGACACAAACATACCTATTGGATGCACAAGATTGGTTAAAAACACTAATTGGACAAGAATAAGCCTAGGGAGGACGAAAATGACCTAAATGTTTATCCAATGACACAAATGAACTTATTGGATGTACATGATTGGTTAAAAACCCTAATTGGACAAGAATAAGCCTAGGGAGGACGAAAATGACCAAAATGTTCATCCAATGACACAAAGGAACTTATTGGATGCACAAGATTGGTTAAAAACCCTAATTGGACAAGAATAAGCCTTGGGAGGACGAAAATGACCTAAATGTTCATCCAATGACACAAATACACCTATTGGATGCACATGATTGGTTAAAAACCCTAATTGGACAAGAATAAGCCTAGGGAGGACGAAAATGACCTAAATGTTCATCCAATGACACAAATAAACTTATTGGATGCACAAGATTGGTTAAAAACACTAATTGGACAAGAATAAGGCTAGGGAGGACAAAAATGACCTAAATGTAATTTCAATGACACAAACACACCTATTGGATGCACAAGATTGGTTAAAAACCATAATTGGACAAGAATAAAGCTAGGGAGGACGAAAATGACCTAAATGTTCATCCAATGACACAATTGAACTTATTGGATGCACAAGATTGGTTAAAAACCCTAATTGGACAAGAATAAGGCTAGGGAGGACGAAAATGACCTAAATGTTCATCCAATGACACAAATGAACTTATTGGATGCACAAGATTGGTTAAAAACCCTAATTGAACAAGAATAATCCTAGAGAGGACGAAAATGACCTAAATGATCATCCAATGACACAAAGGAACTTATTGGATGCACAAGATTGGTTAAAAACCCTAATTGGACAAGAATAAGCCTTGGGAGGACGAAAATGACCTAAATGTTCATCCAATGTCACAAATTAACTTATTGGATGCACAAGATTGGTTAAAAACCCTAATTGGACAAGAATAAGCCTTGGGAGGACGAAAATGCCCTACATGTTCTTCCAATGACACAAACACACCTATTGGATGCACAAGATTGTTTAAAAACAATAATTGGACAAGAATAAGCCTAGGGAGGACCAAAATTACCTAAATGTTCATTCAATGACACAAATGAACTTATTGGATGCACAAGATTTGTTAAAAACCCTTATTGGACAAGTATAAGCCTAAGGAGGACGAAAATGACCTAAATGTTCATCCAATGACACAAACACACCTATTGGATGCACAAAATTGGTAAAAAACCGTAATTGGACAAGAATAAAGCTAGGGAGGACGAAAATGACCTAAATGTTCATCCAATGACACAAATGAACTTATTGGATGCACAAGATTGGTTAAAAACCCTAATTGGACAAGAATAAGCCTTGGGAGGACGAAGATGACCTAAATGTTAATCCAATGACACAAACACACCTATTGGATGCACAAGATTGGGTAAAAACCCTAATTGGACAAGAATAAGGCTAGGGAGGACGAAAATGACCTAAATGTTCATCCAATGACACAAATGAACTTATTGGATGTACAAGATTGGGTAAAAACCCTAATTGGACAAGAATAAGCCTAGGGAGGACGAAAATGACCTAAATATTCATCCAATGAAACAAAGGAACTTATTGGATGCACAAGATTGGTTCAAAACCCTAATTGGACAAGAATAAGCCTAGGGAGGATGAAAATGACCTAAATGTTCATCCAATGACACAAACACACCTATTGGATGCACAATATTGTTTAAAAATCCTACTTGGACAAGAATAAGCCTAGGGAGGACGAAAATAACCTAAATGTTCATCCAATGACCCAAATACTCCTATTGGATGCACATGATTGGTTAAAAACCCTAATTGGACAAGAATAAGCCTAGGGAGGACGAAAATGACCTAAATGTTCATCCAATGACACACATGCACCTATTGGATGCACATGATTGGTTAAAAACCCTAATTGGACAAGAATAAGCCTAGGGAGGACGAAAATGACCTAAATGTTCATCAAATGACACAAACACACCTATTGGATGCACAAGATTGGTTAAAAACCCTAATTGGACAAGAAGATGTCTAAGGAAGAAAAAAAATGCCCTAAATGTCCATCCAATGACACAAACACACCTCTTGGATGCACAACATTGTTTAAAAACCTTAATTGGACAAGAATAAGTCTAGGAAGGACCAAAATGACCTAAATGTTCATTCAATGACACAAATGAACTTATTGGACGCACAAGATTGGTTAAAAACCCAAATTGGACAAGAATAAGCCTTGGGAGGACGAAAATGACCTAATTGTCCATCCAAGGACACAAACATACCTATTGGATGCACAAGATTGGTTAAAAACACTAATTGGACAAGAATAAGCCTAGGGAGGACGAAAATGACCTAAATGTTCATCCAATGACACAAATGAACTTATTGGATGTACAAGATTGGTTAAAAACCCTAATTGGAATAGAATAAGTCTAGGGAGGACGAAAATGACCTAAATGTTCATCCAATGACACAAAGGAACTTATTGGATGCACAAGATTGGTTGAAAACCCTAATTGGACAAGAATAAGCCTTGGGAGGACGAAAATAACCTAAATGTTCATCCAATGACACAAAGTAACTTATTGGATGCACAAGATTGGTTAAAAACCCTAATTGGACAAGAATAAGCCTTGGGAGGACGAAAGTGACCTAAATGTTCATCCAATGACACAAAGTAACTTATTGGATGCACAAGATTGGTTAAAAACCCTAATTGGACAAGAATAAGTCTTGGAAGGATGAAAATGACCTAAATGTTCATCCAATGACAGAAACACACCTATAGGAAGCACAAGATTGGTTAAAAACCCTAATTGGACATGATTAACCCTAGGGAGGACGAAAATGACCTAAATGTACATCCAATGACGTCAACACACCTATTGGATGCACAAGATTGGTTAAAAACCCTAATTGGACAAGAATAAGCCTAGGGAGGACGAAGATGACCTAAATGTTCATCCAATGACACAAACACACCTATTGGATGCACAAGATTGTTTAAAAACCCTACTTGGACAAGAATAAGCCTAGGGAGGACGAAAATAACCTAAATGTTCATCCAATGACACAAATACACCTATTGGATGCACATGATTGGTTAAAAACCCTAATTGGATAAGAATAAGCCTAGGGAGGACGAAAATGACCTAAATGTTCATCCAATGACACAAACACACCTATTAGATGCACAAGATTGGT
>JBBPBR010000004.1:23020502-23075567 GCA_037974775.1 Cicer pinnatifidum | reverse complement strand
TAAATGTTCATCCAATGACACAAACACACCTATTGGATGCACAATATTGTTTAAAAATCCTACTTGGACAAGAATAAGCCTAGGGAGGACGAAAATAACCTAAATGTTCATCCAATGACCCAAATACTCCTATTGGATGCACATGATTGGTTAAAAACCCTAATTGGACAAGAATAAGCCTAGGGAGGACGAAAATGACCTAAATGTTCATCCAATGACACACATGCACCTATTGGATGCACATGATTGGTTAAAAACCCTAATTGGACAAGAATAAGCCTAGGGAGGACGAAAATGACCTAAATGTTCATCAAATGACACAAACACACCTATTGGATGCACAAGATTGGTTAAAAACCCTAATTGGACAAGAAGATGTCTAAGGAAGAAAAAAAATGCCCTAAATGTTCATCCAATGACACAAACACACCTCTTGGATGCACAACATTGTTTAAAAACCTTAATTGGACAAGAATAAGTCTAGGAAGGACCAAAATGACCTAAATGTTCATTCAATGACACAAATGAACTTATTGGACGCACAAGATTGGTTAAAAACCCTAATTGGACAAGAATAAGCCTTGGGAGGACGAAAATGACCTAATTGTCCATCCAAGGACACAAACATACCTATTGGATGCACAAGATTGGTTAAAAACACTAATTGGACAAGAATAAGCCTAGGGAGGACGAAAATGACCTAAATGTTCATCCAATGACACAAATGAACTTATTGGATGTACAAGATTGGTTAAAAACCCTAATTGGAATAGAATAAGCCTAGGGAGGATGAAAATGACCTAAATGTTCATCCAATGACACAAAGGAACTTATTGGATGCACAAGATTGGTTGAAAACCCTAATTGGACAAGAATAAGCCTTGGGAGGACGAAAATAACCTAAATGTTCATCCAATGACACAAAGTAACTTATTGGATGCACAAGATTGGTTAAAAACCCTAATTGGACAAGAATAAGCCTTGGGAGGACGAAAGTGACCTAAATGTTCATCCAATGACACAAAGTAACTTATTGGATGCACAAGATTGGTTAAAAACCCTAATTGGACAAGAATAAGTCTTGGAAGCATGAAAATGACCTAAATGTTCATCCAATGACACAAACACACCTATAGGAAGCACAAGATTGGTTAAAAACCCTAATTGGACATGATTAACCCTAGGGAGGACGAAAATGACCTAAATGTACATCCAATGACGTCAACACACCTATTGGATGCACAAGATTGGTTAAAAACCCTAATTGGACAAGAATAAGCCTAGGGAGGACGAAGATGACCTAAATGTTCATCCAATGACACAAACACACCTATTGGATGCACAAGATTGTTTAAAAACCCTACTTGGACAAGAATAAGCCTAGGGAGGACGAAAATAACCTAAATGTTCATCCAATGACACAAATACACCTATTGGATGCACATGATTGGTTAAAAACCCTAATTGGATAAGAATAAGCCTAGGGAGGACGAAAATGACCTAAATGTTCATCCAATGACACAAACACACCTATTAGATGCACAAGATTGGTTAAAAACCATAATTGGACAAGAAGATGCCTAAGGAAGAAAAAAATGACCTAAATGTTCATCCAATGACACAAACACACCTATTGGATGCACAAGATTGTTTAAAAACCCTAATTGGACAAGAATAAGTCTAGGGAGGACCAAAATGACCTAAATGTTCATTCAAAGACACCAATGAACTTATTGGATGCACAAGATAGGTTAAAAACCCTAATTGAACAAGAATAAGCCTTGGGAGGACGAAAATGACCTAAATGTTCACCCAATGACACAAATGAACTTATTGGATGCACAAGATTGTTTAAAAACCCTAATTGGACAAGAATAAGTCTAGGGAGGACCAAAATGACCTAAATGTTCATTCAATGACACAAATGAACTTATTGGATGCACAAGATAGGTTAAAAACCCTAATTGAACAAGAATAAGCCTTGGGTGGACGAAAATGACCTAAATGTTCATCCAATGACACAAACTCACCTATAGGAAGCACAAGATTGGTTAAAAACCCTAGTTGGACATGATTAACCCTAGGGAGGACGAAAATGACCTAAATGTACATCCAATGACGCCAACACACCTATTGGATGCACAAGATTGGTTAAAAACCCTAATTGGTCAAGAATAAGCCTAGGGAGGACGAAAATGACCTAAATGTTCATCCAATGACACAAATGAACTTATTGGATGCACAAGATTGGTTAAAAACCCTAATTGGACAAGAATAAGCCTTGGGAGGACGAAAATGACCTAATTGTCCATCCAAGGACACAAATATACCTATTGGATGCACAAGATTGGTTAAAAACACTAATTGGACAAGAAAAAGCCTAGGGAGGACGAAAATGACCTAAATGTTCATCCAATGACACAAATGAACTTATTGGATGTACAAGATTGGTCAAAAACCCTAATTGAACGAGAATAAGCCTAGGGAAGACGAAAATGACCTAAATGTTCATCCAATGACACATAGGAACTTATTGGATGTACAAGATTGGTTAAAAACCCTAATTGGACAAGAATAAGCCTAGGGAGGACGAAAATGACCTAAATGTTCATCCAATGACACAAAGGAACTTATTGGATGCACAAGATTGGTTAAAAACCCTAATTGGACAAGAATAAGCCTTGGGAGGACGAAAGTGACCTAAATGTTCATCCAATGACACAAAGTAACTTATTGGATGCACAAGATTGGTTAAAAACCCTAATTGGACAAGAATAAGTCTTGGGAGGACGAAAATGCCCTAAATGTTCATCCAATGACACAAACACACCTATTGGATGCACAAGATTGTATAAAAACCCTAATTGGACAAGAATAAGCCTAGGGAGGACCAAAATGACCTAAATGTTCATTCAATGACACAAATGAACTTATTGGATGCACAAGATTTGTTAAAAACCCTAATTGGACAAGAATAAGCTTAAGGAGGACCAAAATGACCTAAATGTTAATCCAATTACACAAACCCACCTATTGGATGCACAAGATTGGTTAAAAACCCTAATTGGATAAGAATAAGCCAAGGTAGGAGGAAAATGCCCGGAATGATAATCCAATGACACAAACACACCTATTGGATGCACAAGATTGGTTAAAAACCCTAATTGGACAAGAATATGGCTAGGGAAGACGAAAATGACCTAAATGTTCATCCAATGACACAAATGAACTTATTGGATGCACAAGATTGGTTAAAAACCCAAATTAGACAAGAATAAGGCTAGGGAGGACGAAAATGACCTAAATGTTCATCCAATGACACAAATAAACTTATTGGATGTACAAGATTGGTTAAAAACCCTAATTGGACAAGAATAAACCTAGGGAGGACGAAAATGACCTAAATGTTCATCCAATGACACAAAGGAACTTATTGGATGCACAAGATTGGTTAAAAACCCTAATTGGACAAGAATAAGCCTTGGGAGGACGAAAATGACCTAAATGTTCATCCAATGACACAAAGTAACTTATTGGATGCACAAGATTGGTTAAAAACCCTAATTGGAAAAGAATAAGTCTTTGGAGGATGAAAATGCCCTAAATGTTCATCCAATGACACAAACACACCTATTGGATGCACAAGATTGTTTAAAAACCCTAATTGGACAAGAATAAGCCTAGGGAAGACCAAAATGACCTAACTGTTCATTCAATGACACAAATGAACTTATTGGATGCACAAGATTGGTTAAAAACCCTAATTGGACAAGAATAAGCCTTGGGGGATGAAAATGACCTAAATGTTCATCCAATGACAGAAACACACCTATTGGATGCACAAGATTGGTTAAAAACCCTAATTGGACAAGAATAAGCCTAGGGAGGACAAAAATGACCTAAATGTTAATCCAATGACACAAACACACCTATTGGATGCACAAGATTGGTTAAAAACCCTAATTGGACAAGAATAAGCCTAGGGAGGACGAAAATGACTTAAATGTTCATCCAATGACACAAATACACCTATTGGATGCACATGATTGGTTAAAAACCCTAATTGGACAAGAATAAGCCGAGGGAGGACGAAAATGACCTAAATGTTCGTCCAATGACACAAATACACCTATTGGATGCACATGATTGGTAAAAAACCCTAATTGGACAAGAATAAGTCGAGGGAGGACGAAAATGACCTAAATGCTCATCCAATGACACAAATAAACTTATTGGATGCACAAGATTGGTTAAAAACCCTAATTGGACAAGAATAAGGCTAGGGAGGACAAAAATGACTTAAATGTTAATCCAATGACACAAACACACCTATTGGATGCACAAGATTGGTTAAAAACCATAATTGGACAAGAATAAAGCTAGGGAGGACGAAAATGACCTAAATGTTCATCCAATGACACAAATGAACTTATTGGATGCACAAGATTGGTTAAAAACCCTAATTGGACAAGAATAAGGCTAGGGAGGACGAAAATGACCTAAATGTTCATCCAATGACACAAATGAACTTATTGGATGCACAAGATTGGTTAAAAACCCTAATTGGACAAGAATAAGCCTTGGGAGGACGAAAATGACCTAAATGTTCATCCACTGTCACGAATTAACTTATTGGATGCACAAGATTGGTTAAAAACCCTAATTGGACAAGAATAAGCCTTGGGAGGACGAAAATGCCCTACATGTTCATCCAATGACACAAACACACCTATTGGATGCACAAGATTGTTTAAAAACCCTAATTGGACAAGAATAAGCCTAGGGAGGACCAAAATGACCTAAATGTTCATTCAATGACACAAATGAACTTATTGGATGCACAAGATTGGTTAAAAACACTAACTGGACAATAATTAGCCTACGGAAGACGAAAATGACCTAAATGTAAATCCAATGACACAACCACACCTATAGGATGCACAAGATTGGTTAAAAACCCTAATTGGACAAGAATAAACCTAGGGAGGACGAAAATGACCTAAATGTTAATCCAATGACACAAATACACCTATTGGATGCACAAGATTGGTTAAAAACCCTAATTGGACAAGAATAAGCCAAGGGAGGACGAAAATGCCCTAAATGATAATTCAATGACACAAACACCTATTGGATGCACAAGATTGGTTAAAAACCCTAATTGGACAAGAATAAGCCTAGGGAGGACAAAAATGACCTAAATGTTAATCCAATGACACAAACACACCTATTGGATGCACAAGATTGGTTAAAAACCCTAATTGGACAAGAATAAAGCTAGGGACAACGAAAATAACCTAAATGTTCATCCAATGACACAAATACACCTATTAGATGCACATGATTGGTTAAAAACCCTAATTGGACAAGAATAAGCCTAGGGAGGATGAAAATGACCTAAATGTTCATCCAATGACACAAAGGAACTTATTGGATGCACAAGATTGGTTAAAAACCCTAATTGGACAAGAATAAGCCTTGGGAGGACGAAAATTACCTAAATGTTCATCCAATGACACAAACATACCTATTGGATGCACATGATTGGTTAAAAACCCTAATTGGACATGATTAAGCCTAGGGAGGACGAAAATGACCTAAATGTTCATCCAATGACACAAATCAACTTATTGGATGCACAAGATTGGTTAAAAACCCTAATTTGACAAGAATAAGCCTTGGGAGGACGAAAATGACCTAAATGTTCATCCAATGACACAAACATACATATTGGATGCACAAGATTGGTTAAAAACACTAACTGAACAATAATAAGCCTACGGAAGACGAAAATGACCTTAATGTAAATCGAATGACACAACATACCTATAGGATGCACAAGATTGGTTAAAAACCCTAATTGGACAAGAATAAACCTAGGGAGGACGAAAATGACCTAAATGTTAATCCAATGACACAAATACACCTATTGGATGCATATGATTGGTTAAAAACCCTAATTGGACAAGAATAAGCCTAGGGAGGACGAAAATGACCTAAATGTTCATCCAATGACACAAAGGAACTTATTGGATGCACAAGATTGGTTAAAAACCCTAATTGGACAAGAATAAGCCTAGGGAGGACGAAAATGATCTAAATGTTCATCCAATGACACAAATGAACTTATTGGATGCACAAGATTGGTTAAAAACCCTAATTGGACAAGAATAAGCCTTCGGAGGACGAAAATGACCTAATTGTCCATCCAAGGACACAAACATACCTATTGGATGCACAAGATTGGTTAAAAACACTAATTGGACAAGAATAAGCCTAGGGAGGACGAAAATGACCTAAATGTTCATCCAATGACACAAATGAACTTATTGGATGCACAAGATTGGATAAAAACCCTAATTGGACAAGAATAAGCCTTGGGAGGACGAAGATGACCTAAATGTTAATCAAATGATACAAACACACCTATTGGATGCACAAGATTGGTTAAAAACCCTAATTGGACAAGAATAAGGCTAGGGAGGACGAAAATGACCTAAATGTTCATCCAATGACACAAATGAACTTATTGGATGCACAAGATTGGTTAAAAACCCTAATTGGACAAGAATAAGCCTTGGGAGGACGAAAATGACCTAAATGTTCATCCAATGACACAAATGAACTTATTGGATGCACAAGATTGGTTAAAAACCTTAGTTGGACAAGAATAAGCCTAGGGAGGACGAAAATGACCTAAATGTTCATCCAATGACACAAACACACCTATTGGATGCACAAGATTGGTTAAAAACCCTAATTGGACAAGAATAAGCCTAGGGAGGACGAAAATCACCTAAATGTTCATCCAATGACACAAATGAACTTATTGGATGCACAAGATTGGTTAAAAACCCTAATTGGACAAGAATAAGCCTTGGGAGGACGAAAATGACCTAATTGTCCATCCAAGGACACAAACATACCTATTGGATGCACAAGATTGGTTAAAAACACTAATTGGACAAGAATAAGCCTAGGGAGGACGAAAATGACCTAAATGTTCATCCAATGACACAAATGAACTTATTGGATGTACAAGATTGGTTAAAAACACTAATTGGACAAGAATAAGCCTAGGGAGGACGAAAATGACCTAAATGTTCATCCAATGACACAAATGAACTTATTGGATGCACAAGATTGGTTAAAAACCCTAATTGGACAAGAATAAGGCTAGGGTGGACGAAAATGACCTAAATGTTCATCCAATGACACAAATGAACTTATTGGATGCACAAGATTGGTTAAAAACCCTATTTGGACAATAATAATCCTAGAGAGGACGAAAATGACCTAAATGTTCATCCAATGACCCAAAAGAACTTATTGGATGCACAAGATTGGTTAAAAACCCTAATTGGACATGAATAAGCCATGGGAGGACGAAAATGACCTAAATGTTCATCCAATGTCACGAATTAACTTGTTGGATGCACAAGATTCGTTAAAAACCGTAATTGGACAAGAATAAGCCTTGGGAGGACGAAAATGCCCTACATGTTCATCCAATGGCACAAACACACCTATTGGATGCACAAGATTGTTTAAAAACAATAATTGGACAAGAATAAGCCTAGGGAGGACCAAATTTACCTAAATGTTCATTCAATGACACAAATGAACTTATTGGATGTAAAAGATTGGTTAAAAACCCTAATTGGACAAGAATAAGCCTAGGGAGGACGAAAATGACCTAAATGTTTATCCAATGACACAAAGGAACTTATTGGATGCACAAGATTGGTTAAAAACACTAATTGGACAAGAATAAGCCTTGGTAGGACGAAAATGACCTAATTGTTCATCCAATGACACAGAGTAACTTATTGGATGCACAAGATTGGTTAAAAACCCTAATTGGACAAGAATAAGCCTTGGGAGGATGAAAATGACCTAAATGTTAATCCAATGACACAAACACACCTATTGGATGCAAAAGATTGTTTAAAAACCCTACTTGGACAAGAATAAGCCTAGGGAGGACGAAAATAACATAAATGTTCATCCAATGACACAAATACACCTATTGGATGCACATGATTGGTTAAAAACCCTAATTGGACAAGAATAAGCCTAGGGAGGACGAAAATGACCTCAATGTTCATCCAATGACAGAAATGAACTTATTGGATGCACAAGATTTGTTAAAAACCCTAGTTGGACAAGAAAATGCCTTGGGTGGACGAAAATGACCTAAATGTTCATCCAATGACACAAACATACCTATTGGATGCACAAGATTGGTTAAAAACCCTAATTGGGCAAGAATAAGCCTAGGGTGGACGAAAATGACCTAAATGTTCATCCAATGACACAAACTCACCTATAGGAAGCACAAGATTGGTTAAAAACCCTAATTGGACATGATTAACCCTAGGGAGGACGAAAATGACCTAAATGTACATCCAATGACGTCAACACACCTATTGGATGCACAAGATTGGTTAAAAACCCTAATTGGACAAGAATAAGCCTAGGGAGGACGAAAATGACCTCAATGTTCATCCAATGACAGAAATGAACTTATTGGATGCACAAGATTTGTTAAAAACCCTAGTTGGACAAGAATATGCCTTGGGTGGACGAAAATGACCTAAATGTTCATCCAATGACACAAACATACCTATTGGATGCACAAGATTGGTTAAAAACCCTAGTTGGGCAAGAATAAGCCTAGGGTGGACGAAAATGACCTAAATGTTCATCCAATGACACAAACTCACCTATAGGAAGCACAAGATTGGTTAAAAACCCTAATTGGACATGATTAACCCTAGGGAGGACGAAAATGACCTAAATGTACATCCAATGACGCCAACACACATATTGGATGCACAAGATTGGTTTAAAACCCTAATTGGACAAGAATAAGCCTAGGGAGGACGAAAATGACCTAAATGTTCATCCAATGACACAAATGAACTTATTGGATGCACAAGATTGGTTAAAAACCCTAATTGGACAAGAATAAGCCTAGGGAGGACGAAAATGACCTAAATGTTCATCCAATGACACAAATGAAATTATTGGATGCACAAGATTGGTTAAAAACCCTAAATGGACAAGAATAAGCCTAGGGAGGACGAAAATGACCTAAATGTTCGTCCAATGACACACACACACCTATTGGATGCACAAGATTGCATAAAAACCCTAATTGGACAAAAATAAGACTATGGAGGACGAAAATGACCTAAATGTTCATCCAATGACACAAATGAACTTATTGGATGCACAAGATTGGTTAAAAACCCTAATTGGACAAGAATAAGCATAGGGAGGACGAAAATGACCTAAATGTTCATCCAATGACACAAATAAACTTATTGGATGCACAAGATTGGTTAAAAACCCTAATTGGACAAGAATAAGGCTAGGGAGGACAAAAATGACCTAAATGTAAATCCAATGACACAAACACACCTATTGGATGCACAAGATTGGTTAAAAACCATAATTGGACAAGAATAAAGCTAGGGAGGACGAAAATGACCTAAATGTTCAACCAATGACACAAATGAACTTATTGGATGCACAAGATTGGTTAAAAATCCTAATTGGACAAGAATAAGCCTTGGGAGGACGAAGATGACCTAAATGTTAATCCAATGACACAAATACACCTATTGGATGCTCAAGATTGGTTAAAAACCCTAATTGGAAAAGAATAAGTCTTTCGAGGAGGAAAATGCCCTAAATGTTCATCCAATGACACAAACACACCTATTGGATGCACAAGATTGTTTAAAAACCCTAATTGGACAAGAATAAGCCTAGGGAAGACCAAAATGACCTAACTGTTCATTCAATGACACAAATGAACTTATTGGATGCACAAGATTGGTTAAAAACCCTAATTGGACAAGAATAAGCCTTGGGGGATGAAAATGACCTAAATGTTCATCCAATGACAGAAACACACCTATTGGAAGCACAAGATTGGTTAAAAACCCTAATTGGACAAGAATAAGCCTAGGGAGGACAAAAATGACCTAAATGTTAATCCAATGACACAAACACACCTATTGGATGCACAAGATTGGTTAAAAACCCTAATTGGACAAGAATAAGCCTAGGGAGGACGAAAATGACTTAAATGTTCATCCAATGACACAAATACACCTATTGGATGAAAATGATTGGTTAAAAACCCTAATTGGACAAGAATAAGCCGAGGGAGGACGAAAATGACCTAAATGTTCGTCCAATGACACAAATACACCTATTGGATGCACATGATTGGTTAAAAACCCTAATTGGACAAGAATAAGCCGAGGGAGGACGAAAATGACCTAAATGCACATCCAATGACACAAATAAACTTATTGGATGCACAAGATTGGTTAAAAACCCTAATTGGACAAGAATAAGGCTAGGGAGGACAAAAATGACATAAATGTTAATCCAATGACACAAACACACCTATTGGATGCACAAGATTGGTTAAAAACCATAATTGGACAAGAATAAAGCTAGGGAGGACGAAAATGACCTAAATGTTCATCCAATGACACAAATGAACTTATTGGATGCACAAGATTGGTTAAAAACCCTAATTGGACAAGAATAAGGCTAGGGAGGACGAAAATGACCTAAATGTTCATCCAATGACACAAATGAACTTATTGGATGCACAAGATTGGTTAAAAACCCTAATTGGACAAGAATAAGCCTTGGGAGGACGAAAATGACCTAAATGTTCATCCACTGTCACGAATTAACTTATTGGATGCACAAGATTGGTTAAAAACCCTAATTGGACAAGAATAAGCCTTGGGAGGACGAAAATGCCCTACATGTTCATCCAATGACACAAACACACCTATTGGATGCACAAGATTGTTTAAAAACCCTAATTGGACAAGAATAAGCCTAGGGAGGACCAAAATGACCTAAATGTTCATTCAATGACACAAATGAACTTATTGGATGCACAAGATTGGTTAAAAACACTAACTGGACAATAATTAGCCTACGGAAGACGAAAATGACCTAAATGTAAATCCAATGACACAACCACACCTATAGGATGCACAAGATTGGTTAAAAACCCTAATTGGACAAGAATAAACCTAGGGAGGACGAAAATGACCTAAATGTTAATCCAATGACACAAATACACCTATTGGATGCACAAGATTGGTTAAAAACCCTAATTGGACAAGAATAAGCCAAGGGAGGACGAAAATGCCCTAAATGATAATTCAATGACACAAACACCTATTGGATGCACAAGATTGGTTAAAAACCCTAATTGGACAAGAATAAGCCTAGGGAGGACAAAAATGACCTAAATGTTAATCCAATGACACAAACACACCTATTGGATGCACAAGATTGGTTAAAAACCCTAATTGGACAAGAATAAAGCTAGGGACAACGAAAATAACCTAAATGTTCATCCAATGACACAAATACACCTATTAGATGCACATGATTGGTTAAAAACCCTAATTGGACAAGAATAAGCCTAGGGAGGATGAAAATGACCTAAATGTTCATCCAATGACACAAAGGAACTTATTGGATGCACAAGATTGGTTAAAAACCCTAATTGGACAAGAATAAGCCTTGGGAGGACGAAAATTACCTAAATGTTCATCCAATGACACAAACATACCTATTGGATGCACATGATTGGTTAAAAACCCTAATTGGACATGATTAAGCCTAGGGAGGACGAAAATGACCTAAATGTTCATCCAATGACACAAATCAACTTATTGGATGCACAAGATTGGTTAAAAACCCTAATTTGACAAGAATAAGCCTTGGGAGGACGAAAATGACCTAAATGTTTATCCAATGACACAAACATACCTATTGGATGCACAAGATTGGTTAAAAACACTAACTGGACAATAATTAGCCTACAGAAGACGAAAATGACCTAAATGTAAATCCAATGACACAACCACACCTATAGGATGCACAAGATTGGTTAAAAACCCTAATTGGACAAGAATAAACCTAGGGAGGACGAAAATGAACTAAATGTTAATCCAATGACACAAATACACCTATTGGATGCATATGATTGGTTAAAAACCCTAATTGGACAAGAATAAGCCTAGGGAGGACGAAAATGACCTAAATGTTCATCCAATGTCACAAATGAACTTATTGGATGCACAAGATTGGTTAAAACCCTAATTGGATAAGAATAAGCCTTGGGAAGACGAAAATGACCTAATTGTTCATCCAAGGACACAAACATACCTATTGGATGCACAAGATTGGTTAAAAACCCTAATTGGACATGATTAAGCCTAGGGAGGACGAAATGACCTAAATGTTCATCCAATGACACAAATCAACTTATTGGATGCACAAGATTGGTTAAAAACCCTAATTTGACAAGAATAAGCCTTGGGAGGACGATAATGACCTAAATGTTCATCCAATGACACAAACATACCTATTGGATGCACAAGATTGGTTAAAAACCGTAATTGGACATGAATAAGCCTACGGAAGACGAAAATGACCTAAATGTAAATCCAATGACACAAACACACCTATAGGATGCACAAGATTGGTTAAAAACCCTAATTGGACAAGAATAAGCCAAGGGAGGACGAAAATGCCCTAAATGATAATTCAATGACACAAACACCTATTGGATGCACAAGATTGGTTAAAAACCCTAATTGGACAAGAATAAGCCTAGGGAGGACAAAAATGACCTAAATGTTAATCCAATGACACAAACACACCTATTGGATGCACAAGATTGGTTAAAAACCCTAATTGGACAAGAATAAAGCTAGGGACAACGAAAATAACCTAAATGTTCATCCAATGACACAAATACACCTATTGGATGCACATGATTGGTTAAAAACCCTAATTGGACAAGAATAAGCCTAGGGAGGATGAAAATGACCTAAATGTTCATCCAATGACACAAAGGAACTTATTGGATGCCCAAGATTGGTTAAAAACCCTAATTGGACAAGAATAAGCCTTGGGAGGACGAAAATTACCTAAATGTTCATCCAATGACACAAACATACCTATTGGATGCACACGATTGGTTAAAAACCCTAATTGGACATGATTAAGCCTAGGGAGGATGAAAATGACCTAAATGTTCATCCAATGACACAAATCAACTTATTGGATGCACAATATTGGTTAAAAACCCTAATTTGACAAGAATAAGCCTTGGGAGGACGAAAATGACCTAAATGTTCATCCAATGACAGAAACATACCTATTGGATGCACAAGATTGTTTAAAAACACTAACTGGACAATAATTAGCCTACAGAAGACGAAAATGACCTAAATGTAAATCCAATGACACAACCACACCTATAGGATGCACAAGATTGGTTAAAAACCCTAATTGGACAAGAATAAACCTAGGGAGGACGAAAATGACCTAAATGTTAATCCAATGACACAAATACACCTATTGGATGCACATGATTGGTTAAAAGCCCTAATTGGACAAGAATAAGCCTAGGGAGGACGAAAATGACCTAAATGTTCATCCAATGTCACAAATGAACTTATTGGATGCACAAGATTGGTTAAAACCCTAATTGGATAAGAATAAGCCTTAGGAAGACGAAAATGACCTAATTGTTCATCCAAGGACACAAACATACCTATTGGATGCACAAGATTGGTTAAAAACCCTAATTGGACATGATTAAGCCTAGGGAGGACGAAAATGACCTAAATGTTCATCCAATGACACAAATGAACTTATTGGATGCACAAGATTGGATAAAAACCCTAATTGGACAAGAATAAGCCTTTGGAGGACGAAGATGACCTAAATGTTAATCCAATGACACAAACACACCTATTGGATGCACAAGATTGGTTAAAAACCCTAATTGGACAAGAATAAGCCAAGGGAGGACGAAAATGCCCTAAATGATAATCCAATGACACAAACACACCTATTGGATGCACAAGATTGGTTAAAAACCCTAATTGGACAAGAATAAGGCTAGGGAGGACGAAAATGACCTAAATGTTCATCCAATGACACAAATGAACTTATTGGATGCACAAGATTGGTTAAAAACCCTAATTGGACAAGAATAAGCCTAGGGAGGACGAAAATGACCTAAATGTTCAACCAATAACACAAATGAACTTATTGGATGCACAAGATTGGTTAAAAACCCTAATTGGACAAGAATAAGCCTAGGGAGGACGAAAATGACCTAAATGTTCATCCAATGACACAAATGAACTTATTGGATGCACAAGATTGGTTAAAAACCCTAATTGGACAAGAATAAGCCTAGGGAGGACGAAAAAGACCTAAATGTTCAACCAACGACACAAATGAACTTATTGGATGCACAAGGTTGGTTAAAAACCCTAATTGGACAAGAATAAGCCTAGGGAGGACGAAAATGACCTAAATGTTCATCCAATGACACAAATGAACTTATTGGATGCACAAGATTTGTTAAAAACCCTAATTGGACAAGAATATGCCTTGGGTGGACGAAAATGACCTAAATGTTCATCCAATGACACAAACATACCTATTGGATGCACAAGATTGGTTAAAAACCCTAATTGGGCAAGAATAAGCCTAGGGTGGACGAAAATGACCTAAATGTTCATCCAATGACACAAACTCACCTATAGGAAGCACAAGATTGGTTAAAAACCCTAATTGGACATGATTAACCCTAGGGAGGACGAAAATGACCTAAATGTACATCCAATGACGCCAACACACATATTGGATGCACAAGATTGGTTTAAAACCCTAATTGGACAAGAATAAGCCTAGGGAGGACGAAAATGACCTAAATGTTCATCCAATGACACAAATGAACTTATTGGATGCACAAGATTGGTTAAAAACCCTAATTGGACAAGAATAAGCCTAGGGAGGACCAAAATGACCAAAATGTTCGTCCAATGACACAAACACACCTATTGGATGCACAAGATTGCATAAAAACCCTAATTGGACAAGAATAAAACTAGGGAGGACGAAAATGACCTAAATGTTCCTACAATGACACAAACACACCTATTGGATGCATAAGATTGCATAAAAACCCTAATTGGACAAGAATAAGCCTAGGGAGGACGAAAATGACCTAAATGTTCATCCAATGACACAAATGAACTTATTGGATGCACAAGATTGGTTAAAAACCCTAATTGGACAAGAATAAGCCTAGGGAGGACGAAAATGACCTAAATGTTCACACCTATTGACACAAACACAAATGAACTTATTGGACGCACAAGATTGGTTAAAAACCCTAATTATACAAGAATAAGCCTAGGGAGGACGAAAATGACCTAAATGTTCGTCCAATGACACAAACACACCTATTGGATGCACAAGATTGCATAAAAACCCTAATTGGACAAGAATAAGCCTAGGGAGGACGAAAATGACCTAAATGTTCATCCAATGACACAAATGAACTTATTGGATGCACAAGATTGGTTAAAAACCCTAATTGGACAAGAATAAGCCTAGGGAGGACGAAAATGACCTAAATGTTCATCCAATGACACAAATGAACTTATTGTAAGCACAATATTGGTTAAAAACACTAATTGGACAAGAATAAGCATAGGGAGGACGAAAATTACCTAAATGTTCATCCAATGACACAAACACACATATTGGATGCACAAGATTGCTTAAAACCCTATTTGGATAAGAATAAGACTAGGGAGGACGAAAATGACCTAAATGTTCATCCAATGACACAAATGAACTTATTGGATGCACAAGATTGGTTAAAAACCCAAATTGGACAAGAATAAGCCTAGGGTGGACGAAAATGACCTAAATGTTCGTCCAATGACACAAACACACCTATTGGACGCACAAGATTGCATAAAAACCCTATTTGGACAAAAAAAAGACTAGGGAGGACGAAAATGACCTAAATGTTCCTCCAATGACACAAACACACCTATTGGATGCACAAGATTGCATAAAAACCCTAATTGGACAAGAATAAGACTAGGGAGGACGAAAATGACCTAAATGTTCATCCAATGACACAAATGAACTTATTGTATGCACAAGATTGGTTAAAAACCCTAATTGGACAAGAATAAGCATAGGGAGGACGAAAATTACCTAAATGTTCATCCAATGAAACAAACACACATATTGGATGCACAAGATTGCTTAAAACCCTAATTGGACAAGAATAAAACTAGGGAGGACGAAAATGACCTAAATGATCATCGAATGACACAAATGAACTTATTGGATGCACAAGATTGGTTAAAAACCCTAATTGGACAAGAATAAGCCTAGGGAGGAAAAACATGACCTAAATGTTCATCCAATGACACAAATGAACTTATTGGATGCACATGATTGGTTAAAAACCCTAATTGGACAAGAATAAGCCTAGGGATGACGAAAATGACCTAAATGTTCGTCCAATGACACAAACACACCTATTGGATGCACAAGATTGCATAAAAACCCTAATTGGACAAGAATAAGACTAGGGAGGACGTAAATGACCTAAATGTTCCACCAATGACACAAATGAACTTATTGGTTGCAAAAGATTGGTTAAAAACCCTAATTGGACAAGAATAAGCCTAGGGAGGACGAAAATGACCTAAATGTTCATCCAATGACACAAATGAACTTATTGGATGCACAAGATTGGTTAAAAACCCTAATTGGACAAGAATAAGCCTAGGGAGGACGAAAATGACCTAAATGTTCATCCAATGACACAAATGAACTTATTGGATGAACAAGATTGGTTAAAAACCCTAATTGGACAAGAATAAGCCTAGGGAGGACGAAAATGACCTAAATGTTCATCCAATGACACAAACACACCAATGGGATGCACAAGATTGGTTAAAAACCCTAACTGGACAAGAATAAGCCTAGGGAGGACGAAAATGACTTAAATCTTAATCCAATGACACAAATGAACTTATTGGATGCACAAGATTGCTTAAAACCCTAATTGGATAAGAATAAGACTTGGGAGGACGAAAATGACCTAAATGTTCATCAAATGACACAAACACACCTATTGGATGCACAAGATTGGCTTAAAACCCTAATTGGACAAGAATAAGACTAGGGAGGACGAAAATGACCTAAATGTTCATCCAATGACACAAACACACCTATTGGATGCAAAAGATTGGTTAAAAACCCTAATTGGACAACAATAAGCCTAGGGAGGATGAAAATGACCTAAATGTTCATCTAATGACACAAACGTACCTATTGGATGCACAAGATTGGTTAAAAACCATAATTGCAGAAAACTAAGCCTAGTGAGGACAAAAATAACCTAAATGTTCATCCAATGACACAAATGAACTTATTGGATGCACAAGATTGCTTAAATCCCTAGTTGGACAAGAATAAGACTAGGGAGGACGAAAATGACCTAAATGTTCATCCAATGACACAAACACACCTATTGGATGCACAAGATTGGTTAGAAACCCTAATTGAACAAGAATAAGCGTATGGAGGACGAAAATGACCTAAATGTTCATCCAATGAAACAAATGAACTTATTGGATTCACAAGATTGCTTAAAAACCCTAATTGGACAAGAATAAGCCTAGGGAGGACGAAAATGACCTAAATGTTCATCCAATGACACAAATAAACTTATTGGATGCACAAGATTGGTTAAAAACCCTAATTGGACAAGAATAAGGCTAGGGAGGACAAAAATGACCTAAATGTTAATCCAATGACACAAACACACCTATTGGATGCACAAGATTGGTTAAAAACCATAATTGGACAAGAATAAAGCTAGGGAGGACGAAAATGACCTAAATGTTCATCCAATGACACAAATGAACTTATTGGATGCACAAGATTGGTTAAAAACCCTAATTGGACAAGAATAAGCCTTGGGAGGACGAAAATGACCTAAATGTTCATTCAATGACACAAATGAACTTATTGGATGCACAAGATTTGTTAAAAACCCTAATTGGACAAGAATAAGCTTAAGGAGGACCAAAATGACCTAAATGTTAATCCAATTACACAAACCCACCTATTGGATGCACAAGATTGGTTAAAAACCCTAATTGGACAAGAATAAGCTTAAGGAGGACCAAAATGACCTAAATGTTCATCCAATGACACAAACACACCAATTGGATGCACAAGATTGGTTAAAAACCGTAATTGGACAAGAAGATGCCTAAGGAAGAAAAAAATGACCTAAATGTTCATCCAATGACACAAACACACCTATTGGTTGCACAAGATTGTTTAAAAACCCTAATTGGACAAGAATAAGTCTAGGGAGGACCAAAATGACCTAAATGTTCATTAAATGGCACAAATGAACTTATTGGATGCACAAGATTGGTTAAAAACCCTAATTGAACAAGGATAAGCCTTGGGAGGACGAAAATGACCTAAATGTTCACCCAATGACACAAATGAACTTATTGGATGCACAAGATTTGTTAAAAACCCTAATTGGACAAGAATATGCCTTGGGTGGACGAAAATGACCTAAATGTTCATCCAATGACACAAACTCACCTATAGGAAGCACAAGATTGGTTAAAAACCCTAATTGGACATGATTAACCCTAGGGAGGACGAAAATGACCTAAATGTACATCCAATGACGCCAACACACATATTGGATGCACAAGATTGGTTTAAAACCCTAATTGGACAAGAATAAGCCTAGGGAGGACGAAAATGACCTAAATGTTCATCCAATGACACAAATGAACTTATTGGATGCACAAGATTGGTTAAAAACCCTAATTGGACAAGAATAAGCCTAGGGTGGACGAAAATGACCTAAATGTTCATCCAATGACACAAACTCACCTATAGGAAGCACAAGATTGGTTAAAAACCCTAATTGGACATGATTAACCCTAGGGAGGACGAAAATGACCTAAATGTACATCCAATGACGCCAACACACATATTGGATGCACAAGATTGGTTTAAAACCCTAATTGGACAAGAATAAGCCTAGGGAGGACGAAAATGACCTAAATGTTCATCCAATGACACAAATGAACTTATTGGATGCACAAGATTGGTTAAAAACCCTAATTGGACAAGAATAAGCCTAGGGAGGACGAAAATGACCTAAATGTTCATCCAATGACACAAATGAACTTATTGGATGCACAAGATTGGTTAAAAACCCTAATTGGACAAGAATAAGCCTAGGGAGGACGAAAATGATCTAAATGTTCCTCCAATGACACAAACACACCTATTGGATGCACAAGATTGCATAAAAACCCTAATTGGACAAGAATAAGACTAGGGAGGACGAAAATAACCTAAATGTTCCTCTAATGACACAAATGAACTAATTGGATGCACAAGGTTGGTTTAAAACCCTAATTGGACAAGAATAAGCCTAGGGAGGACGAAAATGACCTAAATGTTCATCCAATGACACAAATGAACTTATTGGATGCACAAGATTGGTTAAAAACCCTAATTGGACAAGAATAAGCCTAGGGAGGACGAAAATGACCTAAATGTTCATCCAATGACACAAATGAACTTATTGGATGCACAAGATTGGTTAAAAACCCTAATTGGACAAGAATAAGCCTAGGGTGGACGAAAATGACCTAATTGTTCATCCAATGACACAAATAAACTTATTGGATGCACAAGATTGCTTAAAACCCTAATTGTACAAGAATAACCCTAGGGAGGACGAAAATGACCTAAATGTTCATCCAATGACACAAACACACCTATTGGATGCACAAGATTGGTTAAAAACCCTAATTGGACAAAAATAAGCTTAGGGAGGACGAAAATGACCTAAATGTTCATCTAATGACATAAACACACCTATTGGATGCACAAGATTGGTTAAAAACCCTAATTGGACAAGAATAAGCCTAGGGAGGACGAAATGACCTAAATGTTAATCCAATGAAACAAATGAACTTATTGGATGCACAAGATTGGTTAAAAACCCTAATTGGACAAGAATAAGCGTAGGGAGGACGAAAATGACCTAAATGTTCATCCAATGACACAAACACACCTATTGGATGCACAAGATTGGTTAAAAACCCTAATTGGTCAAGAATAAGCCTAGGGAGGACGAAAATGACCTAAATGTTCATCCAATGACACAAATGAACTTATTGGATGCACAAGATTGGTTAGAAACCCTAATTGGACAAGAATAAGCCTAGGGAGGACGAAAATGACCTAAATGTTCATCCAATGACACAAATGAACTTATTGGATGCACAAGATTGCTTATAAATCCTAATTGGACAAGAATAAGCCTAGGGAGGACGAAAATGACCTAAATGTTCATCCAATGACACAAATAAACTTATTGGATGCACAAGATTGCTTATAAACCCTAATTGGACAAGAATAAGACTAGGGAGGACGAAAATGATCTAAATGTTCATCCAATGACACAAATGAACTTATTGGATGCACAAGATTGCTTAAAACCATAATTGGACAAGAATAAGACTAGGGAAGACGAAAATGACCTAAATGTTCATCCAATGACACAAACACACCTATTGGATGCACAAGATTGGTTAGAAACCCTAATTGAACAAGAATAAGCCTAGGGAGGACGAAAATGACTTAAATCTTAATCCAATGACACAAATGAACTTATTGGATGCACAAGATTGCTTAAAACCATAATTGGACAATAATAAGCCTAGGGAGGACGAAAATGACCTAAATGTTCATCCAATGACACAAGTACACCTATTGGATGCACAAGATTGGTTAGAAACCCTAATTGGACAAGAATAAGCCTAGGGAGGACGAAACTGACCTAAATGTTCATCCAATGACACAAACACACCTATTGGATGCACAAGATTGGTTAAAAACCCTAATTGGACAAGAATAAGCATAGGGAGGACGAAAATGACCTAAATGTTCATCCAATGACACAAATAAACTTATTGGATGCACAAGATTGGTTAAAAACCCTAATTGGACAAGAATAAGGCTAGGGAGGACAAAAATGACCTAAATGTAAATCCAATGACACAAACACACCTATTGGATGCACAAGATTGGTTAAAAACCATAATTGGACAAGAATAAAGCTAGGGAGGACGAAAATGACCTAAATGTTCATCCAATGACACAAATGAACTTATTGGATGCACAAGATTGGTTAAAAACCCTAATTGGACAAGAATAAGCCTTGGGAGGACGAAAATGACCTAAATGTTCATTCAATGACACAAATGAACTTATTGGATGCACAAGATTTGTTAAAAACCCTAATTGGACAAGAATAAGCCTAGGGAGGACGAAAATGACCTAAATGTTCATCCAATGACACAAATGAACTTATTGGATGCACAAGATTGGTTGAAAACCCTAATTGGACAAGAATAAGACTAGGGAGGACGAAAATGACCTAAATGTTCCTCCAATGACACAAACACACCTATTGGATGCACAAGATTGCATAAAAACCCTAATTCGACAAGAATAAGACTAGGGAGGACAAAAATGACCTAAATGTTCATCCAATGACACAGATGAATTTATCGGATGCACAAGATTGGTTTAAAACCCTAATTGGACAAGAATAAGCCTAGGGAGGACGAAAATGACCTAAATGTTCATCCAATGACACAAATGAACTTATTGGATGCACAAGATTGGTTAAAAACCCTAATTGGACAAGAATAAGCCTAGGGAGGACGAAAATGACCTAAATCTTCGTCCAATGACACAAACACACCTATTGGATGCACAAGATAGCATAAAAACCCTAATTGGACAAGAATAAGACTAGGGAGGACGAAAATGACCTAAATGTTCCTCCAATGACACAAACACACCTATTGGATGCACAAGATTGCATAAAAACCCTAATTCGACAAGAATAAGACTAGTGAGGACGAAAATGACCTAAATGTTCCTCCAATGACAGAAATGAACTTATTGTATGCACAAGATTGCATAAAAACCCTAATTGGACAAGAATAAGCCTAGGGAGGACGAAAATGACCTAAATGTTCATCCAATGACACAAATGAACTTATTGGATGCACAAGATTGGTTAAAAACCCTAATTGGACAAGAATAAGCCTAGGGAGAACGAAAATGACCTAAATGTTCATCCAATGACACAAATGAACGTATTGGATGCACAAAATTTGTTGAAAACCCTAATTGGACAAGAATAAGCCTAGGGAGGACGAAAATGACCTAAATGTTCATCCAATGACACAAATGAACTTATTGGATGCACAAGATTGGTTAAAAACCCTAATTGGACAAGAATAAGCCTAGGGAGGACGAAAATGACCTAAATGTTCATCCAATGACACAAATGAACTTATTGGATGCACAAGATTGGTTAAAAACCCTAATTAGACAAGAATAAGCCTAGGGAGGACGAAAATGACCTAAATGTTCATCGAATGACACAAATGAACTTATTGGATGCACAAGATAGGTTAAAAACCCTAACTGGACAAGAATAAGCCTAGGGAGGACGAAAATGACCTAAATGTTCGTCCAATGACACAAACACACCTATTGGATGCACAAGATTGCATAAAAACCCTAATTGGACAAGAATAAGAATAGGGAGGACGAAAATGACCTAAATGTTCATCCAATGACACAAATGAACTTATTGGATGCACAAGATTCGTTAAAAACCCTAATTGGACAAGAATAAGCATAGGGAGGATGAAAATGACCTAAATGTTCATCCAATGACACAAACCCACATATTGGATGCACAAGATTGCTTAAAACCCTAATTGGACAAGAATAAGACTAGGGAGGACGAAAATGACCTAAATGTTCATCCAATGACGCAAATGAACTTATTGGATGCACAAGATTGGTTAAAAACCCTAATTGGACAAGAATAAGCCTAGGGAGGACGAAAATGACCTAAATGTTCGTCCAATGACACAAACACACCTATTGGATGCACTAGATTGCATAAAAACCCTAATTGGACAAGAATAAGACTAGGGAGGACGAAAATGACCTAAATGTTCGTCCAATGACACAGACACACCTATTGGATGCACAAGATTGCATAAAAACCCTAATTGGACAAGAATAAGCCTAGGGAGGACGAAAATGACCTAAATGTTCATCCAATGACACAAATGAACTTATTGGATGCACAAGATTGGTTAAAAACCCTAATTGGACAAGAATAAGCCTAGGGAGGACAAAAATGACCTAAATGTTCATCCAATGACACAAATGAACTTATTGGATGAACAAGTTTGGTTAAAAACCCTAATTGGACAAGAATAAGCCTAGGGAGGACGAAAATGACCTAAATGTTCGTCCAATGACACAAATGAACTTATTGGATGCACAAGATTGGTTAAAAACCCTAATTGGACAAGAATAAGCCTAAGGAGGACGAAAATGACCTAAATGTTCATCCAATGACACAAATGAACTTATTGGATGCACAAGATTGGTTAAAAACCCTAATTGGACAAGAATAAGCCTTGGGAGGACGAAAATGACCTAATTGTCCATCCAAGGACACAAACATACCTATTGGATGCACAAGATTGGTTAAAAACACTAATTGGACAAGAATAAGCCTAGGGAGGACGAAAATGACCTAAATGTTTATCCAATGACACAAATGAACTTATTGGATGTACATGATTGGTTAAAAACCCTAATTGGACAAGAATAAGCCTAGGGAGGACGAAAATGACCAAAATGTTCATCCAATGACACAAAGGAACTTATTGAATGCACAAGATTGGTTAAAAACCCTAATTGGACAAGAATAAGCTTTGGGAGGACGAAAATGACCTAAATGTTCATCCAATGACACAAATACACCTATTGGATGCACATGATTGGTTAAAAACCCTAATTGGACAAGAATAAGCATAGGGAGGACGAAAATGACCTAAATGTTCATCCAATGACACAAATAAACTTATTGGATGCACAAGATTGGTTAAAAACCCTAATTGGACAAGAATAAGGCTAGGGAGGACAAAAATGACCTAAATGTAAATCCAATGACACAAACACACCTATTGGATGCACAAGATTGGTTAAAAACCATAATTGGACAAGAATAAAGCTAGGGAGGACGAAAATGACCTAAATGTTCAACCAATGACACAAATGAACTTATTGGATGCACAAGATTGGTTAAAAATCCTAATTGGACAAGAATAAGCCTTGGGAGGACGAAGATGACCTAAATGTTAATCCAATGACACAAACACACCTATTGGATGCACAAGATTGGGTAAAAACCCTAATTGGACAAGAATAAGGCTAGGGAGGACGAAAATGACCTAAATGTTCATCCAATGACACAAATGAACTTATTAGATGTACAAGATTGGGTAAAAACCCTAATTGGACAAGAATAAGCCTAGGGAGGACGAAAATGACCTAAATATTCATCCAATGACACAAAGGAACTTATTGGATGCACAAGATTGGTTAAAAACCCTAATTGGACAAGAATAAGGCTAGGGAGGATGAAAATGACCTAAATGTTCATCCAATGACACAAACACACCTATTGGATGCACAATATTGTTTAAAAATCCTACTTGGACAAGAATAAGCCTAGGGAGGACGAAAATAACCTAAATGTTCATCCAATGACCCAAATAATCCTACTGGTTGCACATGATTGGTTAAAAACCCTAATTGGACAATAATAAGACTAGGGAGGACGAAAATGACCTAAATGTTCATCCAATGACACACATACACCTATTGGATGCACATGATTGGTTAAAAACCCTAATTGGACAAGAATAAGCCTAGGGAGGACGAAAATGACCTAAATGTTCATCCAATGACACAAACACACCTATTGGATGCACAAGATTGGTTAAAAACCCTAATTGGACAAGAAGATGTCTAAGGAAGAAAAAAAATGACCTAAATGTTCATCCAATGACACAAACACACCTCTTGGATGCACAACATTGTTTAAAAACCTTAATTGGACAAGAATAAGTCTAGGGAGGACCAAAATGACCTAAATGTTCATTCAATAACACAAATGAACTTATTGGAAGCACAAGATTGGTTAAAAACCCTAATTGGACAAGAATAAGCCTTGGGAGGACGAAAATGACCTAATTGTCCATCCAAGGACACAAACATACCTATTCGATGCACAAGATTGGTTAAAAACACTAATTGGACAAGAATAAGCCTAGGGAGGACGAAAATGACCTAAATGTTCATCCAATGACACAAATGAACTTATTGGATGTACAAGATTGGTCAAAAACCCTAATTGGACAAGAATAAGCCTAGGGAGGACGAAAATGACCTAAATGTTCATCCAATGACACAAACACACCTATTGGATGCACAAGATTGGTTAAAAACCCTAATTGGACAAGAAGATGCCTAAGGAAGAAAAAAATGACCTATATGTTCATCCAATGACACAAACACACCTATTGGATGCACAAGATTGTTTAAAAACCCTAATTGGACAAGAATAAGCCTAGGGAGGATGAAAATGACCTAAATGTTCATCCAATGACACAAACACACCTATTGGATGCACAATATTGTTTAAAAATCCTACTTGGACAAGAATAAGCCTAGGGAGGACGAAAATAACCTAAATGTTCATCCAATGACCCAAATAATCCTATTGGATGCACATGATTGGTTAAAAACCCTAATTGGACAACAATAAGCCTAGGGAGGACGAAAATGACCTAAATGTTCATCCAGTGACACACATACACCTATTGGAAGCACATGATTGGTTAAAAACCCTAATTGGACAAGAACAAGCCTAGGGAGGACGAAAATGACCTAAATGTTCATCCAATGACACAAACACACCTATTGGATGCACAAGAATGGTTAAAAACCCTAATTGGACAAGAAGATGTCTAAGGAAAAAAAAAATGACCTAAATGTTCATCCAATGACACAAACACACCTCTTGGATGCACAACATTGTTTAAAAACCTTAATTGGACAAGAATAAGTCTAGGGAGGACCAAAATGACCTAAATGTTCATTCAATGACACAAATGAACTTATTGGATGCACAAGATAGGTTAAAAACCCTAATTGAACAAGAATAAGCCTTGGGAGGACGAAAATGACCTAAATGATCATCCAATGTCACGAATTAACTTATTGGATGCACAAGATTGGTTAAAAACCCTAATTGGACAAGAATAAGCCTTGGGAGGACGAAAATGCCCTACATGTTCTTCCAATGACACAAACACACCTATTGGATGCACAAGATTGTTTAAAAACAATAATTGGACAAGAATAAGTCTAGGGAGGACCAAAATGACCTAAAAGTTCATTCAAAGACACAAATGAACTTATTGGATGCACAAGATTTGTTCAAAACCCTAATTGGACAAGAATATGCCTTGGGTGGACGAAAATGACCTAAATGTTCATCCAATGACACAAACATACCTATTGGATGCACAAGATTGGTTAAAAACCCTAATTGGGCAAGAATAAGCCTAGGGTGGACGAAAATGACCTAAATGTTCATCCAATGACACAAACTCACCTATAGGAAGCACAAGATTGGTTAAAAACCCTAATTGGACATGATTAACCCTAGGGAGGACGAAAATGACCTAAATGTACATCCAATGACGCCAACACACATATTGGATGCACAAGATTGGTTAAAAACCCTAATTGGACTAGAATAAGCCTAGGGAGGACGAAAATGACCTAAATGTTCATCCAATGACACAAATGAACTTATTGGATGCACAAGATTGGTTAAAAACCCTAATTGGACAAGAATAAGCCTTGGGAGAACGAAAATGACCTAATTGTCCATCCAAGGACACAAACATACCTATTGGATGCACAAGATTGGTTAAAAACACTAATTGGACAAGAATAAGCCTAGGGAGGACGAAAATGACCTAAATGTTTATCCAATGACACAAATGAACTCATTGGATGTACAAGATTGGTTAAAAACCCTAATTGGACAAGAATAAGCCAAGGGAGAACGAAAATGACCAAAATGTTCATCAAATGACACAAAGGAACTTATTGGATGCACAAGATTGGTTAAAAACCCTAATTGGACAAGAATAAGCCTTGGGAGGACGAAAATGACCTAAATGTTCATCCAATGACACAAATAAACCTATTGGATGCACATGATTGGTTAAAAACCCTAATTGGACAAGAATAAGCCTAGGGAGGACGAAAATGACCTAAATGTTCATCCAATGACACAAATAAACTTATTGGATGCACAAGATTGGTTAAAAACCCTAATTGGACAAGAATAAGGCTAGGGAGGACAAAAATGACCTAAATGTAAATCCAATGACACAAACACACCTATTGGATGCACAAGATTGGTTAAAAACCATAATTGGACAAGAATAAAGCTAGGGAGGACGAAAATGACCTAAATGTTCATCCAATGACACAAATGAACTTATTGGATGCACAAGAATGGTTAAAAACCCTAGTTGGACAAGAATAAGGCTAGGGAGGACGAAAATGACCTAAATGTTCATCCAATGACACAAATGAACTTATTGGATGCACAAGATTGGTTAAAAACCCTAATTGGACAAGAATAATCCTAGAGAGGACGAAAATGACCTAAATGTTCATCCAATGACCCAAAAGAACTTATTGGATGCACAAGATTGGTTAAAAACCCTAATTGGACATGAATAAGCCATGGGAGGACGAAAATGACCTAAATGTTCATCCAATGTCACGAATTAACTTGTTGGATGCACAAGATTCGTTAAAAACCGTAATTGGACAAGAATAAGCCTTGGGAGGACGAAAATGCCCTACATGTTCATCCAATGGCACAAACACACCTATTGGATGCACAAGATTGTTTAAAAACAATAATTGGACAAGAATAAGCCTAGGGAGGACCAAATTTACCTAAATGTTCATTCAATGACACAAATGAACTTATTGGATGTAAAAGATTGGTTAAAAACCCTAATTGGACAAGAATAAGCCTAGGGAGGACGAAAATGACCTAAATGTTTATCCAATGACACAAAGGAACTTATTGGATGCACAAGATTGGTTAAAAACACTAATTGGACAAGAATAAGCCTTGGTAGGACGAAAATGACCTAATTGTTCATCCAATGACACAGAGTAACTTATTGGATGCACAAGATTGGTTAAAAACCCTAATTGGACAAGAATAAGCCTTGGGAGGATGAAAATGACCTAAATGTTAATCCAATGACACAAACACACCTATTGGATGCAAAAGATTGTTTAAAAACCCTACTTGGACAAGAATAAGCCTAGGGAGGACGAAAATAACCTAAATGTTCATCCAATGACACAAATACACCTATTGGATGCACATGATTGGTTAAAAACCCTAATTGGACAAGAATAAGCCTAGGGAGGACGAAAATGACCTAAATGTTCATCCAATGACACAAATAAACTTATTGGATGCACATGATTGGTTAAAAACCCTAGTTGGACAAGAATAAGGCTAGGGAGGACAAAAATGACCTAAATGTAAATCCAATGACACAAACACACCTATTGGATGCACAAGATTGGTTAAAAACCATAATTGGACAAGAATAAAGCTAGGGAGGACGAAAATGACCTAAATGTTCATCCAATGACACAAATGAACTTATTGGATGCACAAGATTGGTTAAAAACCCTAATTGGACAAGAATAAGCCTAGGGAGGACGAAAATGACCTAAATGTTCATCCAATGACACAAACACACCTATTGGATGCACAAGATTGGTTAGAAACCCTAATTGGACAAGAATAAGCCTAGGAAGGACTAAAATGACCTAAATGTTAATCCAATGACACAAATGAACTTATTGGATGCACAAGATTGGTTAAAAACCCTAATTGGACAAGAATAAGCCTAGGGAGGACGAAAATGACCTAAATGTTCATCCAATGACACAAACACACCTATTGGATGCACAAGATTGGTTAAAAACCCTAATTGGACAAGAATAAGCCGAGGGAGGACGAAAATGACCTAAATGTTCATCCAATGACACAAACACACCTATTGGATGCACAAGATTGGTTAGAAACCCTAATTGGACAAGAATAAGCCTAGGGAGGACGAAAATGACCTAAATGTTCATCCAATGACACAAATGAACTTAATGGATGCACTAGATTGGTTAAAAACCCTAATTGGACAAGAATAAGCCTAGAGAGGACGAAAATAACGTAAATGTTCATCCAATGACACAAACACACCTATTGGATGCACAAGATTGGTTAAAAACCCTAATTGGACAAGAATAAGCATAGGGAGGACGAAAATGACCTAAATGTTCATCAAATGACACAAATGAACTTATTGGATGCACAAGATTGGTTAAAAACCCTAATTGGACAAGAATAAGACTAGGGAGGACGAAAATGACCTAAATGTTCATCCAATGACACAAACACACCTATTGGATGTACAAGATTGGTTAGAAACCCTAATTGGACAAGAATACGCCTTGGGAGGACGAAAATGACCTAAATGTTCATCCAATGACACAAATGAACTTATTGGATGCACAAGATTGGTTAAAAACCCTAATTGGACAAGAATAAGCCTAGGGAGGACGAAAATGACCTAAATGTTCATCCAATGACACAAACACACCTATTGGATGCACAAGATTGGTTAGAAACCCTAATTGGACAAGAATAAGCTAAGGGAGGACGAAAATGACCTAAATGTTAATCCAATGACACAAATGAACTTATTGGATGCACAAGATTGGTTAAAAACCATAATTGGACAAGAATAAGCCTAGGGAGGACGAAAATAACCTAAATGTTCATCCAATGACACAAATGAACTTATTGGATGCACAAGATTGGTTAAAAACCCTAATTGGAAAAGAATAAGCCTAGGGAGGACGAAAATGACCTAAATGTTCATCCAATGACACAAATGAACTTATTGGATGCACAAGATTGGTTAAAAACCCTAATTGGACAAGAATAAGCCTAGGGAGGACGAAAATGACCTAAATGTTCATCCAATGACACAAACACACCTATTGGATGCACTTGATTGGTTAAAAACCCTAATTGGACAAGAATAAGCCTAGGGAGGACGAAAATGACCTAAATGTTAATCCAATGACACAAATGAACTTATTGGATGCACAAGATTGCTTAAAACCCTAATTGGACAAGAATAAGACTAGGGAGGACGAAAATGACCTAAATGTTCATCCAATGACACAAACACAACTATTGGATGCACAAGATTGGTTAGAAACCCTAATCGGACAAGAATAAGCCAAGGGAGGACGAAAATGACCTAAATGTTAATCCAATGACACAAATGAACTTATTGGATGCATAAGATTGGTTAAAAACCCTAATTGGACAAGAATAAGCTTAGGGTGGACGAAAATGACCTAATTGTTCATCCAATGACACAAATGAACTTATTGGATGCACATGATTGGTTAAAAACCCTAATTGGACAAGAATAAGCCTAGGAAGGACGAAAATGACCTTAATGTTAATCCAATGACACAAATGAACTTATTGGATGCACAAGATTGGTTAAAAACCCTAATTGGACAAGAATAAGCCTAGGGAGGACGAAAATGACCTAAATGTTCATCCAATGACACAAACACACCTATTGGATGCACAAGATTGGTTAAAAACCCTAATTGGACAAGAATAAGCCTAGGGAGGACGAAAATGACCTAAATGTTAATCCAATGACACAAGCACACCTATTGGATGCACAAGATTGTTTAGAAACCCTAATTGGACAAGAATAAGCCTAGGGAGGACGAAAATGACCTAAATGTTCATCCAATGACACAAATGAACATATTGGATGCACAAGATTGGTTAAAAACCCTAATTGGACTAGAATAAGCCTAGGGAGGACGAAAATGACCTAAATGTTCATCCAATGACACAAATGAACTTATTGGATGCACAAGATTGGTTAAAAACCCTAATTGGACAAGAATAAGCCTTGGGAGAACGAAAATGACCTAATTGTCCATCCAAGGACACAAACATACCTATTGGATGCACAAGATTGGTTAAAAACACTAATTGGACAAGAATAAGCCTAGGGAGGACGAAAATGACCTAAATGTTTATCCAATGACACAAATGAACTCATTGGATGTACAAGATTGGTTAAAAACCCTAATTGGACAAGAATAAGCCTAGGGAGAACGAAAATGACCAAAATGTTCATCAAATGACACAAAGGAACTTATTGGATGCACAAGATTGGTTAAAAACCCTAATTGGACAAGAATAAGCCTTGGGAGGACGAAAATGACCTAAATGTTCATCCAATGACACAAACACACCTATTGGATGCACAAGATTGTTTAAAAACCCTAATTGGACAAGAATAAGTCTAGAAAGGACCAAAATGACCTAAAAGTTCATTCAAAGACACAAATGAACTTATTGGATGCACAAGATTTGTTCAAAACCCTAATTGGACAAGAATATGCCTTGGGTGGACGAAAATGACCTAAATGTTCATCCAATGACACAAACATACCTATTGGATGCACAAGATTGGTTAAAAACCCTAATTGGGCAAGAATAAGCCTAGGGTGGACGAAAATGACCTAAATGTTCATCCAATGACACAAACTCACCTATAGGAAGCACAAGATTGGTTAAAAACCCTAATTGGACATGAATAACCCTAGGGAGGACGAAAATGACCTAAATGTACATCCAATGACGCCAACACACCTATTGGATGCACAAGATTGGTTAAAAACCCTAATTGATCAAGAATAAGCCTAGGGAGGACGAAAATGACCTAAATGTTCATCCAATGACACAAATGAACTTATTGGATGCACAAGATTGGTTAAAAACCCTAATTGGACAAGAATAAGCCTAGGGAGGACGAAAATGACCTAAATGTTCATCCAATGACACAAACACACCTATTGGATGCACAAGATTGGTTAAAAACCCTAATTGGACAAGAATAAGCATTGGGAGGACGAAAATGACCTAAATGTTCATCCAGTGACACAAACTCACCTATTGGATACACAAGATTGGTTAGAAACCCTAATTGGACAAGAATAAGCCTAGGGAGGACGAAAATGACCTAAATTTTCATCCAATGACACAATTGAACTTATTGGATGCACAAGATTTGTTAAAAACCCTAATGGGACAAGAATAAGCCTAGGGAGGACGAAAAAGACCTAAATGTTCATCCAATGTCACAAACACACCTATTGGATGCACAAGATTGGTTAGAAACCCTAATTGGACAAGAATAAGCCTAGGGAGGACGAAAATGACCTAAATGTTAATCCAATGACACAAATGAACTTATTGGATGCACAAGATTGGTTAAAAACCCTAATTGGACAAGAATAAGCCTAGGGAGGACGAAAATGACCTAAATGTTCATCCAATAACACAAACACACCTATTGGATGCACAAGATTGGTTAAAAACCCTAATTGGACAAGAATAAGAATTGGGAGGACCAAAATGACCTAAATGTTCACCCAATGACACAAACACACCTATTGGATAAACAAGACTGGTTAGAAACCCTAATTGGACAAGAATAAGCCTAGGGAGGACGAAAATGACCTAAATATTCATCCAATGACACTAATGAACTTATTGGATGCACAAGATTGCTTAAAATCCTAATTGGACAAGAATAAGACTAGGGAGGACGAAAATGACCTAAATGTTCATCCAATGACAGAAACACACCTATTGGATGCACAAGATTGGTTAGAAACCCTAATTGGACAAGAATAAGCCTTGGGAGGACGAAAATGACCTAAATGTTCATCCAATGACACAAATGAACTTATTGGATGCACAAGATTGGTTAAAAACCCTAATTGGACAAGAATAAGCCTAGGGAGGACGAAAATGACCTAAATGTTCATCCAATGACACAAACACACCTATTGGATGCACAAGATTGGTTAAAAACCCTAATTGGACAAGAATAAACCTTGGGAGGACGAAAATGACCTAAATATTCATCCAATGAAACAAATGAACTTATTGGATGCCTAAGATTGGTTAAAAACCCTAATTGGACAAGAATAAGCCTAGGGTGGACGAAAATGACCTAATTGTTTATCCAATGACACAAATGAACTTATTGGATGCACAAGATTGGTTAAAAACCCTAATTGGACAAGAATAAGCCTAGGGAGGACGGAAATGACCTAAATGTTCATCCAATGACACAAATGAACTTATTGGATGCACAAGATTGGTTAAAAACCCTAATTGGACAAGAATAAGCCTAGGGAGGACGAAAATGACCTAAATGTTCATCCAATGACACAAACACACCTATTGGATGCACAAGATTGGTAAGAAACCCTAATTGGACAAGAATAAGCCTAGGGAGGACGAAAATGACCTAAATGTTAATCCAATGACACAAATGAACTTATAGGATGCACAAGATTGGTTAAAAACCCTAATTGGACAAGAATAAGCCTAGGGAGGACGAAAATAACCTAAATGTTCATCCAATGACACAAATGAACTTATTGGATGCACAAGATTGGTTAAAAACCCTAATTGGACAAGAATAAGCCTAGGGAGGACGAAAATGACCTAAATGTTCATCCAATGACACAAACACACCTATTAAATGCACAAGATTGGTTAGAAACCCTAATTGGACAAGAATAAGCCTTTGGGGGACGAAAATGACCTAAATGTTCATCCAATGACACAAATGAACTTATTGGATGCACAAGATTGGTTAAAAACCCTAATTGGACAAGAATAAGCCTAGGGAGGACGAAAATGACCTAAATGTTCATCCAATGACACAAACACACCTATTGGATGCCCAAGATTGGTTAAAAACCCTAATTGGACAAGAATAAGCCTAAGGTGGACGAAAATGACCTAAATGTTCATCGAATGACACAAATGAACTTATTGGATGCACAAGATTGGTTAAAAACCCTAATTGGACAAGAATAAGCCTAGGGAGGACGAAAATGACCTAAATGTTCATCCAATGACACAAACACACCTATTGGATGCACAAGATGGGTTAAAAACCCTAATTGGACAAGAATAAGCCTAGGGAGGACGAAAATGACCTAAATGTTCATCCAATGACACAAATGAACTTATTGGATGCACAAGATTGGTTAAAAACCCTAATTGGACAAGAATAATCCTAGAGAGGACGAAAATGACCTAAATGTTCATCCAATGACCCAAAAGAACTTATTGGATGCACAAGATTGGTTAAAAACCCTAATTGGACATGAATAAGCCATGGGAGGACGAAAATGACCTAAATGTTCATCCAATGTCACGAATTAACTTGTTGGATGCACAAGATTCGTTAAAAACCGTAATTGGACAAGAATAAGCCTTGGGAGGACGAAAATGCCCTACATGTTCATCCAATGGCACAAACACACCTATTGGATGCACAAGATTGTTTAAAAACAATAATTGGACAAGAATAAGCCTAGGGAGGACCAAATTTACCTAAATGTTCATTCAATGACACAAATGAACTTATTGGATGTAAAAGATTGGTTAAAAACCCTAATTGGACAAGAATAAGCCTAGGGAGGACGAAAATGACCTAAATGTTTATCCAATGACACAAAGGAACTTATTGGATGCACAAGATTGGTTAAAAACACTAATTGGACAAGAATAAGCCTTGGTAGGACGAAAATGACCTAATTGTTCATCCAATGACACAGAGTAACTTATTGGATGCACAAGATTGGTTAAAAACCCTAATTGGACAAGAATAAGCCTTGGGAGGATGAAAATGACCTAAATGTTAATCCAATGACACAAACACACCTATTGGATGCAAAAGATTGTTTAAAAACCCTACTTGGACAAGAATAAGCCTAGGGAGGACGAAAATAACATAAATGTTCATCCAATGACACAAATACACCTATTGGATGCACATGATTGGTTAAAAACCCTAATTGGACAAGAATAAGCCTAGGGAGGACGAAAATGACCTCAATGTTCATCCAATGACAGAAATGAACTTATTGGATGCACAAGATTTGTTAAAAACCCTAGTTGGACAAGAAAATGCCTTGGGTGGACGAAAATGACCTAAATGTTCATCCAATGACACAAACATACCTATTGGATGCACAAGATTGGTTAAAAACCCTAATTGGGCAAGAATAAGCCTAGGGTGGACGAAAATGACCTAAATGTTCATCCAATGACACAAACTCACCTATAGGAAGCACAAGATTGGTTAAAAACCCTAATTGGACATGATTAACCCTAGGGAGGACGAAAATGACCTAAATGTACATCCAATGACGTCAACACACCTATTGGATGCACAAGATTGGTTAAAAACCCTAATTGGACAAGAATAAGCCTAGGGAGGACGAAAATGACCTCAATGTTCATCCAATGACAGAAATGAACTTATTGGATGCACAAGATTTGTTAAAAACCCTAGTTGGACAAGAATATGCCTTGGGTGGACGAAAATGACCTAAATGTTCATCCAATGACACAAACATACCTATTGGATGCACAAGATTGGTTAAAAACCCTAATTGGGCAAGAATAAGCCTAGGGTGGACGAAAATGACCTAAATGTTCATCCAATGACACAAACTCACCTATAGGAAGCACAAGATTGGTTAAAAACCCTAATTGGACATGATTAACCCTAGGGAGGACGAAAATGACCTAAATGTACATCCAATGACGCCAACACACATATTGGATGCACAAGATTGGTTAAAAACCCTAATTGGACTAGAATAAGCCTAGGGAGGACGAAAATGACCTAAATGTTCATCCAATGACACAAATGAACTTATTGGATGCACAAGATTGGTTAAAAACCCTAATTGGACAAGAATAAGCCTTGGGAGAACGAAAATGACCTAATTGTCCATCCAAGGACACAAACATACCTATTGGATGCACAAGATTGGTTAAAAACACTAATTGGACAAGAATAAGCCTAGGGAGGACGAAAATGACCTAAATGTTTATCCAATGACACAAATGAACTCATTGGATGTACAAGATTGGTTAAAAACCCTAATTGGACAAGAATAAGCCAAGGGAGAACGAAAATGACCAAAATGTTCATCAAATGACACAAAGGAACTTATTGGATGCACAAGATTGGTTAAAAACCCTAATTGGACAAGAATAAGCCTTGGGAGGACGAAAATGACCTAAATGTTCATCCAATGACACAAATAAACCTATTGGATGCACATGATTGGTTAAAAACCCTAATTGGACAAGAATAAGCCTAGGGAGGACGAAAATGACCTAAATGTTCATCCAATGACACAAATAAACTTATTGGATGCACATGATTGGTTAAAAACCCTAATTGGACAAGAATAAGGCTAGGGAGGACAAAAATGACCTAAATGTAAATCCAATGACACAAACACACCTATTGGATGCACAAGATTGGTTAAAAACCATAATTGGACAAGAATAAAGCTAGGGAGGACGAAAATGACCTAAATGTTCATCCAATGACACAAATAAACTTATTGGATGCACAAGAATGGTTAAAAACCCTAGTTGGACAAGAATAAGGCTAGGGAGGACGAAAATGACCTAAATGTTCATCCAATGACACAAATGAACTTATTGGATGCACAAGATTGGTTAAAAACCCTAATTGGACAAGAATAATCCTAGAGAGGACGAAAATGACCTAAATGTTTATCCAATGACACAAATGAACTCATTGGATGTACAAGATTGGTTAAAAACCCTAATTGGACAAGAATAAGCCAAGGGAGAACGAAAATGACCAAAATGTTCATCAAATGACACAAAGGAACTTATTGGATGCACAAGATTGGTTAAAAACCCTAATTGGACAAGAATAAGCCTTGGGAGGACGAAAATGACCTAAATGTTCATCCAATGACACAAATAAACCTATTGGATGCACATGATTGGTTAAAAACCCTAATTGGACAAGAATAAGCCTAGGGAGGACGAAAATGACCTAAATGTTCATCCAATGACACAAATAAACTTATTGGATGCACAAGATTGGTTAAAAACCCTAATTGGACAAGAATAAGCCTTCGGAGGACGAAAATGACCGAAATGTTCATCCAATGACACAAATGAACTTATTGGATGCACAAGATTGGTTAAAAACCCTAATTGGACAAGAATAAGCCTAGGGAGGACGAAAATGACCTAAATGTTCATCCAATGACACAAACACACCTATTGGATGCACAAGATTGGTAAGAAACCCTAATTGGACAAGAATAAGCCTAGGGAGGACGAAAATGACCTAAATGTTAATCCAATGACACAAATGAACTTATAGGATGCACAAGATTGGTTAAAAACCCTAATTGGACAAGAATAAGCCTAGGGAGGACGAAAATAACCTAAATGTTCATCCAATGACACAAATGAACTTATTGGATGCACAAGATTGGTTAAAAACCCTAATTGGACAAGAATAAGCCTAGGGAGGACGAAAATGACCTAAATGTTCATCCAATGACACAAACACACCTATTAGATGCACTAGATTGGTTAGAAACCCTAATTGGACAAGAATAAGCCTAGGGAGGACGAAAATGACCTAAATGTTAATCCAATGACACAAATGAACTTATTGGATGCACAAGATTGGTTAAAAACACTAATTGGACAAGAATAATCCTAGGGAGGACGAAAATGACCTAAATGTTCATCAAATGACTAAACACACCTATTGGATGCACAAGATTGGTTAGAAACCCTAATTGGACAAGAATAAGCCTAGGGATGACGAAAATGACCTAAATGTTCATCCAATGACACAAATGAACTTATTGGATGCACAAGATTGGTTAAAAACCCTAATTGGACAAGAATAAGCCTAGGGAGGACGAAAATGACCTAAATGTTCATCCAATGACACAAACACACCTATTGGATGCACAAGATTGGTTAAAAACCCTAACTGGACAAGAATAAGCCTAGGGAGGACGAAGATGACTTAAATCTTAATCCAATGACACAAATGAACTTATTGGATGCACAAGATTGCTTAAAACCCTAATTGGATAAGAATAAGCCTTGGGAGGACGAAAATGACCTAAATGTTCATCAAATGACACAAACACACCTATTGGATGCACAAGATTGGCTTAAAACCCTAATTGGACAAGAATAAGACTGGGGAGGACGAAAATGACCTAAATGTTCATCCAATGACACAAACACACCTATTGGTTGCACAAGATTGGTTAAAAACCCTAATTGGACAACAATAAGCCTAGGGGGGATGAAAATGACCTCAATGTTCATCTAATGACACAAACACACCTATTGGATGCACAAGATTGGTTAAAAACCCTAATTGCACAAAACTAAGCCTAGTGAGGACGAAAATAACCTAAATGTTCATCCAATGACACAAATGAACTTATTGGATGCACAAGATTGCTTAAAACCCTAATTGGACAAGAATAAGACTAGGGAGGACGAAAATGACCTAAATGTTCATCCAATGACACAAACACACCTATTGGATGCACATGATTGGTTAGAAACCCTAATTGAACAAGAATAAGCCTATGGAGGACGAAAATGACCTAAATTTTCATCCAATGAAACAAATGAACTTATTGGATTCACATGATTGCTTAAAAACCCTAATTGGACAAGAATAAGCCTAGGAAGGACGTAAATGACCTAAATGTTCATCCAATGACACAAATGAACTTATTGGATGCACAAGATTGGTTAAAAACCCTAATTGGACAAGAATAAGCCTTGGGAGGACGAAAATGACCTAAATGTTCATCCAATGACACAAAGGAACTTATTGGATGCACAAGATTGGTTAAAAACCCTAATTGGACAAGAATAAGCCTTGGGAGGACGAAAATGACCTAAATGTTCATCCAATGACACAAATACACCTATTGGATGCACATGATTGGTTAAAAACCCTAATTGGACAAGAATAAGCCTAGGGAGGACGAAAATGACCTAAATGTTCATCCAATGACACAAATAAACTTATTGGATGCACATGATTGGTTAAAAACCCTAGTTGGACAAGAATAAGGCTAGGGAGGACAAAAATGACCTAAATGTAAATCCAATGACACAAACACACCTATTGGATGCACAAGATTGGTTAAAAACCATAATTGGACAAGAATAAAGCTAGGGAGGACGAAAATGACCTAAATGTTCATCCAATGACACAAATGAACTTATTGGATGCACAAGAATGGTTAAAAACCCTAGTTGGACAAGAATAAGGCTAGGGAGGACGAAAATGACCTAAATGTTCATCCAATGACACAAATGAACTTATTGGATGCACAAGATTGGTTAAAAACCCTAATTGGACAAGAATAATCCTAGAGAGGACGAAAATGACCTAAATGATCATCCAATGACACAAAGGAACTTATTGGATGCACAAGATTGGTTAAAAACCCTAATTGGACAAGAATAAGCCTTGGGAGGACGAAAATGACCTAAATGATCATCCAATGTCACGAATTAACTTATTGGATGCACAAGATTAGTTAAAAACCCTAATTGGACAAGAATAAGCCTTGGGAGGACGAAAATGCCCTACATGTTCTTCCAATGACACAAACACACCTATTGGATGCACAAGATTGTTTAAAAACAATAATTGGACAAGAATAAGCCTAGGGAGGACCAAAATTACCTAAATGTTCATTCAATGACACAAACGAACTTATTGGATGCACAAGATTTGTTAAAAACCCTTATTGGACAAGAAGAAGCCTAAGGAGGACGAAAATGACCTAAATGTTCATCCAATGACACAAACACACCTATCGGATGCACAAGATTGGTTAAAAACCCTAATTGGACAAGAAGATGCCTAAGGAAGAAAAAAATGACCTAAATGTTCATCCAATGACACAAACACACCTATTGGATGCACAAGATTGTTTAAAAACCCTAATTGGACAAGAATAAGTCTAGGGAGGACCAAAATGACCTAAAAGTTCATTCAAAGACACAAATGAACTTATTGGATGCACAAGATTGGTTAAAAACCCTAATTGAACAAGAATAAGCCTTGGGAGGACGAAAATGACCTAAATGTTCACCCAATGACACAAATGAACTTATTGGATGCACAAGATTTGTTAAAAACCCTAATTGGACAAGAATATGCCTTGGGTGGACGAAAATGACCTAAATGTTGATCCAATGACACAAACATACCTGTTGGATGCACAAGATTGGTTAAAAATCCTAATTGGGCAAGAATAAGCCTAGGGTGGACGAAAATGACCTAAATGTTCATCCAATGACACAAACTCACCTATAGGAAGCACAAGATTGGTTAAAAACCCTAATTGGACATGATTAACCCTAGGGAGGACGAAAATGACCTAAATGTACATCCAATGACGCCAACACACATATTGGATGCACAAGATTGGTTTAAAACCCTAATTGGACAAGAATAAGCCTAGGGAGGACGAAAATGACCTAAATGTTCATCCAATGACACAAATGAACTTATTGGATGCACAAGATTGGTTAAAAACCCTAATTGGACAAGAATAAGCCTAGGGAGGACGAAAATGACCTAAATGTTCATCCAATGACACAAACACACCTATTGGATGCACAAGATTGCATAAATACCCTAATTAGACAAGAATAAGACTAGGGAGGACGAAAATGACCTAAATGTTCCTCCAATGACACAAACACACCTATTGGATGCACAAGATTGCATAAAAACCCAAATTGGACAAGAATAAGACTAGGGAGGACGAAAATGACCTAAATGTTCATCCAATGACACAAATGAACTTATTGGATGCACAAGATTGGTTAAAAACCCTAATTGGACAAGAATAAGACTAGGGAGGACGAAATTGACCTAAATGTTCCTCCAATGACACAAACACACCTATTGGATGCACAAGATTGCATAAAAACCCTAATTGGACAAGGATAAGACTAGGGAGGACGAAAATGACCTAAATGTTCCTCCAATGACACAAATGAACTTATTGTATGCACAAGATTTGTTAAAAACCCTAATTGGACAAGAATAAGACTAGGGAGGACGAAAATGACCTAAATGTTCCTCCAATGACACAAACACACCTATTGGATGCACAAGATTGCTTAAAACCCTAATTGGACAAGAATAAGACTAGGGAGGACGAAAATGACCTAAATGTTCATCCAATGACACAAATGAACTTATTGGATGCACAAGATTGGTTAAAAACCCTAATTGGACAAGAATAAGCCTAGGGAGGACGAAAATGACCTAAATGTTCATCCAATGACACAAATGAACTTATTGGATGCACAAGATTGGTTAAAAACCCTAATTGGGCAAGAATAAGCCTATGGAGGACGAAAATGACCTAAATGTTCATCGAATGACACAAATGAACTTATTGGATGCAAAAGATTGGTTAAAAACCCTAATTGGACAAGAATAAGCCTAGGGAGGACGAAAATGACCTAAATGTTCATCCAATAACACAAATGAACTTATTGGATGCACAAGATTGGTTAAAAACCCTAATTGGACAAGAATAAGTCTTGGGAGGACGAAAATGACCTAAATGTTCATCCAATGACACAAATGAACTTATTGGATGCACAAGATTGGTTAAAAACCCTAATTGGACAAGAATAAGCCTAGGGAGGACGAAAATGACCTAAATGTTCATCCAATGACACAAACACACCTATTGGATGCACAAGATTGGTTAAAAACCCTAATTGGACAAGAATAAGCCTAGGGAGGACGAAAATGACCTAAATGTTCATCCAATGACACAAATACACCTATTGGATGCAAAAGATTGGTTAGAAACCCTAATTGGCCAAGAATAAGCCTAGGGAGGACGAAAATGACCTAAATGTTCATCCAATGACACAAACACACCTATTGGATGCACAAGATTGGTTAAAAACCCTAATTGGACAAGAATAAGCCTAGGGAGGACGAAAATGACCTAAATGTTCATCCAATGACACAAATGAACTTACTAGATGCACAAGATTGCTTAAAAACCCTAATTAGACAAGAATAAGCCTAGGGAGGACGAAAATGACCTAAATGTTCATCCAATGACACAAATACACCTATTGGATGCACAAGATTGGTTAGAAACCCTAATTGGACAAGAATAAGCCTAGGGAGTACGAAAATGACCTAAATGTTCATCCAATGACACAAATGAACTTATTGGATGCACAAGATTGGTTAAAAACCCTAATTGGACAAGAATAAGCCTAGGGAGGACGAAAATGACCTAAATGTTCATCCAATGACACAAATGAACTTATTGGATGCACAAGATTGGTTAAAAACCCTAATTGGACAAGATTAAGCCTAGGGAGGACGAAAATGACCTAAATGTTTATCCAATGACACAAATGAACTTATTGGATGCACAAGATTGGTTAAAAACCCTAATTGGACAACAATAAGCCTTGGGTGGACGAAAATGACCTAAATGTTCATCCAATGACACAAATGAACTTATTGGATGCACAAGATTGGTTAAAAACCCTAATTGGACAAGAATAAGCCTAGGGAGGACGAAAATGACCTAAATGTTCATCCAATGACACAAATGAACTTATTGGATGAACAAGATTGCTTAAAAACCCTAATTGAACAAGAATAAGCCTAGGGAGGACGAAAAATGACCTAAATGTTCATCCAATGACACAAACACACCTATTGGATGCACAAGATTGGTTAAAAACACTAATTGGACAACAATAAGCCTATGGAGGACGAAAATGACCTAAATGTTCATCCAATGACACAAATGAACTTATTGGATGCACAAGATTGGTTAAAAACCCTAATTGGACAAGAGTAAGCCTAGGGTGGACGAAAATCACCTAAGTGTTTATCCAATGACACAAATGAACTTATTGGATGCACAAGATTGGTTAAAAACCCTAATTGGACAAGAATAAGCCTAGGGAGGACGAAAATGACCTAAATGTTCATCCAATGACACAAACACACCTATTGGATGCACAAGATTGGTTAAAAACCCTAATTGGACAAGAATAAGCGTAGGGAGGACGAAAATGACCTAAATGTTCATCCAATGACACAAACACACCTATTGGATGCACAAGATTGGTTAAAAACTCTAATTGGACAAGAATAAGCCTAGGGAGGACGAAAATGACGTAAATATTCATCCAATGATACAAATGAACTTATTGGATGCACAAGATTGCTTAAAAACCCTAATTGGACAAGAATAAGCCTAGGGAGGACGAAAATGACCTAAATGTTCATCCAATGACACAAATGAACTTATTGGATGCACAAGATTGGTTAAAAACCCTAATTGGACAAGAATAAGCCTTGGGAAGACGAAAATGACCAAAATGTTCATCCAATGACACAAATACGCCTATTGGATGCACAAGAATGGTTAAAAACCCTAACTGGACAAGAATAAGCCTAGGGAGGTCAAAAATGACCTAAATGTTTATCCAATGACACAAATGAACTTATTGGATGCACAAGATTGGTTAAAAACCCTAATTGGACAAGAATAAGCCTAGGGTGGACGAAAATGACCTAAATGTTCATCCAATGACACAAATGAACTTATTGGATGCACAAGATTGGTTAAAAACCCTAATTGGACAAGAATAAGCCTAGGGAGGACGAAAATGACCTAAATGTTCATCCAATGACACAAACACACCTATTGGATGCACAAGATTGGTTAGAAACCCTAATTGGACAAGAATAAGCCTAGAATGAACGAAAATGACCTAAATGTTCATCCAATGACACAAACACACCTATTGGATGCACAAGATTGGTTACAAACCCTAATTGGACAAGAATAAGCCTTGGGAGGACGAAAATGACCTAAATGTTCATCCAATGACACACATGAACTTATTGGATGCACAAGATTGGTTAAAAACCCTAATTGGACAAGAATAAGCCTAGGGTGGACGAAAATGACCTAAATGTTCATCCAATGACACAAATGAACTTATTGGATGCACAAGATTGGTTAAAAACCCTAATTGGACAAGAATAAGCCTAGGGAGGACGAAAATGACCTAAATGTTCATCCAATGACACAAATGATTTTATTGGATGCACAAGATTCGTTAAAGTCCCTAATTGGACAAGAATAAGCCTTGGGAGGACGAAAATGACCTAAATGTTCATCCAATGAAACAAATGAACTTATTGGATGCACAAGATTGGTTAAAAACCCTAATTGGATAAGAATAAGCCTTGGGTGAACGAAAATGACCTAAATGTTCATCCAATGACACAAATGAACTTATTGGATGCACAAGATTGGTTAAAAACCCTAATTGGACAAGAATAAGCCTAGGGAGGACGAAAATGACCTAAATGTTCATCCAATGACATAAATGAACATATTGGATGCACAAGATTGGTTAAAAACCCTAATTGGACTAGAATAAGCCTAGGGAGGACGAAAATGACCTAAATGTTCATCCAATGACACAAATGAACTTATTGGATGCACAAGATTGGTTAAAAACCCTAATTGGACAAGAATAAGCCTTGGGAGAACGAAAATGACCTAATTGTCCATCCAAGGACACAAACATACCTATTGGATGCACAAGATTGGTTAAAAACACTAATTGGACAAGAATAAGCCTAGGGAGGACGAAAATGACCTAAATGTTTATCCAATGACACAAATGAACTCATTGGATGTACAAGATTGGTTAAAAACCCTAATTGGACAAGAATAAGGCTAGGGAGAACGAAAATGACCAAAATGTTCATCAAATGACACAAAGGAACTTATTGGATGCACAAGATTGGTTAAAAACCCTAATTGGACAAGAATAAGCCTTGGGAGGACGAAAATGACCTAAATGTTCATCCAATGACACAAATACACCTATTGGATGCACATGATTGGTTAAAAACCCTAATTGGACAAGAATAAGCCTAGGGAGGACGAAAATGACCTAAATGTTCATCCAATGACACAAATAAACTTATTGGATGCACATGATTGGTTAAAAACCCTAATTGGACAAGAATAAGCCTGGGGAGGACGTAAATGACCTAAATGTTCGTCCCATGACACAAACACACCTATTGGATGCACAAGATTGAATAAAAACCCTAATTGGACAAGAATAAGCCTAGGGAGGACGAAAATGACCTAAATGTGCGTCTAATGACACAAATGAACTTATTGGATGCACAAGATTGGTTAAAAACCCTAATTGGACAAGAATAAGCCTAGGGAGGACGAAAATGACCTAAATGTTCGTCCAATGACACAAACACACCTATTGGATGCACAAGATTGCATAAAAACCCTAATTGGACAAGAATAAGACTAGGGAGGACGAAAATGACCTAAATGTTCATCCAATGACACAAATGAACTTATTGGATGCCCAAGATTGGTTAAAAACCCTAATTGGACAAGAATAAGCATAGGGAGGACGAAAATGACCTAAACGTTCATCCAATGACACAAACCCACATATTGGATGCACAAGATTGCTTAAAACCCTAATTGGACAAGAATAAGACTAGGGAGGACGAAAATGACCTAAATGTTCATCCAATGACACAAATGAACTTATTGAATACACAAGATTGGTTAAAAACCCTAATCGGACAAGAATAAGCCTAGGGAGGACGAAAATGACCTAAATGTTCATCCAATGACACAAATGAACTTATTGGATGCACAAGATTGGTTAAAAACCCTAATTGGACAAGAATAAGCCTTGGGAGGACGAAAATGCCCTACATGTTCTTCCAATGACACAAACACACCTATTGGATGCACAAGATTGTTTAAAAACAATAATTGGACAAGAATAAGCCTAGGGAGGACCAAAATTACCTAAATGTTCATTCAATGACACAAATGAACTTATTGGATGCACAAGATTTGTTAAAAACCCTTATTGGACAAGTATAAGCCTAAGGAGGACGAAAATGACCTAAATGTTCATCCAATGACACAAACACACCTATTGGATGCACAAAATTGGTTAAAAACCGTAATTGGACAAGAATAAAGCTAGGGAGGACGAAAATGACCTAAATGTTCATCCAATGACACAAATGAACTTATTGGATGCACAAGATTGGTTAAAAACCCTAATTGGACAAGAATAAGCCTTGGGAGGACGAAAATGCCCTACATGTTCTTCCAATGACACAAACACACCTATTGGATGCACAAGATTGTTTAAAAACAATAATTGGACAAGAATAAGCCTAGGGAGGACCAAAATTACCTAAATGTTCATTCAATGACACAAATGAACTTATTGGATGCACAAGATTTGTTAAAAACCCTTATTGGACAAGAATAAGCCTAAGGAGGACGAAAATGACCTAAATGTTCATCCAATGACACAAACACACCTATCGGATGCACAAGATTGGTTAAAAACCCTAATTGGACAAGAAGATGCCTAAGGAAGAAAAAAATGACCTAAATGTTCATCCAATGACACAAACACACCTATTGGATGCACAAGATTGTTTAAAAACCCTAATTGGACAAGAATAAGTCTAGGGAGGACCAAAATGACCTAAAAGTTCATTCAAAGACACAAATGAACTTATTGGATGCACAAGATTGGTTAAAAACCCTAATTGAACAAGAATAAGCCTTGGGAGGACGAAAATGACCTAAATGTTCACCCAATGACACAAATGAACTTATTGGATGCACAAGATTTGTTAAAAACCCTAATTGGACAAGAATATGCCTTGGGTGGACGAAAATGACCTAAATGTTGATCCAATGACACAAACATACCTGTTGGATGCACAAGATTGGTTAAAAATCCTAATTGGGCAAGAATAAGCCTAGGGTGGACGAAAATGACCTAAATGCTCATCCAATGACACAAACTCACCTATAGGAAGCACAAGATTGGTTAAAAACCCTAATTGGACATGATTAACCCTAGGGAGGACGAAAATGACCTAAATGTACATCCAATGACGCCAACACACCTATTGGATGCACAAGATTGGTTATAAACCCTAATTGGACAGGAATAAGCCTAGGGAGGACGAAAATGACCTAAATGTTCATCCAATGACACAAATGAACTTATTGGATGCACAAGATTGGTTAAAAACCCTAATTGGACAAGAATAAGCCTTGGGAGGACGAAAGTGACCTAAATGTTCATCCAATGACACAAAGTAACTTATTGAATGCACAAGATTGGTTAAAAACCCTAATTGAACAAGAATAAGTCTTGGGAGGACGAAAATGACCTAAATGTTCATCCAATGACACACATACACCTATTGGAAGCACATGATTGGTTAAAAACCCTAATTGGACAAGAATAAGCCTAGGGAGGACGAAAATGACCTAAATGTTCATCCAATGACACAAACACACCTATTGGATGCACAAGATTGGTTAAAAACCCTAATTGGACAAGAAGATGTCTAAGGAAAAAAAAATGACCTAAATGTTCATCCAATGACACAAACTCACCTCTTGGATGCACAACATTGTTTAAAAACCTTAATTGGACAAGAATAAGTCTAGGGAGGACCAAAATGACCTAAATGTTCATTCAATGACACAAATGAACTTATTGGATGCACAAGATAGGTTAAAAACCCTAATTGAACAAGAATAAGCCTTGGGAGGACGAAAATGACCTAAATGATCATCCAATGTCACGAATTAACTTATTCGATGCACAAGATTGGTTAAAAACCCTAATTGGACAAGAATAAGCCTTGGGAGGACGAGAATGCCCTACATGTTCTTCCAATGACACAAACATACCTATTGGATGCACAAGATTGTTTAAAAACAATAATTGGACAAGAATAAGCCTAGGGAGGACCAAAATTACCTAAATGTTCATTCAATGACACAAATGAACTTATTGGATGCACAAGATTTGTTAAAAACCCTTATTGGACAAGAATAAGCCTAAGGAGGACAAAAATGACCTAAATGTTCATCCAATGACACAAACACACCTATCGGATGCACAAGATTGGTTAAAAACCCTAATTGGACAAGAAGATGCCTAAGGAAGAAAAAAATGACCTAAATGTTCATCCAATGACACAAACACACCTATTGGATGCACAAGATTGTTTAAAAACCCTAATTGGACAAGAATAAGTCTAGGGAGGACCAAAATGACCTAAAAGTTCATTCAAAGACACAAATGAACTTATTGGATGCACAAGATTTGTTCAAAACCCTAATTGGACAAGAATATGCCTTGGGTGGACAAAAATGACCTAAATGTTCATCCAATGACACAAACATACCTATTGGATGCACAAGATTGGTTAAAAACCCTAATTGGGCAAGAATAAGCCTAGGGTGGACGAAAATGACCTAAATGTTCATCCAATGACACAAACTCACCTATAGGAAGCACAAGATTGGTTAAAAACCCTAATTGGACATGATTAACCCTAGGGAGGACGAAAATGACCTAAATGTACATCCAATGACGCCAACACACATATTGGATGCACAAGATTGGTTAAAAACCCTAATTGGACTAGAATAAGCCTAGGGAGGACGAAAATGACCTAAATGTTCATCCAATGACACAAATGAACTTATTGGATGCACAAGATTGGTTAAAAACCCTAATTGGACAAGAATAAGCCTTGGGAGAACGAAAATGACCTAATTGTCCATCCAAGGACACAAACATACCTATTGGATGCACAAGATTGGTTAAAAACACTAATTGGACAAGAATAAGCCTAGGGAGGACGAAAATGACCTAAATGTTTATCCAATGACACAAATGAACTCATTGGATGTACAAGATTGGTTAAAAACCCTAATTGGACAAGAATAAGCCAAGGGAGAACGAAAATGACCAAAATGTTCATCAAATGACACAAAGGAACTTATTGGATGCACAAGATTGGTTAAAAACCCTAATTGGACAAGAATAAGCCTTGGGAGGACGAAAATGACCTAAATGTTCATCCAATGACACAAATAAACCTATTGGATGCACATGATTGGTTAAAAACCCTAATTGGACAAGAATAAGCCTAGGGAGGACGAAAATGACCTAAATGTTCATCCAATGACACAAATAAACTTATTGGATGCACAAGATTGGTTAAAAACCCTAATTGGACAAGAATATGCCTAGGGAGGACGAAAATGACCTAAATGTTCATCCAATGACACAAATGAACTTATTGGATGCACAAGATTGCTTAAAAACCCTAATTGGACAAGAATAAGCCTAGGGAGGACGAAAATGACCTAAATGTTCATCCAATGACACAAATACACCTATTGGATGCACAAGATTCGTTAGAAACCCTAATTGGACAAGAATAAGCCTAAGGAGGACGAAACTGACCTAAATGTTCATCCAATGACACAAATACACCTATTGGATGCACAAGATTGGTTAAAAACCCTAATTGGACAAGAATATGCCTAGGGAGGACGAAAATGACCTAAATGTTCATCCAATGACACAAATGAACTTATTGGATGCACAAGATTGCTTAAAAACCCTAATTGGACAAGAATAAGCCTAGGGAGGACGAAAATGACCTAAATATCCATCCAATGAAACAAATACACCTATTGGATGCACAAGATTCGTAAGAAACCCTAATTGGACAAGAATAAGCCTAGGGAGGACGAAAATGACCTAAATGTTCATCCAATGACACAAACACACCTATTGGATGCACAAGATTGGTTAAAAACCCTAATTGGACAAGAATAAGCCTAGGGTGGACGAAAATGACCTAAATGTTTATCCAATGACACAAATGAACTTATTGGATGCACAAGATTGGTTAAAAACCCTAATTGGACAAGAATAAGCCTAGGGAGGACGAAAATGACCTAAATGGTCATCCAATGACACAAATGAACTTATTGGATGCACAAGATTGCTTAAAAACCCTAATTGGACAAGAATAAGCCTAGGGAGGACGAAAATGACCTAAATGTTCATCCAATGACACAAATACACCTATTGGATGCACAAGATTGGTTAGAAACCCTAATTGGACAAGAATAAGACTAGGGAGGACGAAAATGACCTAAATGTTCATCCAATGACACAAATGAACTTATTGGATGCACAAGATTGGTTAAAAACCCTAATTGGACAAGAATAAGCCTAGGGAGGACGAAAATGACCTAAATGTTCATCCAATGACACAAATGAACTTATTGGATGCACAAGATTGGTTAAAAACCCTAATTGGACAAGAATAAGCCTAGGGAGGACGAAAATGACCTAAATGTTCATCCAATGACACAAATATACTTATTGGATGCACAAGATTGGTTAAAAACCCTAATTGGACAAGAATAAGCCTAGGGAGGACGTAAATGACCTAAATGATCCACCAATGACACAAATGAACTTATTGGATGCACAAGGTTGGTTAAAAACCCTAATTGGACAAGAATAAGCCTAGGGAGGACGAAAATGACCTAAATGTTCATCCAATGACACAAATGAACTTATTGGATGCACAAGATTGGTTAAAAACCTTAATTGGACAAGAATAAGCCTAGGGAGTACGAAAATGACCTAAATGTTCATCCAATGACACAAATGAACTTATTGGATGCACAAGATTGGTTAAAAACCCTAATTGGACAAGAATAAGCCTAGGGAGGACGAAAATGACCTAAATGTTCATCCAATGACACAAACTCACCTATTGGATGCACAAGATTGGTTAGAAACCCTAATTGCACAAGAATAAGCCTAGGAAGGACGAAAATGACCTAAATGTTCATCCAATGACACAAATGAACTTATTGGATGCACAAGATTGGTTAAAAACCCTAATTGGACAAGAATAAGCCTAGGGAGGACGAAAATGACCTAAATGTTCATCCAATGACACAAACACACCTATTGGATGCACAAGATTGGTTAAAAACCCTAATTGGACAAGAAAAAGCATAGGGAGGACGAAAATGACCTAAATGTTCATCCAATGACACAAATGAACTTATTGGATGCACAAGATTGGTTAAAAACCCTAATTGGACAAGAATAAGCCTAGGGAGGACGAAAATGACCTAAATGTTAATCTAATGACACAAACACACCTATTGGATGCACAAGATTGGTTAGAAACCCTAATTGGACAAGAATAAGCCTAGGGAGGACGAAAATGACCTAAATGTTCATCCAATGACACAAACACACCTATTGGATGCACAAGATTGGTTAAAAACCCTAATTGGACAAGAATAAGCCTAGGGAGGACGAAAATGACCTAAATGTTCATCCAATGACACAAATGAACTTATTGGATGCACAAGATTGGTTAAAAACCCTAATTGGACAAGAATAAGCCTAGGGAGGACGAAAATGACCTAAATGTTCATCCAATGACGCAAACACACCTATTGGATGCACAAGACTGGTTAGCAACCCTAATTGGACAAGAATAAGCCTAGGGAGGACGAAAATGACCTAAATGTTCATCCAATAACACAAACACGCCTATTGGATGCACAAGATTGGTTAAAAACCCTAATTGGACAAGAATAAGCCTAGGGTGGACGAAAATGACCTAAATGTTTATCCAATGACACAAATGAACTTATTGGATGCACAAGATTGGTTAAAAACCCTAATTGGACAAGAATAAGCCTAGGGAGGACGAAAATGACCTAAATGTTCATCCAATGACACAAACACACCTATTGGATGCAAAAGATTGGTTAAAAACCCTAATTGAACAAGAATAAGCCTAGGGAGTACGAAAATGACCTAAATGTTCATCCAATGACACAAATACACCTATTGGATGCACAAGATTGGTTAGAAACCCTAATTGAACAAGAATAAGCCTAGGGAGTACGAAAATGACCTAAATGTTCATCCAATGACACAAACACACCTAATGGATGCACAAGATTGGTTAAAAACCCTAATTGGACAAGAATAAGCCTTGGGAGGACGAAAATGACCTAAATGTTCATCCAATGACACAAATGAACTTATTGGATGCACAAGATTGGTTAAAAACCCTAATTGGACAAGAATAAGCCTAGGGTGGACGAAAATGACCTAAATGTTTATCCAATGACACAAATGAACTTATTGGATGCACAAGATTGGTTAAAAACCCTAATTGGACAGGAATAAGCCTAGGGAAGACGAAAGTGACCTAAATGTTCATCCAATGACACAAATGAACTTATTGGATGCACAAGATTGCTTAAAAACCCTAATTGGACAAGAATAAGCCTAGGGAGGACGAAAATGACCTAAATGTCCATCCAATGACACAAATACACCTATTGGATGCACAAGATTGGTTAAAAACCATAATTGGACAAGAATATGCCTAGAGAGGACGAAAATGACCTATATGTCCATCCAATGACACAAATACACCTATTGGATGGACAAGATTCGTTAGAAACCCTAATTGGACAAGAATAAGCCTAGGGAGGACGAAACTGACCTAAATGTTCATCCAATGACACAAACACACCTATTGGATGCACAAGATTGGTTAAAAACCCTAATTGGACAAGAATAAGCCTAGGGTGGACGAAAATGACCTAAATGTTTATCCAATGACACAAATGAACTTATTGGATGCACAAGATTGGTTAAAAACCCTAATTGGACAAGAATAAGCCTAGGGAGGACGAAAATGACCTAAATGTTCATCCAATGACACAAACACACCTATTGGATGCACAAGATTGGTTAAAAACCCTAATTGGACAAGAATAATCCTAGGGAGGACAAAAATGACCTAAATGTTCATCCAATGACACAAATGAACTTATTGGATGCACAAGATTGGTTAAAAACCCTAATTGGACAAGAATAAGCCTAGGGAGGACGAAAATGACCTAAATGTTCATCCAATGACATAAATGAACATATTGGATGCACAAGATTGGTTAAAAACCCTAATTGGACTAGAATAAGCCTAGGGAGGACGAAAATGACCTAAATGTTCATCCAATGACACAAATGAACTTATTGGATGCACAAGATTGGTTAAAAACCCTAATTGGACAAGAATAAGCCTTGGGAGAACGAAAATGACCTAATTGTCCATCCAAGGACACAAACATACCTATTGGATGCACAAGATTGGTTAAAAACACTAATTGGACAAGAATAAGCCTAGGGAGGACGAAAATGACCTAAATGTTTATCCAATGACACAAATGAACTCATTGGATGTACAAGATTGGTTAAAAACCCTAATTGGACAAGAATAAGGCTAGGGAGAACGAAAATGACCAAAATGTTCATCAAATGACACAAAGGAACTTATTGGATGCACAAGATTGGTTAAAAACCCTAATTGGACAAGAATAAGCCTTGGGAGGACGAAAATGACCTAAATGTTCATCCAATGACACAAATACACCTATTGGATGCACATGATTGGTTAAAAACCCTAATTGGACAAGAATAAGCCTAGGGAGGACGAAAATGACCTAAATGTTCATCCAATGACACAAATAAACTTATTGGATGCACATGATTGGTTAAAAACCCTAGTTGGACAAGAATAAGGCTAGGGAGGACAAAAATGACCTAAATGTAAATCCAATGACACAAACACACCTATTGGATGCACAAGATTGGTTAAAAACCATAATTGGACAAGAATAAAGCTAGGGAGGACGAAAATGACCTAAATGTTCATCCAATGACACAAATGAACTTATTGGATGCACAAGAATGGTTAAAAACCCTAGTTGGACAAGAATAAGGCTAGGGAGGACGAAAATGACCTAAATGTTCATCCAATGACACAAATGAACTTATTGGATGCACAAGATTGGTTAAAAACCCTAATTGGACAAGAATAATCCTAGAGAGGACGAAAATGACCTAAATGATCATCCAATGACACAAAGGAACTTATTGGATGCACAAGATTGGTTAAAAACCCTAATTGGACAAGAATAAGCCTTCGGAGGACGAAAATGACCTAAATGATCATCCAATGTCACGAATTAACTTATTGGATGCACAAGATTGGTTAAAAACCCTAATTGGACAAGAATAAGCCTTGGGAGGACGAAAATGCCCTACATGTTCTTCCAATGACACAAACACACCTATTGGATGCACAAGATTGTTTAAAAACAATAATTGGACAAGAATAAGCCTAGGGAGGACCAAAATTACCTAAATGTTCATTCAATGACACAAATGAACTTATTGGATGCACAAGATTTGTTAAAAACCCTTATTGGACAAGAATAAGCCTAAGGAGGACGAAAATGACCTAAATGTTCATCCAATGACACAAACACACCTATCGGATGCACAAGATTGGTTAAAAACCCTAATTGGACAAGAAGATGCCTAAGGAAGAAAAAAATGACCTAAATGTTCATCCAATGACACAAACACACCTATTGGATGCACAAGATTGTTTAAAAACCCTAATTGGACAAGAATAAGTCTAGGGAGGACCAAAATGACCTAAAAGTTCATTCAAAGACACAAATGAACTTATTGGATGCACAAGATTGGTTAAAAACCCTAATTGAACAAGAATAAGCCTTGGGAGGACGAAAATGACCTAAATGTTCACCCAATGACACAAATGAACTTATTGGATGCACAAGATTTGTTAAAAACCCTAATTGGACAAGAATATGCCTTGGGTGGACGAAAATGACCTAAATGTTGATCCAATGACACAAACATACCTGTTGGATGCACAAGATTGGTTAAAAATCCTAATTGGGCAAGAATAAGCCTAGGGTGGACGAAAATGACCTAAATGTTCATCCAATGACACAAACTCACCTATAGGAAGCACAAGATTGGTTAAAAACCCTAATTGGACATGATTAACCCTAGGGAGGACGAAAATGACCTAAATGTACATCCAATGACGCCAACACACCTATTGGATGCACAAGATTGGTTATAAACCCTAATTGGACAGGAATAAGCCTAGGGAGGACGAAAATGACCTAAATGTTCATCCAATGACACAAATGAACTTATTGGATGCACAAGATTGGTTAAAAACCCTAATTGGACAAGAATAAGCCTTG
>JBBPBR010000004.1:23004529-23017565 GCA_037974775.1 Cicer pinnatifidum | reverse complement strand
ATAAGCCTAGGGAGGACGAAAATGACCTAAATGTTCATCCAATGACACAAACATACCTATTGGATGCACAAGATTGGTTAAAAACCCTAATTTGTAAAGAATAAGCCTAGGGAGGACGAAAATGACCTAAATGTTCATCGAATGACACAAATGAACTTATTGGATGCACAAGATTGGTTAAAAACCCTAATTTGACAAGAATAAGCCAAGGGAGGACGAAACTGCCATAAATGTTCATTCAATGACACAAACACACCTATTAGATGCACAATATTGTTTAAAAACCCTAATTGGACAAGTATAAGCCAAGGGAGGACGAAAATGCCCTAAATGATAATCTTATGACCTAAACACACCTATTGGATGCACAAGATTGGTTAAAAACCCTAATTGGACAAGAATAAGCCTAGGGAGAACAAAAATGACCTAAATGATAATCCAATGACACAAACACACCTATTAGATGCACAAGATTGGTTAAAAACCCTAATTGTACAAGAATAAGCCTAGGGAGGACAAAAATTACCTAAATGTTAATCCATTGACACGAATTAACTTATTGGATGCACAAGATTGGTTAAAAACCCTAATTGGACAAGAATAAGCCTTGGGAGGACCAAAATGACCTAAATGTTCATTCAATGACACAAATTAACTTATTGGATGCACAAGATTGTTTAAAAACCCTAATTAGACAAGAATAAGCCTTGGGAGGATGAGAATGACCTAAATGTTCATCCAATGACACAAACACACCTATTGGATGCCCAATATTGTTTAAAAACCCTAATTGGACAAGAATAAGCCTTGGGAGGACAAAAATGACCTAAATGTTAATCCAATGACTCAAATACACCTATTGGATGCACATGATTGGTTAAAAACCCTAATTGGACAAGTATAAGCCTAGGGAGGACGAAAATGACCTAAATGTTCATCCAATGACACAAACACACCTATTGGATACACAAGATTGGTTAAAAACCCTAGTTGGACAAGAATAAGCCAAGGGAGGACGAAAATGCCCTAAATGATAATCCAATGACACAAACACACCTATTGGATGCACATGATTGGTTCAAAACCCTAATTGGACAAGAATAAGCCTAGGGAGGACGAAAATGACCTAAATGTTCATCCAATGACACAAATGAACTTATTGGATGCACAAGATTGGTTAAAAATCCTAATTGGACAATAATAAGCCTAAGGAGGAAGAAAATGACCTATATGTTAATCCAATGACACCAACACACCTATAGGATGCACAATATTGGTTAAAAACCCTAATTGGACAAGAATAAGCCTAGGGAGGACGAAAATGCCCTAAATGTTAATCCAATGACACGAATTAACTTATTGGATGCACAAGATTGGTGAAAAACCCTAATTGGACAAGAATAAGCCTTGGGAGGAAAAAAATGACCTAAATGTTCATCCAATGACACAAATTAACTTATTGGATGCACAAGATTGGTTAAAAACCCTAATTGGACAACAATAAGCCTTGGGAGGACGAAAATGCCCTAAATGTTCATTCAATGACACAAACACACCTATTGGATGCACAAGATTGTTTAAAAACCCTAATTGGACAAGAATAAGCCTAGGGAGAACCAAAATGACCTAAATGTTCATTCAATGACACAAATGAACTTATTGGATGCACAAGATTTGTTAAAAATCCTAATTGGACAAGAATAAGCCTAAGGAGGACAAAAATGACCTAAATGTTCATCCCATGACACAAACACACCTATTGGATGCACAAGATTGGTTGAAACCCCTAATTGAACAAGAAGATGCCTAATGAAGACGAAAATGACCTAAATGTTCATCCAATGACACAAACACACCTATTGGATGCATAGGATTGTTTAAAAACCCTAATTGGACAAGAATAAGTCTAGGGAGGACCAAAATGACCTAAATGTTCATTCAATGACAAAAATGAACTTATTGGATGCACAAGATTGGTTAAAAACCCTAATTGGACCAGAATAAGCCTTGGGAGGACGAAAATGACCTAAATGTTTATCCAATGACACAAACACACCTATTGGATGCACAAGATTGTTTAAAAACTCTAATTGGACAAGTATAAGCCAAGGGAGGACGAAAATGCCCTAAATGATAATCTAATGACACAAACACACCTATTGGATGCACAAGATTGGTTAAAAACCCTAATTGCACAAGAATAAGCCTAGGGAGGACGAAAATGACATAAATGATAATCCAATGACACAAACACACCTATTGGATGCACAAGATTGGTTAAAAACCATACTTGGACAACAATAAAGCTAGGGAGGACGAAAATGACCTAAATGTTCATCCAATGACACAAATGAACTTATTGGATGCACAAGATTGTTTAAAAACATAATTGGACAAAAATAAGCCTAGGGAGGACCAAAATGACCTAAATGTTCATTCAATGACACAAATGAACTTATTGGATGCACAAGATTTGTTAAAAACCCTAATTGGACAAGAATAAACCTAAGGAGGACCAAAATGACCTAAATGTTAATCCAATTACACAAACACACCTATTGGATGCACAAGATTGGTTAAAAACCCTAATTGGATAAGAATAAGCCAAGGGAGGACGAAAATGCCCTAAATGATAATCCAATGACACAAACACACCTATTGGATGCACAAGATTGGTTAAAAACCCTAATTGGACAAGAATAAGCCTAGGGAGGACGAAAATGACCTAAATGTTCATCCAATGACACAAATGAACTTATTGGATGCACAAGATTGGTTAAAAACCCTAATGGGACAAGAATAAGCCTTGGGAGGACGAAAGTGACCTAAATGTTCATCCAATGACACAAAGTAACTTATTGAATGCACAAGATTGGTTAAAAACCCTAATTGAACAAGAATAAGTCTTGGGAGGACGAAAATGCCCTAAATGTTCATCCAATGACACAAACACACCTATTGGATGCACAAGATTGTTTAAAAACCCTAATTGGACAAGAATAAGCCTAGGGAGGACGAAAATAACCTAAATGTTCATCCAATGACACAAAGGAACTTATTGGATGCACAAGATTGGTTAAAAACCCTAATTGGACAAGAATAAGCCTTGGGAGTACGAAAGTGACCTAAATGTTCATCCAATGACACAAAGTAACTTATTGAATGCACAAGATTGGTTAAAAACCCTAATTGGATAAGAATAAGCCAAGGGAGGACGAAAATGCCCTAAATGATAATCCAATGACACAAACACACCTATTGGATGCACAAGATTGGTTAAAAACCCTAATTGGACAAGAATAAGCCTAGGGAGGACCAAAATGACCTAAATGTTCATCCAATGACACAAATGAACTTATTGGATGCACAAGATTGGTTAAAAACCCTAATTGGACAAGAATAAGCCTTGGGAGGACGAAAGTGACCTAAATGTTCATCCAATGACACAAACACACCTATTGGATGCACAAGATTGTTTAAAAACCCTAATTGGAGAAGAATAAGCCTAGGGAGGACCAAAATGACCTAAATGTTCATTCAATGACACAAATGAACTTATCGGATGCAAAAGATTTGTAAAAAACCCTAATTGGACAAGAATAAACCTAAGGAGGACCAAAATGACCTAAATGTTAATCCAATTACACAAACACACCTATTGGATGCACAAGATTCGTTAAAAACCCTAATTGGATAAGAATAAGCCAAGGGAGGGCGAAAATGCCCTAAATGATAATCCAATGACACAAACACACCTATTGGATGCACAAGATTGGTTAAAAACCCTAATTGGACAAGAATAAGGCTAGGGAGGACGAAAATGACCTAAATGTTCATCCAATGACACAAATGAACTTATTGGATGTACAAGATTGGTTAGAAACCCTAATTGGACAAGAATAAGCCTAGGGAGGACAAAAATGACCTAGATGTTCATCCAATGACACAAAGGAACTTAATAGATGCACAAGATTGGTTAAACACCCTAATTGGACAAGAATAAGATTTGGGAGGACCAAAATGACCTAAATGTTCATTCAATTGCACAAATGAACTTATTGGATTCACAAGATTGGTTAAAAGCCCTAATTGGACAAGAATAAGCCTTGGGAGGATGAAAATGACCTAAATGTTCATCCAATGACACAAACACACCTATAGGATGCACAAGATTTGTTAAAAACCCTAATTGGACAAGAATAAGCCTTGGGAGGAAGAAAATGACCTAGATGTTCATCCAATGACACAAACACACCTATTGGATGCACAAGATTGTTTAAAAACCCTAATTGGACAAGAATAAGCCTTGGGAGGACGAAAATGCCCTAAATGATAATCCAATGACTCAAACACACATATTGGATGCACAAGATTGGTTAAAAACCCTAATTAGACAAGAATAAGCCTAGGGAGGACAAAAATGACCTAAATGTTAATCCAATGACTCAAATACACCTATTGGATGCACATGATTGGTTAAAAACCCTAATTGGACAAGTATAAGCCTAGGGAGGACGAAAATGACCTAAATGTTCATCCAATGAAACAAACACACCTATTGGATACACAAGATTGGTTAAAAACCCTAATTGGACAAGAATAAGCCAAGGGAGGACGAAAATGCCCTAAATGAAAATCCAATGACACAAACACACCTATTGGATGCACATGATTGGTTCAAAACCCTAATTGGACAAGAATAAGCCTAGGGAGGACGAAAATGACCTAAATGTTCATCCAATGACACAAATGAACTTATTGGATCCACAAGATTGGTTAAAAATCTTAATTGGACAATAATAAGCCTAAGGAGGACGAAAATGACCTATATGTTAATCCAAAGACACCAACACACCTATAGGATGCACAATATTGGTTAAAAACCCTAATTGGACAAGAATAAGCCTAGGGAGGACGAAAATGCCCTAAATGTTAATCCAATGACACAAATTAACTTATTGGATGCACAAGATAGGTTAAAAACCCTAATTCGACAACAATAAGCGTTGGGAGGACGAAAATGCCCTAAATGTTCATTCAATGACACAAACACACCTATTGGATGCACAAGATTGTTTAAAAACCCTAATTGGACAAGAATAAGCCTAGGGAGGACCAAAATGACCTAAATGTTCATTCAATGACACAAATGAACTTATTGGATGCACAAGATTTGTTAAAAACCCTAATTGGAAAAGAATAAGCCTAAGGAGGACGAAAATGACCTAAATGTTCATCCCATGACACAAACACACCTATTGGATGCACAAGATTGGTTAAAAACCCTAATTGGACAAGAAGATGCCTAAGGAAGACAAAATGGACCTAAATGTTCATCCAATGACTCAAACACACCTATTGGATGCACAGGATTGTTTAAAAACCCTAATTGGACAAGAATAAGTCTAGGGAGGACCAAAATGACCTAAATGTTCATTCAATGACAAAAATGAACTTATTGGATGCACAAGATTGGTTAAAAACCCTAATTGGACAAGAATAAGCCTTGGGAGGACGAAAATGACCTAAATGTTTATCCAATGACACAAACACACCTATTGGATGCACAAGATTGTTTAAAAACCCTAATTGGACAAGTATAAGCCAAGGGAGGACGAAAATGCCCTAAATGATAATCCAATGACACAAACACACCTATTGGATGCACAAGATTGGTTAAAAACCCTAATTGGACAAGAATAAGCCTAGGGAGGACGAAAATGACCTAAATGTTCATCCAATGACACAAATGAACTTATTGGATGCACAAGATTGTTTAAAAACCTTAATGGGACAAGTATAAGCCTAGGGAGGACGAAAATGACCTAAATGTTCATCCAATGACACAAATGAACTTATTGGATGCACAAGATTGGTTAAAAACCCTAATTGGACAAGAATAAGCCTAGGGAGGACGAAAATGACCTAAATGTTCATCCAATGACACAAATACACCTATTCGATGCACAAGATTGGTTAGAAACCCTAATTGGACAAGAATAAGCCTATGGAGGACGAAAATGACCTAAATGTTCATCCAATGACACAAATGAACTTATTGGATGCACAAGATTGCTTAAAAACCCTAATTGGACAAGAATAAGCCTAGGGAGGACGAAAATGACCTAAATGTTCATCCAATGACACAAATACACCTATTGGATGCACAAGATTGGTTAAAAACCCTAATTGGACAAGAATAAGCCTAGGGAGGACGAGAATGACCTAAATGTTCATCCAATGACACAAATGAACTTATTGGATGCACAAGATTGCTTAAAAACCCTAATTGGACAAGAATAAGCCTAGGGAGGACGAAAATGACCTAAATGTTCATCCAATGACACAAATACACCTATTGGATGCACAAGATTGGTTAAAAACCCTAATTGGACAAGAATAAGCCTAAGAAGGACGAAAATGACCTAAATGTTCATCCAATGACACAAATGAACTTATTGGATGCACAAGATTGGTTAAAAACCCTAATTGGACAAGAATAAGCCTAGGGAGGACGAAAATGACCTAAATGTTCATCCAATGACACAAATGAACTTATTGGATGCACAAGATTGCTTAAAAACCCTAATTGGACAAGTATAAGCCTAGGGAGGACGAAAATGATCTAAATGTTCATCCAATGACACAAACACACCTATTGGATGCAAAAGATTGGTTAAAAACCCTAATTGGACAAGAATAAGCCTAGGGAGGACGAAAATGACCTAAATGTTTATCCAATGACACAAATGAACTTATTGGATGCACAAGATTGGTTAAAAACCCTAATTGGACAAGAATAAGCCTAGGGAGGACGAAAATGACCTAAATGTTCATCCAATGACACAAATGAACTTATTGGATGCACAAGATTGGTTAGAAACCCTAATTGGACAAGAATAAGCCTAGGGTGGGTGAAAATGACCTAAATGTTTATCCAATGACACAAATGAACTTATTGGATGCACAAGATTGGTTAAAAACCCTAATTGGACAAGAATAAGCCTAGGGAGGACGAAAATGACCTAAATGTTCATCCAATGACACAAATGAACTTATTGGATGCACAAGATTGCTTAAAAACCCTAATTGGACAAGAATAAGCCTAGGGAGGACGAAAATGACCTAAATGTTCATCCAATGACACAAAGACACCTATTGGATGCACAAGATTGATTAAAAACCCTAATTGGACAAGAATATGCCTAGGGAGGACGAAAATGACCTAAATGTTCATCCAATGACACAAATGAACTTATTGGATGCACAAGATTGGTTAAAAACCCTAATTGGACAAGAATAAGCCTAGGGAGGACGAAAATGACCTAAATGTTCATCCAATGACACAAACACACATATTAGATGCACCAGATTGCTTAAAACCCTAATTGGACAAGAATAAGCCTAGGGAGGACGAAAATGACCTAAATGTTCGTCCAATGACACAAACACACCTATTGGATGCACAAGATTGCATAAAAACCCTAATTGGACAAGAATAAGACTAGGGAGGACGAAAATGACCTAAATGTTCGTCCAATGAAACAAACACACCTATTGGATGCCCAAGATTGCATAAAAACCCTAATTGGACAAGAATAAGACTAGGGAGGACGAAAATGACCTAAATGTTCGTCCAATGACACAAACACACCTATTGGATGCACAAGATTGCATAAAAACCCTAATTGGACAAGAATAAGACTAGGGAGGACGAAAATGACCTAAATGTTCATCCAATGACACAAACACACATATTGGATGCACAAGATTGCTTAAAACCCTAATTGGACAAGAATAAGACTAGGGAGGACGGAAATGACCTATATGTTCAACCAATGACACAAATGAACTTATTGGATGCACAAGGTTGGTTAAAAACCCTAACTGGACAAGAATAAGCCTAGGGAGGACGAAAATGACCTAAATGTTCATCCAATGACACAAATGAACTTATTGGATGCACAAGATTGGTTAAAAACCCTAATTGGACAAGAATAAGCCTTGGGAGGACGAAAGTGACCTAAATGTTCATCCAATGACACAAAGTAACTTATTGAATGCACAAGATTGGTTAAAAACCCTAATTGAACAAGAATAAGTCTTGGGAGGACGAAAATGCCCTAAATGTTCATCCAATGACACAAACACACCTATTGGATGCACAAGATTGTTTAAAAACCCTAATTGGACAAGAATAAGCCTAGGGAGGACGAAAATAACCTAAATGTTCATCCAATTACACAAAGGAACTTATTGGATGCACAAGATTGGTTAAAAACCCTAATTGGAAAAGAATAAGCCTTGGGAGGACGAAAGTGACCTAAATGTTCATCCAATGACACAAAGTAACTTATTGAATGCACAAGATTGGTTAAAAACCCTAATTGGATAAGAATAAGCCAAGGGAGGACGAAAATGCCCTAAATGATAATCCAATGACACAAACACACCTATTGGATGCACAAGATTGGTTAAAAACCCTAATTGGACAAGAATAAGCCTAGGGAGGACCAAAATGACCTAAATGTTCATCCAATGACACAAATGAACTTATTGGATGCACAAGATTGGTTAAAAACCCTAATTGGACAAGAATAAGCCTTGGGAGGACGAAAGTGACCTAAATGTTCATCCAATGACACAAACACACCTATTGGATGCACAAGATTGTTTAAAAACCCTAATTGGAGAAGAATAAGCCTAGGGAGGACCAAAATGACCTAAATGTTCATTCAATGACACAAATGAACTTATCGGATGCAAAAGATTTGTAAAAAACCCTAATTGGACAAGAATAAACCTAAGGAGGACCAAAATGACCTAAATGTTAATCCAATTACACAAACACACCTATTGGATGCACAAGATTCGTTAAAAACCCTAATTGGATAAGAATAAGCCAAGGGAGGGCGAAAATGCCCTAAATGATAATCCAATGACACAAACACACCTATTGGATGCACAAGATTGTTTAAAAACCCTAATTGGACAAGAATAAGCCTAGGGAGGACGAAAATAACCTAAATGTTCATCCAATGACACAAAGGAACTTATTGGATGCACAAGATTGGTTAAAAACCCTAATTGGACAAGAATAAGCCTTGGGAGTACGAAAGTGACCTAAATGTTCATCCAATGACACAAAGTAACTTATTGAATGCACAAGATTGGTTAAAAACCCTAATTGGATAAGAATAAGCCAAGGGAGGACGAAAATGCCCTAAATGATAATCCAATGACACAAACACACCAATTGGATGCACAAGATTGGTTAAAAACCCTAATTGGACAAGAATAAGCCTAGGGAGGACGAAAATGACCTAAATGTTCATCCAATGACACAAATGAACTTATTGGATGCACAAGATTGGTTAGAAATCCTAATTGGACAATAATAAGCCTAAGGAGGACGAAAATGACCTATATGTTAATCCAATGACACCAACACACCTATAGGATGCACAATATTGGTTAAAAACCCTAATTGGACAAGAATAAGCCTAGGGAGGACGAAAATGCCCTAAATGTTAATCCAATGACACGAATTAACTTATTGGATGCACAAGATTGGTGAAAAACCCTAATTGGACAAGAATAAGCCTTGGGAGGACGAAAATGACCTAAATGTTCATCTAATGACACAAATTAACTTATTGGATGCACAGGATAGGTTAAAAACCCTAACTGGACAACAATAAGCCTTGGGAGGACGTAAATGCCCTAAATGTTCATTCAATGACACAAACACACCTATTGGATGCACAAGATTGTTTAAAAACCCTAATTGGACAAGAATAAGCCTAGGGAGGACCAAAATGACCTAAATGTTCATTCAATGACACAAATGAACTTATTGGATGCACAAGATTTGTTAAAAACCCTAATTGGAAAAGAATAAGCCTAAGGAGGACGAAAATGACCTAAATGTTCATCCCATGACACAAACACACCTATTGGATGCACAAGATTGGTTAAAAACCCTAATTGGACAAGAAGATGCCTAAGGAAGACGAAATTGACCTAAATGTTCATCCAATGACTCAAACACACCTATTGGATGCACAGGATTGTTTAAAAACCCTAATTGGACAAGAATAAGTCTAGGGAGGACCAAAATGACCTAAATGTTCATTCAATGACAAAAATGAACTTATTGGATGCACAAGATTGGTTAAAAACCCTAATTGGACAAGAATAAGCCTTGGGAGGACGAAAATGACCTAAATGTTTATCCAATGACACAAACACACCTATTGGATGCACAAGATTGTTTAAAAACCCTAATTGGACAAGTATAAGCCAAGGGAGGAAGAAAATGCCCTAAATGATAATCCAATGACACAAACACACCTATTGGATGCACAAGATGGGTTAAAAACCCTAATTGCACAAGAATAAGCCTAGGGAGGACGAAAATGACATAAATGATAATCCAATGACACAAACACACCTATTGGATGCACAAGATAGGTTAAAAACTATAATTGGACAAGAATAAAGCTAGGGAGGACGAAAATGACCTAAATGTTCATCCAATGACACAAATGAACTTATTGGATGCACAAGATTGGTTAAAAACCCTAATTGGACAAGAATAAGTCTTGGGAGGACGAAAATGCCCTAAATGTTCATCCAATGACACAAACACACCTATTGGATGCACAAGATTGTTTAAAAACCCTAATTGGAGAAGAATAAGCCTAGGGAGGACCAAAATGACCTAAATGTTCATTCAATGACACAAATGAACTTATCGGATGCAAAAGATTTGTAAAAAACCCTAATTGGACAAGAATAAACCTAAGGAGGACCAAAATGACCTAAATGTTAATCCAATTACACAAACACACCTATTGGATGCACAAGATTCGTTAAAAACCCTAATTGGATAAGAATAAGCCAAGGAAGGGCGAAAATGCCCTAAATGATAATCCAATGACACAAACACACCTATTGGATGCACAAGATTGGTTAAAAACCCTAATTGGACAAGAATAAGGCTAGGGAGGACGAAAATGACCTAAATGTTCATCCAATGACACAAATGAACTTATTGGATGTACAAGATTGGTTAGAAACCCTAATTGGACAAGAATAAGCCTAGGGAGGACAAAAATGACCTAGATGTTCATCCAATGACACAAAGGAACTTAATAGATGCACAAGATTGGTTAAACACCCTAATTGGACAAGAATAAGATTTGGGAGGACCAAAATGACCTAAATGTTCATTCAATTGCACAAATGAACTTATTGGATTCACAAGATTGGTTAAAAGCCCTAATTGGACAAGAATAAGCCTTGGGAGGATGAAAATGACCTAAATGTTCATCCAATGACACAAACACACCTATAGGATGCACAAGATTTGTTAAAAACCCTAATTGGACAAGAATAAGCCTTGGGAGGAAGAAAATGACCTAGATGTTCATCCAATGACACAAACACACCTATTGGATGCACAAGATTGTTTAAAAACCCTAATTGGACAAGAATAAGCCTTGGGAGGACGAAAATGCCCTAAATGATAATCCAATGACTCAAACACACATATTGGATGCACAAGATTGGTTAAAAACCCTAATTAGACAAGAATAAGCCTAGGGAGGACAAAAATGACCTAAATGTTAATCCAATGACTCAAATACACCTATTGGATGCACATGATTGGTTAAAAACCCTAATTGGACAAGTATAAGCCTAGGGAGGACGAAAATGACCTAAATGTTCATCCAATGAAACAAACACACCTATTGGATACACAAGATTGGTTAAAAACCCTAATTGGACAAGAATAAGCCAAGGGAGGACGAAAATGCCCTAAATGAAAATCCAATGACACAAACACACCTATTGGATGCACATGATTGGTTCAAAACCCTAATTGGACAAGAATAAGCCTAGGGAGGACGAAAATGACCTAAATGTTCATCCAATGACACAAATGAACTTATTGGATCCACAAGATTGGTTAAAAATCTTAATTGGACAATAATAAGCCTAAGGAGGACGAAAATGACCTATATGTTAATCCAAAGACACCAACACACCTATAGGATGCACAATATTGGTTAAAAACCCTAATTGGACAAGAATAAGCCTAGGGAGGACGAAAATGCCCTAAATGTTAATCCAATGACACAAATTAACTTATTGGATGCACAAGATAGGTTAAAAACCCTAATTCGACAACAATAAGCGTTGGGAGGACGAAAATGCCCTAAATGTTCATTCAATGACACAAACACACCTATTGGATGCACAAGATTGTTTAAAAACCCTAATTGGACAAGAATAAGCCTAGGGAGGACCAAAATGACCTAAATGTTCATTCAATGACACAAATGAACTTATTGGATGCACAAGATTTGTTAAAAACCCTAATTGGAAAAGAATAAGCCTAAGGAGGACGAAAATAACCAAAATGTTCATCCCATGACACAAACACACCTATTGGATGCACAAGATTGGTTAAAAACCCTAATTGGACAAGAAGATGCCTAAGGAAGACGAAATTGACCTAAATGTTCATCCAATGACTCAAACACACCTATTGGATGCACAAGATTGTTTAAAAACCCTAATTGGACAAGAATAAGTCTAGGGAGGACCAAAATGACCTAAATGTTCATTCAATGACAAAAATGAACTTATTGGATGCACAAGATTGGTTAAAAACCCTAATTGGACAAGAATATGCCTTGGGAGGACGAAAATGACCTAAATGTTTATCCAATGACACAAACACACCTATTGGATGCACAAGATTGTTTAAAAACCCTAATTGGACAAGTATAAGCCAAGGGAGGACGAAAATGCCCTAAATGATAATCCAATGACACAAACACACATATTGGATGCACAAGATTGGTTAAAAACCCTAATTGCACAAGAATAAGCCTAGGGAGGACGAAAATGACATAAATGAAAATCCAATGACACAAACACACCTATTGGATGCACAAGATTGGTTAAAAACCATACTTGGACAAGAATAAAGCTAGGGAGGACGATAATGACCTAAATGTTCATC
>JBBPBR010000004.1:22936647-23001727 GCA_037974775.1 Cicer pinnatifidum | reverse complement strand
TTGGGAGGACCAAAATGACCTAAATGTTCATTCAATGACACAAATGAACTTATTGGATGCACAAGATTGGTTAAAAGCCCTAATTGGACAAGAATAAGCCTTGGGAGGATGAAAATGACCTAAATGTTCATCCAATGACACAAACACACCTATTGGATGCACAAGATTTGTTAAAAACCCTATTTGGACAAGAATAAGCCTTGGGAGGAAGAAAATGTCCTAAATGTTCATCCAATGACCCACCTATTGGATGCACAAGATTGGTTAAAAACCCTAATTGGACAAGTATAAGCCAAGGGAGGACGAAAATGACCTAAATGTTAATCCAATGACACAAACACACCTATTGGATGCACAAGATTGGTTAAAAACCCTAATTGAACAAGAATAAGCCTTGGGTGGATGAAAATGACCTAAATGTTAATCCAATGACACAAATGAACTTATTGGATGCACAAGATTGGTTAAAAATCCTAATTGGACAATAATAAGCCTAAGGAGGATGAAAATGACCTATATGTTAATCCAATGACACAAACACACCTATAGGATGCACAATATTGGTTAAAAACCCTAATTGGACAAGAATAAGTCTTGGGAGGACGAAAATGCCCTAAATGTTCATCCAATGACACAAACACACCTATTGGATACACAAGATTGTTTAAAAACCCTAATTGGAGAAGAATAAGCCTAGGGAGGACCAAAATGACCTAAATGTTCATTCAATGACACAAATGAACTTATCGGATGCAAAAGATTTGTAAAAAACCCTAATTGGACAAGAATAAACCTAAGGAGGACCAAAATGACCTAAATGTTAATCCAATTACACAAACACACCTATTGGATGCACAAGATTCGTTAAAAACCCTAATTGGATAAGAATAAGCCAAGGAAGGGCGAAAATGCCCTAAATGATAATCCAATGACACAAACACACCTATTGGATGCACAAGATTGGTTAAAAACCCTAATTGGACAAGAATAAGGCTAGGGAGGACGAAAATGACCTAAATGTTCATCCAATGACACAAATGAACTTATTGGATGTACAAGATTGGTTAAAAACCTTAATTGGACAAGAATAAGCCTAGGGAGGACAAAAATGACCTAGATGTTCATCCAATGACACAAAGGAACTTAATGGATGCACAAGATTGGTTAAAAACCCTAATTGGACAAGAATAAGATTTGGGAGGACCAAAATGACCTAAATGTTCATTCAATGACACAAATGAACTTATTGGATGCACAAGATTGGTTAAAAGCCCTAATTGGACAAGAATAAGCCTTGGGAGGATGAAAATGACCTAAATGTTCATCCAATGACACAAACACACCTATAGGATGCACAAGATTTGTTAAAAACCCTAATTGGACAAGAATATGCCTTGGGAGGAAGAAAATGACCTAGATGTTCATCCAATGACACAAACACACCTATTGGATGCACAAGATTGTTTAAAAACCCTAATTGGACAAGAATAAGCCTTGGGAGGACGAAAATTCCCTATATGATAATCCAATGACTCAAACACACATATTGGATGCACAAGATTGGTTAAAAACCCTAATTAGACAAGAATAAGCCTAGGGAGGACAAAAATGACCTAAATGTTAATCCTATGACTCAAATACACCTATTGGATGCACATGATTGGTTAAAAACCCTAATTGGACAAGTATAAGCCTAGGGAGGACGAAAATGACCTAAATGTTCATCCAATGACACAAACACACCTATTGGATACACAAGATTGGTTAAAAACCCTAATTGGACAAGAATAAGCCAAGGGAGGACGAAAATGCCCTAAATGATAATCCAATGACACAAACACACCTATTGGATGCACATGATTGGTTCAAAACCCTAATTGGACAAGAATAAGCCCAGGGAGGACGAAAATGACCTAAATGTTCATCCAATGACACAAATGAACTTATTGGATGCACAAGATTGGTTAAAAATCCTAATTGGACAATAATAAGCCTAAGGAGGACGAAAATGACCTATATGTTAATCCAATGACACCAACACACCTATAGGATGCACAATATTGGTTAAAAACCCTAATTGGACAAGAATAAGCCTAGGGAGGACGAAAATGCCCTAAATGTTAATCCAATGACACGAATTAACTTATTGGATGCACAAGATTGGTGAAAAACCCAAATTGGACAAGAATAAGCCTTGGGAGGACAAAAATGACCTAAATGTTCATCCAATGACACAAATTAACTTATTGGATGCACAAGATAGGTTAAAAACCCTAATTCGACAACAATAAGCGTTGGGAGGACGAAAATGCCCTAAATGTTCATTCAATGACACAAACACACTTATTGGATGCACAAGATTGTTTAAAAACCCTAATTGGACAAGAATAAGCCTAGGGAGGACCAAAATGACCTAAATGTTCATTCAATGACACAAATGAACGTATTGGATGCACAAGATTTGTTAAAAACCCTAATTGGAAAAGAATAAGCCTAAGGAGGACGAAAATGACCTAAATGTTCATCCCATGACACAAACACACCTATTGGATGCACAAGATTGGTTAAAAACCCTAATTGGACAAGAAGATGCCTAAGGATGACGAAATTGACCTAAACGTTCATCCAATGACTCAAACACACCTATTGGATGCACAAGATTGTTTAAAAACCCTAATTGGACAAGAATAAGTCTAGGGAGGACCAAAATGACCTAAATGTTCATTCAATGACAAAAATGAACTTATTGGATGCACAAGATTGGTTAAAAACCCTAATTGGACAAGAATATGCCTTGGGAGGACGAAAATGACCTAAATGTTTATCCAATGACACAAACACACCTATTGGATGCACAAGATTGTTTTGAAAACCCTAATTGGACAAGTATAAGCCAAGGGAGGACGAAAATGCCCTAAATGATAATCCAATGACACAAACACACATATTGGATGCACAAGATTGGTTAAAAACCCTAATTGCACAAGAATAAGCCTAGGGAGGACGAAAATGACATAAATGAAAATCCAATGACACAAACACACCTATTGGATGCACAAGATTGGTTAAAAACCATACTTGGACAAGAATAAAGCTAGGGAGGACGATAATGACCTAAATGTTCATCCAATGACACAAATGAACTTATTGGATGCACAAGATTGGTTAAAAACCCTAATTGGACATGAATAAGCCTTGGGAGGACGAAAACGACCTAAATGTTCATCCAATGACACAAACACACCTATTGGATGCACAAGATTGGTTAAACACCCTAATTGGACAAGAATAAGCCTAGGGAGGACCAAAATGACCTAAATGTTCATTCAATGACACAAATGAACTTATTGGATGCACAAGATTGGTTAAAAACCGTAATTGGATAAGAATAAGCCAAGGGAGGGCGAAAATGCCCTAAGTGATAATCCAATGACACAAACACACCTATTGGATGCACAAGATTGGTTAAAAACCCTAATTGGACATGAATAAGGCTAGGGATGACGAAAATGACCTAAATGTTCTTCCAATGACACAAATGAACTTATTGGATGTACAAGATTGGTAAAAAACCCTAATTGGACAAGAATAAGCCTAGGGAAGACAAAAATGACCTAGATGTTCATCCAATGACACAAAGGAACTTAATGGATGCACAAGATTGGTTAATAACCCTAATTGGACAAGAATAAGAGTTGGGAGGACCAAAATGACCTAAATGTTCATTCAATGACACAAATGAACTTATTGGATGCACAAGATTGGTTAAAAGCCCTAATTGGACAAGAATAAGCCTTGGGAGGATGAAAATGACCTAAATGTTCATCCAATGACACAAACACACCTATTGGATGCACAAGATTTGTTAAAAACCCTATTTGGACAAGAATAAGCCTTGGGAGGAAGAAAATGTCCTAAATGTTCATCCAATGACCCACCTATTGGATGCACAAGATTGGTTAAAAACCCTAATTGGACAAGTATAAGCCAAGGGAGGACGAAAATGACCTAAATGTTAATCCAATGACACAAACACACCTATTGGATGCACAAGATTGGTTAAAAACCCTAATTGAACAAGAATAAGCCTTGGGTGGATGAAAATGACCTAAATGTTAATCCAATGACACAAATGAACTTATTGGATGCACAAGATTGGTTAAAAATCCTAATTGGACAATAATAAGCCTAAGGAGGATGAAAATGAACTATATGTTAATCCAATGACACAAACACACCTATAGGATGCACAATATTGGTTAAAAACCCTAATTGGACAAGAATAAGTCTTGGGAGGACGAAAATGCCCTTAATGTTCATCCAATGACACAAACACACCTATTGGATACACAAGATTGTTTAAAAACCCTAATTGGAGAAGAATAAGCCTAGGGAGGACCAAAATGACCTAAATGTTCATTCAATGACACAAATGAACTTATCGGATGCAAAAGATTTGTATAAAACCCTAATTGGACAAGAATAAACCTAAGGAGGACCAAAATGACCTAAATGTTAATCCAATTACACAAACACACCTATTGGATGCACAAGATTCGTTAAAAACCCTAATTGGATAAGAATAAGCCAAGGAAGGGCGAAAATGCCCTAAATGATAATCCAATGACACAAACACACCTATTGGATGCACAAGATTGGTTAAAAACCCTAATTGGACAAGAATAAGGCTAGGGAGGACGAAAATGACCTAAATGTTCATCCAATGACACAAATGAACTTATTGGATGTACAAGATTGGTTAAAAAGCTTAATTGGACAAGAATAAGCCTAGGGAGGACAAAAATGACCTAGATGTTCATCCAACGACACAAAGGAACTTAATGGATGCACAAGATTGGTTAAAAACCCTAATTGGACAAGAATAAGATTTGGGAGGACCAAAATGACCTAAATGTTCATTCAATGACACAAATGAACTTATTGGATGCACAAGATTGGTTAAAAGCCCTAATTGGACAAGTATAAGCCTAGGGAGGACGAAAATGACCTAAATGTTCATCCAATGACACAAACACACCTATTGGATACACAAGATTGGTTCAAAACCCTAATTGGACAAGAATAAGCCCATGGAGGACGAAAATGACCTAAATGTTCATCCAATGACACAAATGAACTTATTGGATGCACAAGATTGGTTAAAAATCCTAATTGGACAATAATAAGCCTAAGGAGGACGAAAATGACCTATATGTTAATCCAATGACACCAACACACCTATAGGATGCACAATATTGGTTAAAAACCCTAATTGGACAAGAATAAGCCTAGGGAGGACGAAAATGCCCTAAATGTTAATCCAATGACACGAATTAACTTATTGGATGCACAAGATTGGTGAAAAACCCAAATTGGACAAGAATAAGCCTTGGGAGGACAAAAATGACCTAGATGTTCATCCAATGACACAAATTAACTTATTGGATGCACAAGATAGGTTAAAAACCCTAATTGGACAACAATAAGCGTTGGGAGGACGAAAATGCCCTAAATGTTCATTCAATGACACAAACACACTTATTGGATGCACAAGATTGTTTAAAAACCCTAATTGGACAAGAATAAGCCTAGGGAGGACCAAAATGACCTAAATGTTCATTCAATGACACAAATGAACGTATTGGATGCACAAGATTTGTTAAAAACCCTAATTGGAAAAGAATAAGCCTAAGGAGGACGAAAATGACCTAAATGTTCATCCCATGACACAAACACACCTATTGGATGCACAAGATTGGTTAAAAACCCTAATTGGACAAGAAGATGCCTAAGGATGACGAAATTGACCTAAATGTTCATCCACTGACTCAAACACACCTATTGGATGCACAAGATTGTTTAAAAACCCTAATTGGACAAGAATAAGTCTAGGGAGGACCAAAATGACCTAAAAGTTCATTCAATGACAAAAATGAACTTATTGGATGCACAAGATTGGTTAAAAACCCTAATTGGACAAGAATATGCCTTGGGAGGACGAAAATGACCTAAATGTTTATCCAATGACACAAACACACCTATTGGATGCACAAGATTGTTTAAAAACCCTAATTGGACAAGTATAAGCCAAGGGAGGACGAAAATGCCCTAAATGATAATCCAATGACACAAACACACCTATTGGATGCACAAGATTGGTTAAAAACCCTAATTGCACAAGAATAAGCCTAGGGAGGACGAAAATGACATAAATGATAATCCAATGACACAAACACACCTATTGGATGCACAAGATTGGTTAAAAACCATACTTGGACAAGAATAAAGCTAGGGAGGACGATAATGACCTAAATGTTCATCCAATGACACAAATGAACTTATTGGATGCACAAGATTGTTTAAAAACCCTAATTGGACAAGAATAAGCCTAGGGAGGACCAAAATGACCTAAATGTTCATTCAATGACACAAATGAACTTATTGGATGCACAAGATTTGTTAAAAACCCTAATTGGACAAGAATAAACCTAAGGAGGACCAAGATGACCTAAATGTTAATCCAATGACACAAACACACCTATTGGATGCACAAGATTGGTTAAAAACCCTAATTGGATAAGAATAAGCCAAGGGAGGGCGAAAATGCCCTAAATGATAATCCAATGACACAAACACACCTATTGGATGCACAAGATTGGTTAAAAACCCTAATTGGACAAGAATAAGGCTAGGGAGGACGAAAATGACCTAAATGTTCATCCAATGACACAAATGAACTTATTGGATGTACAAGATTGGTTAAAAACCCTAATTGGACAAGAATAAGCCTAGGGAGGACGAAAATGACCTAAATGTTTATCCAATGACACAAAGGAACTTATTGGATGCACAAGATTGGTTAAAAACCCTAATTGGACAAGAATAAGCCTTGGGAGGACGAAAATGACCTAAATGTTCATCCAATGACACAAACACACCTATTGGATGCACAAGATTGTTTAAAAACCCTAATTGGACAAGAATAAGTCTAGGGAGGACCAAAATGACCTAAATGTTCATTCAATGACAAAAATGAACTTATTGGATGCACAAGATTGGTTAAAAACCCTAATTGGACAAGAATAAGCCTTGGGAGGACGAAAATGACCTAAATGTTTATCCAATGACACAAACACACCTATTGGATGCACAAGATTGTTTAAAAACCCTAATTGGACAAGTATAAGCCAAGGGAGGAAGAAAATGCCCTAAATGATAATCCAATGACACAAACACACCTATTGGATGCACAAGATGGGTTAAAAACCCTAATTGCACAAGAATAAGCCTAGGGAGGACGAAAATGACATAAATGATAATCCAATGACACAAACACACCTATTGGATGCACAAGATAGGTTAAAAACTATAATTGGACAAGAATAAAGCTAGGGAGGACGAAAATGACCTAAATGTTCATCCAATGACACAAATGAACTTATTGGATGCACAAGATTGGTTAAAAACCCTAATTGGACAAGAATAAGTCTTGGGAGGACGAAAATGCCCTAAATGTTCATCCAATGACACAAACACACCTATTGGATGCACAAGATTGTTTAAAAACCCTAATTGGAGAAGAATAAGCCTAGGGAGGACCAAAATGACCTAAATGTTCATTCAATGACACAAATGAACTTATCGGATGCAAAAGATTTGTAAAAAACCCTAATTGGACAAGAATAAACCTAAGGAGGACCAAAATGACCTAAATGTTAATCCAATTACACAAACACACCTATTGGATGCACAAGATTCGTTAAAAACCCTAATTGGATAAGAATAAGCCAAGGAAGGGCGAAAATGCCCTAAATGATAATCCAATGACACAAACACACCTATTGGATGCACAAGATTGGTTAAAAACCCTAATTGGACAAGAATAAGGCTAGGGAGGACGAAAATGACCTAAATGTTCATCCAATGACACAAATGAACTTATTGGATGTACAAGATTGGTTAAAAACCTTAATTGGACAAGAATAAGCCTAGGGAGGACAAAAATGACCTAGATGTTCATCCAATGACACAAAGGAACTTAATGGATGCACAAGATTGGTTAAAAACCCTAATTGGACAAGAATAAGATTTGGGAGGACCAAAATGACCTAAATGTTCATTCAATGACACAAATGAACTTATTGGATGCACAAGATTGGTTAAAAGCCCTAATTGGACAAGAATAAGCCTTGGGAGGATGAAAATGACCTAAATGTTCATCCAATGACACAAACACACCTATTGGATGCACAAGATTTGTTAAAAACCCTATTTGGACAAGAATAAGCCTTGGGAGGAAGAAAATGTCCTAAATGTTCATCCAATGACCCACCTATTGGATGCACAAGATTGGTTAAAAACCCTAATTGGACAAGTATAAGCCAAGGGAGGACGAAAATGACCTAAATGTTAATCCAATGACACAAACACACCTATTGGATGCACAAGATTGGTTAAAAACCCTAATTGAACAAGAATAAGCCTTGGGTGGATGAAAATGACCTAAATGTTAATCCAATGACACAAATGAACTTATTGGATGCACAAGATTGGTTAAAAATCCTAATTGGACAATAATAAGCCTAAGGAGGATGAAAATGAACTATATGTTAATCCAATGACACAAACACACCTATAGGATGCACAATATTGGTTAAAAACCCTAATTGGACAAGAATAAGTCTTGGGAGGACGAAAATGCCCTTAATGTTCATCCAATGACACAAACACACCTATTGGATACACAAGATTGTTTAAAAACCCTAATTGGAGAAGAATAAACCTAGGGAGGACCAAAATGACCTAAATGTTCATTCAATGACACAAATGAACTTATCGGATGCAAAAGATTTGTATAAAACCCTAATTGGACAAGAATAAACCTAAGGAGGACCAAAATGACCTAAATGTTAATCCAATTACACAAACACACCTATTGGATGCACAAGATTCGTTAAAAACCCTAATTGGATAAGAATAAGCCAAGGAAGGGCGAAAATGCCCTAAATGATAATCCAATGACACAAACACACCTATTGGATGCACAAGATTGGTTAAAAACCCTAATTGGACAAGAATAAGGCTAGGGAGGACGAAAATGACCTAAATGTTCATCCAATGACACAAATGAACTTATTGGATGTACAAGATTGGTTAAAAAGCTTAATTGGACAAGAATAAGCCTAGGGAGGACAAAAATGACCTAGATGTTCATCCAATGACACAAAGGAACTTAATGGATGCACAAGATTGGTTAAAAACCCTAATTGGACAAGAATAAGATTTGGGAGGACCAAAATGACCTAAATGTTCATTCAATGACACAAATGAACTTATTGGATGCACAAGATTGGTTAAAAGCCCTAATTGGACAAGTATAAGCCTAGGGAGGACGAAAATGACCTAAATGTTCATCCAATGACACAAACACACCTATTGGATACACAAGATTGGTTCAAAACCCTAATTGGACAAGAAAAAGCCCAGGGAGGACGAAAATGACCTAAATGTTCATCCAATGACACAAATGAACTTATTGGATGCACAAGATTGGTTAAAAATCCTAATTGGACAATAATAAGCCTAAGGAGGACGAAAATGACCTATATGTTAATCCAATGACACCAACACACCTATAGGATGCACAATATTGGTTAAAAACCCTAATTGGACAAGAATAAGCCTAGGGAGGACGAAAATGCCCTAAATGTTAATCCAATGACACGAATTAACTTATTGGATGCACAAGATTGGTGAAAAACCCAAATTGGACAAGAATAAGCCTTGGGAGGACAAAAATGACCTAGATGTTCATCCAATGACACAAATTAACTTATTGGATGCACAAGATAGGTTAAAAACCCTAATTGGACAACAATAAGCGTTGGGAGGACGAAAATGCCCTAAATGTTCATTCAATGACACAAACACACTTATTGGATGCACAAGATTGTTTAAAAACCCTAATTGGACAAGAATAAGCCTAGGGAGGACCAAAATGACCTAAATGTTCATTTAATGACACAAATGAACGTATTGGATGCACAAGATTTGTTAAAAACCCTAATTGGAAAAGAATAAGCCTAAGGAGGACGAAAATGACCTAAATGTTCATCCCATGACACAAACACACCTATTGGATGCACAAGATTGGTTAAAAACCCTAATTGGACAAGAAGATGCCTAAGGATGACGAAATTGACCTAAATGTTCATCCACTGACTCAAACACACCTATTGGATGCACAAGATTGTTTAAAAACCCTAATTGGACAAGAATAAGTCTAGGGAGGACCAAAATGACCTAAAAGTTCATTCAATGACAAAAATGAACTTATTGGATGCACAAGATTGGTTAAAAGCCCTAATTGGACAAGAATAAGCCTTGGGAGGATGAAAATGACCTAAATGTTCATCCAATGACACAAACACACCTATTGGATGCACAAGATTTGTTAAAAACCCTATTTGGACAAGAATAAGCCTTGGGAGGAAGAAAATGTCCTAAATGTTCATCCAATGACCCACCTATTGGATGCACAAGATTGGTTAAAAACCCTAATTGGACAAGTATAAGCCAAGGGAGGACGAAAATGACCTAAATGTTAATCCAATGACACAAACACACCTATTGGATGCACAAGATTGGTTAAAAACCCTAATTGAACAAGAATAAGCCTTGGGTGGATGAAAATGACCTAAATGTTAATCCAATGACACAAATGAACTTATTGGATGCACAAGATTGGTTAAAAATCCTAATTGGACAATAATAAGCCTAAGGAGGATGAAAATGAACTATATGTTAATCCAATGACACAAACACACCTATAGGATGCACAATATTGGTTAAAAACCCTAATTGGACAAGAATAAGTCTTGGGAGGACGAAAATGCCCTTAATGTTCATCCAATGACACAAACACACCTATTGGATACACAAGATTGTTTAAAAACCCTAATTGGAGAAGAATAAACCTAGGGAGGACCAAAATGACCTAAATGTTCATTCAATGACACAAATGAACTTATCGGATGCAAAAGATTTGTATAAAACCCTAATTGGACAAGAATAAACCTAAGGAGGACCAAAATGACCTAAATGTTAATCCAATTACACAAACACACCTATTGGATGCACAAGATTCGTTAAAAACCCTAATTGGATAAGAATAAGCCAAGGAAGGGCGAAAATGCCCTAAATGATAATCCAATGACACAAACACACCTATTGGATGCACAAGATTGGTTAAAAACCCTAATTGGACAAGAATAAGGCTAGGGAGGACGAAAATGACCTAAATGTTCATCCAATGACACAAATGAACTTATTGGATGTACAAGATTGGTTAAAAAGCTTAATTGGACAAGAATAAGCCTAGGGAGGACAAAAATGACCTAGATGTTCATCCAATGACACAAAGGAACTTAATGGATGCACAAGATTGGTTAAAAACCCTAATTGGACAAGAATAAGATTTGGGAGGACCAAAATGACCTAAATGTTCATTCAATGACACAAATGAACTTATTGGATGCACAAGATTGGTTAAAAGCCCTAATTGGACAAGTATAAGCCTAGGGAGGACGAAAATGACCTAAATGTTCATCCAATGACACAAACACACCTATTGGATACACAAGATTGGTTCAAAACCCTAATTGGACAAGAATAAGCCCATGGAGGACGAAAATGACCTAAATGTTCATCCAATGACACAAATGAACTTATTGGATGCACAAGATTGGTTAAAAATCCTAATTGGACAATAATAAGCCTAAGGAGGACGAAAATGACCTATATGTTAATCCAATGACACCAACACACCTATAGGATGCACAATATTGGTTAAAAACCCTAATTGGACAAGAATAAGCCTAGGGAGGACGAAAATGCCCTAAATGTTAATCCAATGACACGAATTAACTTATTGGATGCACAAGATTGGTGAAAAACCCAAATTGGACAAGAATAAGCCTTGGGAGGACAAAAATGACCTAGATGTTCATCCAATGACACAAATTAACTTATTGGATGCACAAGATAGGTTAAAAACCCTAATTGGACAACAATAAGCGTTGGGAGGACGAAAATGCCCTAAATGTTCATTCAATGACACAAACACACTTATTGGATGCACAAGATTGTTTAAAAACCCTAATTGGACAAGAATAAGCCTAGGGAGGACCAAAATGACCTAAATGTTCATTCAATGACACAAATGAACGTATTGGATGCACAAGATTTGTTAAAAACCCTAATTGGAAAAGAATAAGCCTAAGGAGGACGAAAATGACCTAAATGTTCATCCCATGACACAAACACACCTATTGGATGCACAAGATTGGTTAAAAACCCTAATTGGACAAGAAGATGCCTAAGGATGACGAAATTGACCTAAATGTTCATCCACTGACTCAAACACACCTATTGGATGCACAAGATTGTTTAAAAACCCTAATTGGACAAGAATAAGTCTAGGGAGGACCAAAATGACCTAAAAGTTCATTCAATGACAAAAATGAACTTATTGGATGCACAAGATTGGTTAAAAACCCTAATTGGACAAGAATATGCCTTGGGAGGACGAAAATGACCTAAATGTTTATCCAATGACACAAACACACCTATTGGATGCACAAGATTGTTTAAAAACCCTAATTGGACAAGTATAAGCCAAGGGAGGACGAAAATGCCCTAAATGATAATCCAATGACACAAACACACCTATTGGATGCACAAGATTGGTTAAAAACCCTAATTGCACAAGAATAAGCCTAGGGAGGACGAAAATGACATAAATGATAATCCAATGACACAAACACACCTATTGGATGCACAAGATTGGTTAAAAACCATACTTGGACAAGAATAAAGCTAGGGAGGACGATAATGACCTAAATGTTCATCCAATGACACAAATGAACTTATTGGATGCACAAGATTGTTTAAAAACCCTAATTGGACAAGAATAAGCCTAGGGAGGACCAAAATGACCTAAATGTTCATTCAATGACACAAATGAACTTATTGGATGCACAAGATTTGTTAAAAACCCTAATTGGACAAGAATAAACCTAAGGAGGACCAAGATGACCTAAATGTTAATCCAATGACACAAACACACCTATTGGATGCACAAGATTGGTTAAAAACCCTAATTGGATAAGAATAAGCCAAGGGAGGGCGAAAATGCCCTAAATGATAATCCAATGACACAAACACACCTATTGGATGCACAAGATTGGTTAAAAACCCTAATTGGACAAGAATAAGGCTAGGGAGGACGAAAATGACCTAAATGTTCATCCAATGACACAAATGAACTTATTGGATGTACAAGATTGGTTAAAAACCCTAATTGGACAAGAATAAGCCTAGGGAGGACAAAAATGACCTAGATGTTTATCCAATGACACAAAGGAACTTAATGGATGCACAAGATTGGTTAAAAACCCTAATTGGACAAGAATAAGAGTTGGGAGGACCAAAATGACCTAAATGTTCATTCAATGACACAAATGAACTTATTGGATGCACAAGATTGGTTAAAAGCCCTAATTGGACAAGAATAAGCCTTGGGAGGATGAAAATGACCTAAATGTTCATCCAATGACACAAACACACCTATTGGATGCACAAGATTTGTTAAAAACCCTAATTGGACAAGAATAAGCCTTGGGAGGAAGAAAATGTCCTAAATGTTCATCCAATGACCCACCTATTGGATGCACAAGATTGGTTAAAAACCCTAATTGGACAAGTATAAGCCAAGGGTGGACGAAAATGACCTAAATGTTAATCCAATGACACAAACACACCTATTAGATGCACAAGATTGGTTAAAAACCCTAACTGAACAAGAATAAGCCTTGGGTGGATGAAAATGACCTAAATGTTAATCCAATGACACAAATGAACTTATTGGATGCACAAGATTGGTTAAAAATCCTAATTGGACAATAATAAGCCTAAGGAGGATGAAAATGACCTATATGTTAATCTAATGACACAAACACACCTATATGATGCACAATATTGGTTAAAAACCCTAATTGGACAAGAATAAGCCTAGGGAGGACGAAAATGCCCTAAATGCTAATCCAATGACACGAATTAACTTATTGGATGCACAAGATTGGTGAAAAACCCTAATTGGACAAGAATAAGCCTTGGGAGGACGAAAATGACCTAAATGTTCATCCAATGACATAAAGGAACTTATTGGATGCACAAGATTGGTTAAAAACCATAATTGGACAACAATAAGCCTTGGGAGGACGAAAATGCCCTAAATGTTCATTCAATGACACAAACACACCTATAGGATGCACAATATTGGTTAAAAACCTTAATTGGACAAGAATAAGCCTAGGGAGGACCAAAATGACCTAAATGTTCATTCAATGACACAAATGAACTTATTGGATGTACAAGATTGGTTAAAAAGCTTAATTGGACAAGATTAAGCCTAGGGAGGACAAAAATGACCTAGATGTTCATCCAATGACACAAAGGAACTTAATGGATGCACAAGATTGGTTAAAAACCCTAATTGGACAAGAATAAGATTTGGGAGGACCAAAATGACCTAAATGTTCATTCAATGACACAAATGAACTTATTGGATGCACAAGATTGGTTAAAAGCCCTAATTGGACAAGTATAAGCCTAGGGAGGACGAAAATGACCTAAATGTTCATCCAATGACACAAACACACCTATTGGATACACAAGATTGGTTCAAAACCCTAATTGGACAAGAATAAGCCCAGGGAGGACGAAAATGACCTAAATGTTCATCCAATGACACAAATGAACTTATTGGATGCACAAGATTAGTTAAAAACCCTAATTGGACAAGAATAAGCCTTGCGAGGACGAAAATGACCTAAATGTTTATCCAATGACACAAACACACCAATTGGATGCACAAGATTGTTTAAAAACCCTACTTGGTCAAGTATATGCCAAGGGAGGACGAAAATGCCCTAAATGATAATCCAATGACACAAACACACCTATTGGATGCACAAGATTGGTTAAAAACCATAATTGGACAAGAAGATGCCTAAGGAAGATAAAAATGACCTAAATGTTCATCAAATGACACAAACACACCTATTGGATGCACAAGAATGTTTAAAAACCCTAATTGGACAAGAATAAGCCAAGGGAGGACCAAAATGACCAAAATGTTCATTCAATGACACAAATGAACTTATTGGATGCACAAGATTGGTTAAAAACCCTAATTGGACAAGAATAAGCCTTGGGGGATGAAAATGACCTAAATGTTAATCCAATGACACAAACACACCTATTGGATGCACAAGATTGTTGAAAAACCCTAATTGGACAAGTATAAGCCATGGGAGTACGAAAATGCCCTAAATGATAATCCAATGACCCAAACACACCTATTGGATGCACAAGATTGGTTAAAACCCCTAATTGGACAAGAATAAGCCTATGGAGGACAAAAATGACCTAAATGTTAATCCAATGACACAAAGACACCTATTGGATGCACAAGATAGGTTAAAAACCCTAATTGGACAAGAATAAGCCTAGGGAGGACGAAAATAACCTAAATGTTCATCCAACGACACAAATACACCTATTGGATGCACATGATTGGTTAAAAACCCTAATTGGACAAGAATAAGCCTAGGGAGGACGAAAATGACCTAAATGTTCATCTAATGACACAAACACACCTATTGGATGCACAAGATTGGTTAAAAACCCTAATTGGACAAGAATAAGCCTTGGGAGGACGAAAATGACCTAAATGTTCATCCAATGACACAAATGAACTTATTGGATGCAAAAGATTGGTTAAAAACCCTAATTGGCAAAGAATAAGCCTAGGGTGGACGAAAATGACCTAAATGTTTATCCAATGACACAAATGAACTTATTGGATGCACAAGATTGGTTAAAAACCCTAATTGGACAAGAATAAGCCTAGGGAGGACGAAAATGACCTAAATGTTCATCCAATGACACAAACACACCTATTGGATGCACAAGATTCGTAAGAAACCCTAATTGGACAAGAATAAGCCTAGGGAGGAAGAAACTGACCTAAATGTTCATCCAATGACACAAACACACCTATTGGATGCACAAGATTCGTAAGAAACCCTAATTGGACAAGAATAAGCCTAGGGAGGACGAAAATGACCTAAATGTTCATCCAATGACACAAACACACCTATTGGATGCACAAGATTGGTTAAAAACCCTAATTGGACAAGAATAAGCCTAGGGAGGACGAAAATGACCTAAATGTTCATCCAATGACACAAATGAACTTATTGGACGCACAAGAATGGTTAGAAACCCTAATTGGACAAGAATAAGCCTAGGGAGGACGAAAATGACCAAAATGTTCATCCAATGACACAAATGAACTTATTTGATGCACAAGATTGCTTAAAAACCCTAATTGGACAAGAATAAGCCTAGGGAGGACGAAAATGACCTAAATGTTCATCCAATGACACAAATGAACTTATTGGATGCACAAGATTGCTTAAAAACCCTAATTGGACAAGAATAAGCCTAGGGAGGACGAAAATGACCTAAATGTTCATCCAATGACACAAATGAACTTATTGGATGCACAAGATTGCTTAAAAACCCTAATTGGACAAGAATAAGCCTAGGGAGGACGAAAATGACCTAAATGTTCATCCAATGACATAAATACACCTATTGGATGCAAAAGATTGGTTAGAAACCCTAATTGGACAAGAATAAGCCTAGGGAGGACGAAAATGACCTAAATGTTCATCCAATGACACAAATGAACTTATTGGATGCACAAGATTGCTTAAAAACCCTAATTGGACAAGAATAAGCCTAGGGAGGACGAAAATGACCTAAATGTTCATCCAATAACACAAATGTACTTATCGGATGCACAACATTGGTTAAAAACCCTAATTGGACAAGAATAAGCCTAGGGAGGACGAAAATGACCTAAATGTTCATCCAATGACACAAATGAACTTATTGGATGCACAAGATTGCTTAAAAACCCTAATTGGACAAGAATAAGCCTAGGGAGGACGAAAATGACCTAAATGTTCATCCAATGACACAAACACAACTATTGGATGCACAAGATTGGTTAGAAACCCTAATTGGACAAGAATAAGCCTAGGGAGGACGAAAATGACCTAAATGTTCATCCAATGACACAAATGAACTTATTGGATGCACAAGATTGCATAAAAACCCTAATTGGACAAGAATAAGCCTAGGGAGGACGAAAATGACCTAAATGTTCATCCAATGACACAAATACACCTATTGGATGCACAAGATTGGTTAAAAACCCTAATTGGACAAGAATAAACCTAAGGAGGACGAAAATGACCTAAATGTTCATCCAATGACACAAATGAACTTATTGGATGCACAAGATTGGTTAAAAACCCTAATTGGACAAGAATAAGCCTAGGGAGGACGAAAATGACCTAAATGTTCATCCAATGACACAAATGAACTTATTGGATGCACAAGATTGGTTAAAAACCCAAATTGGACAAGAATAAGCCTAGGGAGGGCGAAAATGACCTAAATGTTCGTCCAATGACAGAAACACACCTATTGGATGCACAAGATTGCATAAAAATCCTAATAGGACAAGAATAAGACTAGGGAGGACGAAAATGACCTAAATGTTCATCCAATGACACAAACACACATATTGGATGCACAAGATTGCTTGAAATGCTAATTGGACAAGAATAAGACTAGGGAGGACGAAAATGACCTAAATGTGCATCCAATGACACAAATGAACTTATTGGATGCACAAGATTGGTTAAAAACCCTAATTGGACAAGAATAAGCCTAGGGAGGACGAAAATGACCTAAATGTTCATCCAATGACACAAATGAACTTATTGGATGCACATAATTGTTTAAAAACCTTAATTGGCCAAGTATAAGCCAAGGGAGGACGAAAATAACCTAAATGTTCATCCAATGACACAAACACACCTATTGGATGCACAAGATTGGTTAAAAACCCTAATTGGACAAGAAGATGCCTAAGGAAGACGAAAATGACCTAAATGTTCATCCAATGACACAAACACACCTATTGGATGCACAAGATTGTTTAAAAACCCGAATTGCACAAGAATAAGTCTAGGGAGGACCAAAATGACCTAAATGTTCATTCAATGACACAAATGAACTTATTGGATGCACAAGATTGGTTAAAAACATTGGACAAGAATAAGCCTTGGGAGGACGAAAATGACCTAAATGTTCATCCAATGACACAAACACACCTATAGGAAGCAGAAGATTGGTTAAAAACGCTAATTGGACAAGAATAAGCCTTGGGAGGACGTAAATGACCTAATTGTCCATCCAAGGACACAAACATACCTATTGGATGCACAAGATTGGTTAAAAACACTAATTGGACAAGAATAAGCCAAGGGAGGACGAAAATGACCTAAATGTTCATCCAATGACACAAATGAACTTATTGGATGCACAAGATTGGATAAAACCCTAATTGGACAAGAAAAAGCCTTGGGAGGACGAAGATGACCTAAATGTTAATCCAATGACACAAACACACCTATTGGATGCACAAGATTGGTTAAAAACCCTAATTGGATAAGAATAAGCCAAGGGAGGACGAAAATGCCCTAAATGATAATCCAATGACACAAACACACCTATTGGATGCACAAGATTGGTTAAAAACCCTAATTGGACAAGAATAAGGCTAGGGAGGACGAAAATGACCTAAATGTTCATCCAATGACACAAATGAACTTATTGGTTGTACAAGACTGGTTAAAAACCTACTTGGACAAGAATAAGCCTAGGGAGGACGAAAATGACATAAATGTTCGTCCAATGACACAAAGGAAGTTATTGTATGCACAAGATTGGTTAAAAACCCTAATTGGACAAGAATAAGCCTTGGGAGGACGAAAATGACCTAAATGTTCATCCAATGACACAAATTAACTTATTGGATGCACAAGATTGGTTAAAAACCCTAATTGGACAAGAATAAGCCTTGGGAGGACGAAAATGTCCTAAATGTTCATCCAATGACACAAACACACCTATTGGATGCACAAGATTGTTTAAAAACCCTAATTGGACAAGAATAAGCCTAGGGAGGACCAAAATGACCTAAATGTTCATTCAATGACACAAATGAACTTATTGGATGCACAAGATTGGTTAAAAACCCTAATTGGACAAGAATAAGCCTTGGGGGATGAAAATGACCTAAATGTTCATCCAATGACACAAACACACCTATTGGATGCACAAGATTGTTGAAAAACCCTAATTGGACAAGTATAAGCCAAGGGAGGACGAAAATGCCCTAAATGATAATCCAATGACCCAAACACACCTATTGGATGCACAAGATAGGTTAAAAACCCTAATTGGACAAGAATAAGCCTAGGGAGGACGAAAGTAACCTAAATGTTCATCCAACGACACAAATACACCTATTGGATGCACATGATTGGTTTAAAACCCTAATTGGACAAGAATAAGCCTATGGAGGACGAAAATGACCTAAATGTTCATCTAATGACACAAACACACCTATTGGATGCACAAGATTGGTTAAAAACCCTAATTGGACAAGAATAAGCCAAGGGAGGACGAAAATGCTCTAAATGATAATCCAATGACACAAAAACACCTATTAGATGCACAAGATTGGTTAAAAACCCTAATTGGACAAGAATAAGCCTAGGGAGGACAAAAATGACCTAAATGTTAATCCATTGACACGAATTAACTTATTGGATGCACAAGATTGGTTAAAAACCCTAATTGGACAAGAATAAGCCTTGGGAGGACCAAAATGACCTAAATGTTCATTTAATGACACAAATTAACTTTATTGGATGCACAAGATTGTTTAAAAACCCTAATTGGACAAGAATAAGCCTTGGGAGTATGAAAATGACCTAAATGTTCATCCAATGACACAAACACACCTATTGGATGCACAAGATTGTTTAAAAACCCTAATTGGACAAGAATAAGCCTTGGGGAGGACGAAAATGCCCTAAATGATAATCCAATGACCCAAACACACCTATTGGATGCACAAGATTGGTTAAAAACCCTAATTAGACAAGAATAAGCCTAGGGAGGACAAAAATGACCTAAATGTTAATCCAATGACACAAATACACCTATTGGATGCACATGATTGGTTAAAAACCCTAATTGGACAAGTATAAGCCTAGGGAGGACGAAAATGACCTAAATGTTCATCCAATGACACAAACACACCTATTGGATACACAAGATTGGTTAAAAACCCTAATTGGACAAGAATAAGCCAAGGGAGGACGAAAATGCCCTAAATGATAATCCAATGACACAAACACACCTATTGGATGCACATGATTGGTTAAAAACCCTAATTGGACAAGAATAAGCCTAGGGAGGACGAAAATGACCTAAATGTTCATCCAATGACACAAATGAACTTATTGGATGCACAAGATTGGTTAAAAACACTAATTGGACAAGAATAAGCCTAGGGAGGACGAAAATAACCTAAATGTTCATCAAATGACACAAATGAACTTATTGGATGCACAAGATTGGTTAAAAACCCTAATTGGACAAGAATAAGCCTAGGGAGGACGAAAATGACCTAAATGTTCATCCAATGACACAAACACACCTCTTTGATGCACAAGATTGGTTAGAAACCCTAATTGGACAAGAATAAGCCTAGGAAGGACGAAAATGACCTAAATGTTAATCCAATGACACAAATGAACTTATTGGATGCACAAGATTGGTTAAAAACCCTAATTGGACAAGAATAAGCCTAGGGAGGACAAAAGTGACCTAAATGTTCATCCAATGACACAAACACACCTATTGGATGCACAAGATTGGTTAAAAACCCTAATTGGACAAGAATAAGCCTAGGGAGGACGAAAATGACCTAAATGTTCATCCAATGACACAAATGAACTTATTGGATGCATAAGATTGGTTAAAAACCCTAATTGGACAAGAATAATCTTAGGGTGGGCGAAAATGACCTAATTGTTCATCCAATGACACAAATGAACTTATTGGATGCACATGATTGGTTAAAAACCCTAATTGGACAAGAATAAGCCTAGGGAGGACGAAAATGACCTAAATGTTAATCCAATGACACAAATGAACTTATTGGATGCACAAGATTGCTTAAAACCCTAGTTGGACAAGAATAAGCCTAGGGAAGACAATAATGACCTAAATGTTCTTCCAATGACACAAACACACCTATTGGATGCACAAGATTGGTTAAAAACCCTAATTGCACAAGAATAAGCCTAGGGAGGGCGAAAATGACCTAAATGTTAATCCAATGACACAAATGAACTTATTGGATGCACAAGATTGGTTAAAAACCCTAATTGGACAAGAATAAGCCTAGGGAGGACGAAAATAACCTAAATGTTCATCAAATGACTAAACACACCTATTGGATGCACAAGATTGGTTAGAAACCCTAATTGGACAAGAATAAGCCTAGGGAGGACGAAAATGACCTCAATGTTCACCCAATGACACAAATGAACTTATTGGATGCACAAGATTGGTTAAAAACCCTAATTGGACAAGAATAAGCCTAGGGAGGACGAAAATGACCTAAATGTTCATCCAATGACACAAACACACCTATTTGATGCACAAGATTGGTTAGAAACCCTAATTGGACAAGAATAAGCCTAGGAAGCACGAAAATGACCTAAATGTTAATCCAATGACACAAATGAACTTATTGGATGCACAAGATTGGTTAAAAACCCTAATTGGACAAGAATAAGCCTAGGGAGGACGAAAATGACCTAAATGTTCATCCAATGACACAAATGAACTTATTGGATGCATAAGATTGGTTAAAAACCCTAATTGGACAAGAATAAGCTTAGGGTGGACGAAAATGACCTAATTGTTCATCCAATGACACAAATGAACTTATTGGATGCACAAGATTGGTTAAAAACCCTAATTGGACAAGAATAAGCCTAGGGAGGACGAAAATGACCTAATTGATCATCCAATGACACAAACACACCTATTGGATGCACAAGATTGGTTAAAAACCCTAATTGGACAAGAATAAGCCTGGTGAGGACGAAAATGACCTAATTGATCATCCAATGACACAAACACACCTATTGGAAGCACAAGATTGGTTAAAAACCCTAATTGGACAAGAATATGCCTAGGGAGGACGAAAATGACCTAAATGTTAATCCAATGACACAAATGAATTTATTGGATGCACAAGATTGGTTAAAAACCCTAATTGGACAAGAATAAGCCTAGGGAGGACGAAAATGACCTAAATGTTCATCCAATGACACAAATGAACTTATTGGATGCATAAGATTGGTTAAAAACCCTAATTGGACAAGAATAAGCTTAGGGTGGACGAAAATGACTTAATTGTTCATCCAATGACACAAATGAACTTATTGGATGCACAAGATTGGTTAAAAACCCTAATTGGACAAGAATAAGCCTAGGGAGGACGAAAATGACCTAAATGTTCATCCAATGACACAAACACACCTATTGGACGCACAAGATTGGTTAATAACCCTAATTGGACAAGAATAAGCCTAGGGAGGACGAAAATGACCTAAATGTTCATCCAATGACACAAATGAACTTATTGGATGCACAAGATTGCTTAAAAACCCTAATTGGACAAGAATAAGCCTAGGGAGGACGAAAATGACCTAAATGTTCATCTAATGACACAAATGAACTTATTGGATGCACAAGATTGCTTAAAAACCCTAATTAGACAAGAATAAGCCTAGGGAGGACGAAAATGACCTAAATGTTCATCCAATGACACAAATACACCTATTGGTTGCACAAGATTGGTTAAAAACCCTAATTGGACAAGAATAAGCCTAGGGTGGACGAAAATGACCTAAATGTTTATCCAATGACACAAATGAACTTATTGGATGCACAAGATTGGTTAAAAACCTTAATTGGACAAGAATAAGCCTAGGGAGGACGAAAATGACCTAAATGTTCATCCAATGACACAAATGAACTTATTGGATGCACAAGATTGCTTAAAAACCCTAATTGGACAAGAATAAGCCTAGGGAGGACGAAAATGACCTAAATGTTCATCCAATGACACAAATACACCTATTGGATGCACAAGATTCGTTAGAAACCCTAATTGGACAAGAATAAGCCTAGGGAGGACGAAACTGACCTAAATGTTCATCCAATGACACAAACACACCTATTGGATGCACAAGATTGGTTAAAAACGCTCATTGGACAAGAATAAGTCTAGGGAGGGCGAAAATGACCTAAATGTTCATCCAATAACACAAATGAACTTATTGGATGTACAAGATTGCTTAAAAACCCTAATTAGACAAGAATAAGCCTAGGGAGGACGAAAATGGCCTAAATGTTCATCCAATGACACAAATACACCTATTGGATGCACAAGATTGGTTAGAAACCCTAATTGGACAAGAATAAGCCTAGGGAGGACGAAAATGACCTAAATGTTCATCCAATGACACAAACACACCTATTGGATGCACAAGATTGGTTAAAAACCCTAATTGGACAAGAATAAGCCTAGGGTGGACGAAAATGACCTAAATGCTTATCCAATGACACAAACACACCTATTGGATGCACAAGATTGGTTAAAAATCCTAATTGGATAAGAATAAGCATAGGGAGGACGAAAATGACCTAAATGTTCATCCAATGACACAAACACACCTATTGGATGCACAAGATTGGTTAAAAACCCTAATTGGACAAGAATAAGCCTAGGGAGGACGAAAATGACCTAAATGTTAATCTAATGACACAAACACACCTATTGGATGCACAAGATTGGTTAAAAACCCTAATTGGACAAGAATAAGCCAAGGGAGGACGAAAATGCTCTAAATGATAATCCAATGACACAAACACACCTATTAGATGCACAAGATTGGTTAAAAACCCTAATTGGACAAGAATAAGCCTAGGGAGGACAAAAATGACCTAAATGTTAATCCATTGACACGAATTAACTTATTGGATGCACAAGATTGGTTAAAAACCCTAATTGGACAAGAATAAGCCTTGGGAGGACCAAAATGACCTAAATGTTCATTCAATGACACAAATTAACTTATTGGATGCACAAGATTGTTTAAAAACCCTAATTGGACAAGAATAAGCCTTGGGAGGATGAAAATGACCTAAATGTTCATCCAATGACACAAACACACCTATTGGATGCACAAGATTGTTTAAAAACCCTAATTGGACAAGAATAAGCCTTGGGAGGACGAAAATGCCCTAAATGATAATCCGATGACCCAAACACACCTATTGGATGCACAAGATTGGTTAAAAACCCTAATTAGACAAGAATAAGCCTAGGGAGGACAAAAATGACCTAAATGTTAATCCAATGACACAAATACACCTATTGGATGCACATGATTGGTTAAAAACCCTAATTGGACAAGTATAAGCCTAGGGAGGACGAAAATGACCTAAATGTTCATCCAATGACACAAACACACCTATTGGATACACAAGATTGGTTAAAAACCCTAATTGGACAAGAATAAGCCAAGGGAGGACGAAAATGCCCTAAATGATAATCCAATGATACAAACACACCTATTGGATGCACATGATTGGTTCAAAACCCTAATTGGACAAGAATAAGCCTATGGAGGACGAAAATGACCTAAATGTTCATCCAATGACACAAATGAACTTTTTGGATGCACAAGATTGTTTAAAAACCCTACTTGGTCAAGTATATGCCAAGGGAGGACGAAAAATGCCCTAAATGATAATCCAATGACACAAACACACGTATTGGATGCACAAGATTGGTTAAAAACCCTAATTGGACAAGAAGATGCCTAAGGAAGATAAAAATGACCTAAATGTTCATCAAATGACACAAACACACCTATTGGATGCACAAGACTGTTTAAAAACCCTAATTGGACAAGAATAAGCCAAGGGAGGACCAAAATGTTCATTCAATGACACAAATGAACTTATTGGATGCACAAGATTGGTTAAAAACCCTAATTGGACAAGAATAAGCCTTGGGGGATGAAAATGACCTAAATGTTCATCCAATGACACAAACACACCTATTGGATGCACAAGATTGTTGAAAAACCCTAATTGGACAAGTATAAGCCAAGGGAGTACGAAAATGCCCTAAATGATAATCCAATGACCCAAACACACCTATTGGATGCACAAGATTGGTTAAAACCCCTAATTGGAGAAGAATAAGCCTAGGGAGGACAAAAATGACCTAAATGTTAATCCAATGACACAAAGTCACCTATTGGATGGACAAGATAGGTTAAAAACCCTAATTGGACAAGAATAAGCCTAGGGAGGACGAAAATAACCTAAATGTTCATCCAACGACACAAATACACCTATTGGATGCACATGATTGGTTAAAAACCCTAATTGGACAAGAATAAGCCTAGGGAGGACGAAAATGACCTAAATGTTCATCTAATGACACAAACACACCTATTGGATGCACAAGATTGGTTAAAAACCCTAATTGGACAAGAATAAGCCAAGGGAGGACGAAAATGCTCTAAATGATAATCCAATGACCCAAACACACCTATTAGATGCACAAGATTGGTTAAAAACCCTAATTGGACAAGAATAAGCCTAGGGAGGACAAAAATGACCTAAATGTTAATCCATTGACACGAATTAACTTATTGGATGCACAAGATTGTTTAAAAACCCTAATTGGACAAGAATAAGCCTTGGGAGGATGAAAATGACCTAAATGTTCATCCAATGACACAAACACACCTATTGGATGCACAAGATTGTTTAAAAACCCTAATTGGACAAGAATAAGCCTTGGGAGGACGAAAATGCCCTAAATGATAATCCGATGACCCAAACACACCTATTGGATGCACAAGATTGGTTAAAAACCCTAATTGGACAAGAATAAGCCAAGGGAGGACGAAAATGCCCTAAATGATAATCCAATGATACAAACACACCTATTGGATGCACATGATTGGTTCAAAACCCTAATTGGACAAGAATAAGCCTATGGAGGACGAAAATGACCTAAATGTTCATCCAATGACACAAATGAACTTTTTGGATGCACAAGATTGTTTAAAAACCCTACTTGGTCAAGTATATGCCAAGGGAGGACGAAAAATGCCCTAAATGATAATCCAATGACACAAACACACGTATTGGATGCACAAGATTGGTTAAAAACCCTAATTGGACAAGAAGATGCCTAAGGAAGATAAAAATGACCTAAATGTTCATCAAATGACACAAACACACCTATTGGATGCACAAGACTGTTTAAAAACCCTAATTGGACAAGAATAAGCCAAGGGAGGACCAAAATGTTCATTCAATGACACAAATGAACTTATTGGATGCACAAGATTGGTTAAAAACCCTAATTGGACAAGAATAAGCCTTGGGGGATGAAAATGACCTAAATGTTCATCCAATGACACAAACACACCTATTGGATGCACAAGATTGTTGAAAAACCCTAATTGGACAAGTATAAGCCAAGGGAGTACGAAAATGCCCTAAATGATAATCCAATGACCCAAACACACCTATTGGATGCACAAGATTGGTTAAAACCCCTAATTGGAGAAGAATAAGCCTAGGGAGGACAAAAATGACCTAAATGTTAATCCAATGACACAAAGTCACCTATTGGATGGACAAGATAGGTTAAAAACCCTAATTGGACAAGAATAAGCCTAGGGAGGACGAAAATAACCTAAATGTTCATCCAACGACACAAATACACCTATTGGATGCACATGATTGGTTAAAAACCCTAATTGGACAAGAATAAGCCTAGGGAGGACGAAAATGACCTAAATGTTCATCTAATGGCACAAACACACCTATTGGATGCACAAGATTGGTTAAAAACCCTAATTGGACAAGAATAAGCCAAGGGAGGACGAAAATGCTCTAAATGATAATCCAATGACACAAACACACCTATTAGATGCACAAGATTGGTTAAAAACCCTAATTGGACAAGAATAAGCCTAGGGAGGACAAAAATGACCTAAATGTTAATCCATTGACACGAATTAACTTATTGGATGCACAAGATTGGTTAAAAACCCTAATTGGACAAGAATAAGCCTTGGGAGGACCAAAATGACCTAAATGTTCATTCAATGACACAAATTAACTTATTGGATGCACAAGATTGTTTAAAAACCCTAATTGGACAAGAATAAGCCTTGGGAGGATGAAAATGACCTAAATGTTCATCCAATGACACAAACACACCTATTGGATGCACAAGATTGTTTAAAAACCCTAATTGGACAAGAATAAGCCTTGGGAGGACGAAAATGCCCTAAATGATAATCCGATGACCCAAACACACCTATTGGATGCACAAGATTGGTTAAAAACCCTAATTAGACAAGAATAAGCCTAGGGAGGACAAAAATGACCTAAATGTTAATCCAATGACAGAAATACACCTATTGGATGCACATGATTGGTTAAAAACCCTAATTGGACAAGTATAAGCCTAGGGAGGACGAAAATGACCTAAATGTTCATCCAATGACACAAATGAACTTATTGGATGCACAAGATTGGTTAAAAATCCTAATTGGACAATAATAAGCCTAAGGAGGATGAAAATGACCTATATGTTAATCGAATGACACAAACACACCTATAGGATGCACAATATTGGTTAAAAACCCTAATTGGACAAGAATAAGCCTAGGGAGGACGAAGATGCCCTAAATGTTAATCCAATGACACGTATTAACTTATTGGATGCACAAGATTGGTGAAAAACCCTAATTGGACAAGAATAAGCCTTGGGAGGACGAAAATGACCTAAATGTTCATCCAATGACACAAAGGAACTAATTGGATGCACAAGATTGGTTAAAATCCATAATTGGACAACAATAAGCCTTGGGAGGATGAAAATGCCCTAAATGTTCATTCAATGACACAAACACACCTATTGGATGCACAATATTGTTTAAAAACCCTAATTGGACAAGAATAAGCCTAGGGAGGACCAAAATGACCTAAATGTTCATTCAATGACACAAATGAACTTATTGGATGCACAAGATTTGTTAAAAACCCTAATTGGACAAGAATAAGCCTAAGGAGGACGAAAATGACCTAAATGTTCATCCAATGGCACAAACACACCTATTGGATGCACAAGATTGTTTAAAAACCCTAATTGGACAAGAATAAGTCTAGGGAGGACCATAATGACCTAAATGTTCATTCAATGACAAAAATGTACTTATTGGATGCACAAGATTAGTTAAAAACCCTAATGGGACAAGAATAAGCCTAAGGAGGATGAAAATGACCTATATGTTAATCAAATGACACAAACACACCTATTGGATGCACAAGATTGTTTAAAGACCCTAATTGGACAAGAATAAGCCAAGGGAGGACCAAAATGACCAAAATGTTCATTCAATGACACAAATGAACTTATTGGATGCACAAGATTGGTTAAAAACCCTAATTGGACAAGAATAAGCCTTGGGGGATGAAAATGACCTAAATGTTCATCCAATGACACAAACACACCTATTGGATGCACAAGATTGTTTAAAAACCCTAATTGGACAAGAATAAGCCAAGGGAGGACGAAAATGCCCTAAATGATAATCCAATGACACAAACACACCTATTGGATGCACATGATTGGTTCAAAACCCTAATTGGACAAGAATAAGCCTAGGGAGGACGAAAATGACCTAAATGTTCATCCAATGAAGAAATGAACTTATTGGATGCACAAGATTGGTTAAAAATCCTAATTGGACAATAATAAGCCTAAGGAGGATGAAAATGACCTATATGTTAATCCAATGACTCAAACACACCTATAGGATGCACAATATTGGTTAAAAACCCTAATTGGACAAGAATAAGGCTAGGGAGGACGAAAATGCCCTAAATGTTAATCCAATGACACGAATTAACTTATTGGATGCACAAGATTGGTGAAAAACCCTAATTGGACAAGAATAAGCCTTGGGAGCACGAGAATGACCTAAATGTTCATCCAATGACACAAAGGAACTTATTGGATGCACAAGATTGGTTAAAAACCCTAATCAGACAACAATAACCCTTGGGAGGACGATAATGCCCTAAATGTTCATTCAATGACACAAACACACCTATTGGATGCACAATATTGTTTAAAAACCCTAATTGGACAAGAATATGACTAGGGAGGACCAAAATGACCTAAATGTTCATCCAATGACACAAACACACCTATTGGATGCACAAGATTGGTTAAAAACCCTAATTGGACAAGAAGATGCCTAAGGATGACGAAAATGACCTAAATGTTCATCCAATGACACAAACACACCTATTGGATGCACAAGATTGTTTAAAAACCCTAATTGGACAAGAATAAGTCTAAGGAGGACCAAAATGACCTAAATGTTCATTCAATGACAAAAATGTACTTATTGGATGCACAAGATTAGTTAAAAACCCTAATTGGACAAGAATAAGCCTTGCGAGGACGAAAATGACCTAAATGTTCATCCAACCACAGAAATACACCTATTGGATGCACATGATTGGTTAAAAACCCTAATTGGACAAGAATAAGCCTAGGGAGGACGAAAGTAACCTAAATGTTCATCCAACGAAACAAATACACCTATTGGATGCACAAGATTGGTTAAAAACCCTAATTGGACAAGAATAAGACTTGGGAGGACCAAAATGACCTAATTGTTCATTCAATGACACAAATTAACTTTATTGGATGCACAAGATTGTTTAAAAACCCTAATTGGACAAGAAGAAGCCTTGGGAGTATGAAAATGACCTAAATGTTCATCCAATGACACAAACACACCTATTGGATGCACAAGATTGTTTAAAAACTCTAATTGGACAAGAATAAGCCTTGGGAGGACGAAAATGCCCTAAATGATAATCCAATGACCCAAACACACCTATTGGATGCACAAGATTGTTTAAAAACCATAATTGGACAAGAATAAGCCTAGGGAGGACCAAAATGACCTAAATGTTCATTCAATGACACAAATGAACTTATTGGATGCACAAGATTGGTTAAAAACCCTAATTGGACAAGAAGAAGCCTTGGGGGATGAAAATGACCTAAATGTTCATCCAATGACACAAACACACCTATTGGATGCACAAGATAGGTTAAAAACCCTAATTGGACAAGAATAAGCCTAGGGAGGACGAAAGTAACCTAAATGTTCATCCAACGACACAAATACACCTATTGGATGCACAAGATTGGTTAAAAACCCTAATTGGACAAGAATAAGCCTTGGGAGGACCAAAATGACCTAATTGTTCATTCAATAACACAAATTAACTTTATTGGATGCACAAGATTGTTTAAAAACCCTAATTGGACAAGAATAAGCCTTGGGAGTATGAAAATGACCTAAATGTTCATCCAATGACACAAACACACCTATTGGATGCACAAGATTGTTTAAAAATCCTAATTGGACAAGAATAAGCCTTGGGGAGGACGAAAATGCCCTAAATGATAATCCAACGACCCAAACACACCTATTGGATGCACAAGATTGGTTAAAAACCCTAATTAGACAAGAATAAGCCTAGGGAGGACAAAAATGACCTAAATGTTAATCCAATGACACAAATACACCTATTGGATGCACATGATTGGTTAAAAACCCTAATTGGACAAGTATAAGCCTAGGGAGGACGAAAATGACCTAAATGTTCATCCCATGACACAAACACACCTATTGGATACACAAGATTGGTTAAAAACCCTAATTGGACAAGAATAAGCCAAAGGAGGACGAAAATGCCCTAAATGATAATCCAATGACACAAACACACCTATTGGATGCACATCATAGGTTAAAAACCCTAATTGGACAAGAATAAGCCAAGGAAGGACGAAAATGCTCTAAATGATAATCCAATGACACAAACACACCTATTAGATGCACAAGATTGGTTAAAAACCCTAATTGGACAAGAATAAGCCTAGGGAGGACCAAAATGACCTAAATGTTAATCCATTGACACGAATTAACTTATTGGATGCACAAGATGGTTTAAAAACCCTAATTGGACAAGAATAAGCCTTGGGAGGTTGAAAATGACCTAAATGTTCATCCAATGACACAAACACACCTATTGGATGCACAAGATTGTTTAAAAACCCTAATTGGACAAGAATAAGCCTTGGGAGGACGAAAATGCCCTAAATGATAATCCAATGACCCAAACACACCTATTGGATGCACAAGATTGGTTAAAGACACTAATTAGACAAGAATAAGCCTAGGGACGACAAAAATGACCTAAATGTTAATCCAATGAAACGAATTAACTTATTGGATGCACATGATTGGTTAAAAACCCTAATTGGACAAGTATAAGCCTAGGGAGGACGAAAATGACCTAAATGTTCATCCAATGACACAAACACACCTATTGGATACACAAGATTGGTTAAAAACCCTAATTGGACAAGAATAAGCCAAGGGAGGACGAAAATCCCCTAAATGATAATCCAATGACACAAACACACCTATTGGATGCACATGATTGTTTCAAAACCCTAATTTGACAAGAATAAGCCTAGGGAGGACAAAAATGACCTAAATGTTCATCCAATGACAGAAATGAACTTATTGGATGCACAAGATTGGTTAAAAATCCTAATTGGACAATAATAAGCCTAAGGAGGATGAAAATGACCTATATGTTAATCCAATGACACAAACACACCTATAGGATGCACAATATTGGTTAAAAACCCTAATTGGACAAGAATAAGCCTAGGGAGGACAAAAACGCCCTAAATGTTAATCCAATGACACGAATTAACTTATTGGATGCACAAGATTGGTGAAAAAACCTAATTGGACAAGAATAAGCCTTGGGAGGACGAGAATGACCTAAATGTTCATCCAATGACACAAAGGAACTTATTGGATGCACAAGATTGGTTAAAAACCCTAATCAGACAACAATAACCCTTGGGAGGACGAAAATGCCCTAAATGTTCATTCAATGACACAAACACACCTATTGGATGCACAATGTTGTTTAAAAACCCTAATTGGACAAGAATATGCCTAGGGAGGACCAAAATGACCTAAATGTTCATCCAATGACACAAATGAACTTATTGGATGCACAAGATTTGTTAAAAACCCTAATTGGACAAGAATAAGCCTAAGGAGGACGAAAATGACATAAATGTTCATCCAACGACACAAATACACCTATTGGATGCACAAGATTGGTTAAAAACCCTAATTGGACAAGAATAAGCCTTGGGAGGACGAAAATGACCTAAATGTTCACCCAATGACACAAACACACCTATTAGATGCACAAGATTGTTTAAAAACCCTAATTGGACAAGAATAAGTATAGGGAGGACCAAAATGACCTAAATGTTCATTCAATGACAAAAATGAACTTATTGGATGCACAAGATTGGTTAAAAACCCTAATTGGACAAGAATAAGCCTTGCGAGGACGAAAATGACCTAAATGTTTATCCAATGACACAAACACACATATTGGATGCACAAGATTGTTTAAAAACCGTACTTGGTCAAGTATATGCCAAGGGAGGACGAAAATGCCCTAAATGATAATTCAATGACACAAACACACCTATTAGATGCACAAGATTGGTTAAAAACCCTATTTGGACAAGAAGATGCCTAAGGAAGATAAAAATGACCTAAATGTTCATCCAATGACACAAACACACCTATTGGATGCACAAGATTGTTTAAAAACCATAATAGGACAAGAATAAGCCTAGGGAGGACCAAAATGACCTAAATGTTCATTCAATGACACAAATGAACTTATTGGATGCACAAGATTGGTTAAAAATGCTAATTGGACAAGAAGAAGCCTTGGGGGATGAAAATGACCTAAATGTTCATCCAATGACACAAACACACCTATTGGATGCACAAGATTGTTGAAAAACCCTAATTGGACAAGTATAAGCCAAGGGAGGACGAAAATGCCCTAAATGATAATCCAATGACCCAAACACACCTATTGGATGCACAAGATAGGTTAAAAACCCTAATTGGACAAGAATAATCCTAGGGAGGACGAAAGGAACCTAAATGTTCATCCAACGACACAAATACACCTATTGGATGCACAAGATTGGTTAAAAACCCTAATTGGACAAGAATAAGCCTTGCGAGGACGAAAATGACCTAAATGTTTATCCAATGACACAAACACACATATTGGATGCACAAGATTGTTTAAAAACCGTACTTGGTCAAGTATATGCCAAGGGAGGACGAAAATGCCCTAAATGATAATCCAATGACACAAACACACCTATTGGATGCACAAGATTGGTTAAAAACCCTATTTGGACAAGAAGATGCCTAAGGAAGATAAAAATGACCTAAATGTTCATCCAATGACACAAACACACCTATTGGATGCACAAGATTGTTTAAAAACCATAATAGGACAAGAATAAGCCTAGGGAGGACCAAAATGACCTAATTGTTCATTCAATGACACAAATTAACTTTATTGGATGCACAAGATTGTTTAAAAACCCTAATTGGACAAGAATAAGCCTTGGGAGTATGAAAATGACCTAAATGTTCATCCAATGACACAAACACACCTATTGGATGCACAAGATTGTTTAAAAACCCTAATTGGACAAGAATAAGCCTTGGGGAGGACGAAAATGCCCTAAATGATAATCCAATTACCCAAACACACCTATTGGATGCACAAGATTGGTTAAAAACCCTAATTAGACAAGAATAAGCCTAGGGAGGACAAAAATGACCTAAATGTTAATCCAATGACACAAATACACCTATTGGATGCACATGATTGGTTAAAATACCTAATTGGACAAGTATAAGCCTAGGGAGGACGAAAATGACCTAAATGTTCATCCCATGACACAAACACACCTATTGGATACACAAGATTGGTTAAAAACCCTAATTGGACAAGAATAAGCCAAGGGAGGACGAAAATGCCCTAAATGATAATCCAATGACACAAACACACCTATTGGATGCACATCATTGGTTCAAAACCCTATTTGGACAAGAATAAGCCTCGGGAGGACGAAAATGACCTAAATGTTCATCCAATGACACGAATGAACTTATTGGATGCACAAGATTGGTTAAAAATCCTAATTGAACAATAATAAGCCTAAGGAGGACGAAAATGACCTATATGTTAATCCAATGACACAAACACACCTATAGGATGCACAATATTGGTTAAAAACCCTAATTGGACAAGAATAAGCCTAGGGAGGACGAAAATGCCCTAAATGTTATTCCAATGACACGAATTAACTTATCGGAAGCACAAGATTGGTGAAAAACCCTAATTGGACAAGAATAAGCCTTGGGAGGACGAAAATGACCTAAATATTCATCCAATGACACAAATTAACTTATTGGATGCACAAGATTGGTTAAAAACCCTAATTGGACAACAATAAGCCTAGGGAGGACGAAAATGCCCTAAATGTTCATTCAATGACACAAACACACCTATTGGATGCACCAGATTGTTTAAAAACCCTAATTGGACAAGAATAAGCCTAGGGAGGACCAAAATGACCTAAATGTTCATTCAATGACACAAATGAACTTATTGGATGCACAAGATTTGTTAAAAACCCTAATTGGACAAGAATAAGCCTAAGGAGGACGAAAATGACCTAAATGTTCATCCCATGACACAAACACACCTATTGGATGCACAAGATTGGTTAAAAACCCTAATTGGACAAGAAGATGCCTAAGGAAGACGAAAATGACCTAAATGTTCATCCAATGACACAAACACACCTATTGGATGCACAAGATTGTTGAAAAACCCTAATTGGACAAAAGTAAGTCTAGGGAGGACCAAAATGAGCTAAATGTTCATTCAATGACAAAAATGAACTTATTGGATGCACAAGATTGGTTAAAAACCCTAATTGGACAAGTATAAGCCAAGGGAGGACGAAAATGCCCTAAATGATAATCCAATGACACAAACACACCTATTGGAGGCACAAGATTGGTTAAAAACCCTAATTGCACAAGAATAGGCCTAGGGAGGATGAAAATGACCTAAATGTTCATCCAATGACACAAACACTGTTGGAAAATTATGACTTCTTTTGATTAACACAGAGAGAATTAAGCTCAAATCCAACTAGTTTGACATAATTCCCAAATTAATCATGCAATGTTCATACAACTCATACACAGCGGAAATTAAAAGACACATACAATTATGACAAGGAGCATACAAGAATAAGCAAGTATATAATACTAGAAAAATTAAAGAGAAGGGATAAGAAAGATTGCACCAAGATTTATCCTGGTTCAGCCGTTGATCCAACGACCTACATCCAGTCCCGAAATCACAACATGATTCCAGCCTTTTTACTATAGAATGAATTCGAGTACATTTACAGATTTTCCAGTCTTCAACAAGACCTATCAATCTAACTCCCTTCACTCCTATCTTGACGCCCTTTGATCCTTGTAGTTTATCCCCAAACTTACACAAGATCAAAGTAGACTTCCTTTTGATGATACCACACCAACAAGGATAGCCACCAGTTTCCAAACTGGATTTGTTACAGCTTCAAATACAAGAATTGTCTTTAACAAGAAAAATAGAGAACTATCAAGAATTGTGTTCAATCACTCTAGCATCACACAACTAATTGATTTGCCATTGAATCTTTTGTGTGTTAACAAATTTTTCTTTCAAAGTGTTTTTCAGAGATATGCAAAAATTGAGAGCAAGAGATTCTGAAAAAATATTAAAAGTTTTGTGCAAGAGTTATTTTTAAAATGATTTGAAAACACCTTATATATATTCAAGCAAAACACCAGGACAATCGATTGCCCAATCGACTATGTAAAAGATCTAGTCGATTGATGCATCGAGTTTCGTGTGTTCAGGGTTTTTGGAAACTTGACATATATAGGATGCATTCGATTGAACAATCGATTTATTCAATATCTGAATCAGACGTGATGCTATTAAGTTCTTTCAATCGAGTGAGCAATGGATTTGACCAAAACCTGGGTGCTCACTGTTTCTTGAAAAATATCGTCAATCAATTGGTCAATCGATTGTCGTGATCAGTGTGATTCAGATATGATGCCATGATTCCCTTCAATCGACTGAGCAATCACATTATCCAAAATTGAATGCTCTCTGTAACTTGAGAATCAGCATCAATCGATTTGTCAATCCAGTGTCGTGATCAAAGTGATTCAGACACTTCAAACAATCAAGTTGCCAATCGAGTGGACAATCGGTAGATCAATGGAATTGGCAAAAATTGAGTTCTTTCTGTAACTTGAAATACAGCATCAATCGATTTGTCAATCGAGTTGACAATCGACTGAGCCTGTTACAGACCTCAGTTTTGTTTAACAATTTACTTGCCATTCGATTGATTTGCCCTCCAATCGATTGTATAATCGATTGTTTCAGAGTTGAGTTTGATAAAACTTAAATGAATGATAAAAGTTCATTGGCAATTAATTAAGTGTGAAACCTTGGTGATTTGTTCACTCAACTTGATACTTAAACACCTAATACACCTATACCACTTTGCATCTTCCTCAAGTGCATCCTCCAATCTTTGGTTGATTTCTTGAGTTGCAATCCATTGTTCCATGTGTGTGGTGTCTTCATGTTTGCCTGAAATGTTTCTTAATTCAAAACATTAGATAAGACAAATCTTTCATGTGCAATGTATGTTTGAGACTTTAAATCAAAAACTTGATCAGGGAAGCTTATGACTTACAAACACACCTATTGGATGAACAAGATTGTTTAAAAACCCTAATTGGACAAGAATAAGTCTAGGGAGGACCAAAATGACCTAAATGTTCATTCAATGACAAAAATGAACTTATTGGATGCACAAGATTGGTTAAAAACCCTAATTGGACAAGAATAAGCCTTGCGAGGACGAAAATGACCTAAATGTTTATCCAATGACACAAACACACCTATTGGATGCACAAGATTGTTTAAAAACCCTACTTGGTCAAGTATATGCCAAGGGAGGACGAAAATGCCCTAAATGATAATCCAATGACACAAACACACCTATTGGATACACAAGATTGGTTAAAACCCTAATTGGACAAGAAGATGCCAAAGGAAGATAAAAATGACCTAAATGTTCATCCAATGACACAAACACACCTATTGGATGCACAAGATTGTTTTAAAACCATAATTGGACAAGAATAAGCCTAGGGATGAAAAAAATGACCTAAATGTTCATTCAATGACACAAATGAACTTATTGGATGCACAAGATTGGTTAAAAACCCTAATTGGACAAGAATAAGCCTTGGGGGATGAAAATGACCTAAATGTTCATCCAATGACACAAACACACCTATTGGATGCACAAGATTGTTGAAAAACCCTAATTGGACAAGTATAAGCCAAGGGAGGACGAAAATGCCCTAAATGATAATCCAATGACCCAAACACACCTATTGGATGCACAAGATAGGTTAAAAACCCTAATTGGACAAGAATAAGCCTAGGGAGGACGAAAGTAACCTAAATGTTCATCCAACGACACAAATACACCTATTGGATGCACATGATTGGTTTAAAACCCTAATTGGACAAGAATAAGCCTATGGAGGACGAAAATGACCTAAATGTTCATCTAATGACACAAACACACCTATTGGATGCACAAGATTGGTTAAAAACCCTAATGTGACAAGAATAAGCCAAGGGAGGACGAAAATGCTCTAAATGATAAGCCAATGACACAAAAACACCTATTAGATGCACAAGATTGGTTAAAAACCCTAATTGGACAAGAATAAGCCTAGGGAGGACAAAAATGACCTAAATGTTAATCCATTGACACGAATTAACTTATTGGATGCACAAGATTGGTTAAAAACCATAATTGGACAAGAATAAGCCTTGGGAGGACCAAAATGACCAAAATGTTCATTCAATGACACAAATTAACTTTATTGGATGCACAAGATTGTTTAAAAACCCTAATTGGACAAGAATAAGCCTTGGGAGTATGAAAATGACCTAAATGTTCATCCAATGACACAAACACACCTATTGGATGCACAAGATTGTTTAAAACCCATAATTGGACAGGAATAAGCCTTGGGAGGACGAAAATGCTCTAAATGATAATCCAATGACACAAACACACCTATTAGATGCACAAGATTGGTTAAAAACCCTAATTAGACAAGAATAAGCCTAGGGAGGACCAAAATGACCAAAATGTTCATTCAATGACACAAATGAACTTATTGGATGCACAAGATTGGTTAAAAACCCTAATTGGACAAGAATAAGCCTTGGGGGATGAAAATGACCTACATGTTCATCCAATGACACAAACACACCTATTGGATGCACAAGATTGTTGAAAAACCCTAATTGGACATGTATAAGCCAAGGGAGTACGAAAATGCCCTAAATGATAATCCAAAGACCCAAGCACACCTATTGGATGCACAAGATTGGTTAAAAACCCTAATTCGACAAGAATAAGCCTAGGTAGGACAAAAATGACATAAATGTTAATCCAATGACACAAACACACCTATTGGATGCACAAGATAGGTTAAAAACCCTAATTGGACAAGAATAAGCCTAGGGAGGATGAAAATAACCTAAATGTTCATCCAACGACACAAATACACCTATTGGATGCACATGATTGGTTAAAAACCTTGATTGGACAAGAATAAGCCTAGGGAGGACGAAAATGACCTAAATGTTCATCTAATGACACAAACACACCTATTGGATGCACAAGATTGGTTAAAAACCCTAATTGGACAAGAATAAGCCAAGGGACGACGAAAATGCTCTAAATGATAATCCAATGACACAAACACACCTATTAGATGCACAAGATTGGTTAAAAACCCTAATTGGACAAGAATAAGCCTAGGGAGGACAAAAATGACCTAAATGTTAATCCATTGACACGAATTAACTTATTGGATGCACAAGATTGTTTAAAAACCCTAATTGGACAAGAATAAGCCTTGGGAGGATGAAAATGACCTAAATGTTCATCCAATGACACAAACACACCTATTGGATGCACAAGATTGTTTAAAAACCCTAATTGGACAAGAATAAGCCTTGGGAGGACGAAAATGCCCTAAATGATAATCCAATGACCCAAACACACCTATTGGATGCACAAGATTGGTTAAAAACCCTAATTAGACAAGAATAAGCCTAGGGAGGACAAAAATGACCTAAATGTTAATCCAATGACACAAATACACCTATTGGATGCACATGATTGGTTAAAAACCCTAATTGGACAAGAATAAGCCTAGGGAGGACGAAAATGACCTAAATGTTCATCCAATGACACAAATGAACTTATTGGATGCACAAGATTGCTTAAAAACCCTAATTGGACAAGAATAAGCCTAGGGAGGACGAAAATGACCTAAATGTTCATCCAATGACACAAATACACCTATTGGATGCACAAGAGTGGTTAGAAACCCTAATTGGACAAGAATAAGCCTAGGGAGGACGAAACTGACCTAAATGTTCATCCAATGACACAAACACACCTATTGGATGCACAAGATTGGTTAAAAACCCTAATTGGACAAGAATAAGCCTAGGGAGGACGAAAATGACATAAATGTTCATCCAATAACACAAATGAACTTATTGGATTCACAAGATTGCTTAAAAACCCTAATTAGACAAGAATAAGCCTAGGGTGGACGAAAATGACCTAAATGTTCATCCAATGACACAAACACACCTATTGGATGCACAAGATTGGTTAAAAACGCTAATTGGACAAGAATAAGCCTAGGGAGGACGAAAATGACCTAAATGTTCATCCAATGACACAAATACACCTATTGGATGCACAAGATTGGTTAGAAACCCTAATTGGACAAGAATAAGCCTAGGGAGGACGAAAATGACCTAAATGTTCATCCAATGACACAAATACACCTATTGGATGCACAAGATTCGTTAGAAACCCTAATTGGACAAGAATAAGCCTAGGGAGGACGAAACTGACCTAAATGTTCATCCAATGACACAAACGAACCTATTGGATGCACAGGATTGGTTAGAAACCCTAATTGGACAAGAATAAGCCTAGGGAGGACGAAAATGACCTAAATGTTCATCCAATGACACAAATACACCTATTGGATGCACAAGATTGGTTAAAAACCCTAATTGGACAAGAATATGCCTAGAGAGGACGAAAATGACCTAAATGTTCATCCAATGACACAAATGAACTTATTGGATGCACAAGATTGCTTAAAAACCCTAATTGGACAAGAATAAGCCTAGGGAGGACGAAAATGACCTAAATGTTCATCCAATGACACAAATACACCTATTGGATGCATAAGATTGGTTAAAAACCCTAATTGGACAAGAATATGCCTAGGGACGACGAAAATGACCTAAATGTTCATCCAATGACACAAATGAACTTATTGGATGCACAAGATTGCTTAAAAACCCTAATTGGACAAGAATAAGCCTAGGGAGGACGAAAATGACCTAAATGTTCATCCAATGACACAAATACACCTATTGGATGCACAAGATTTGTTAGAAACCCTAATTGGACAAGAATAAGCCTAGGGAGGACGAAACTGACCTAAATGTTCATCCAATGACACAAATGAACTTATTGGATGCACAAGATTGCTTAAAAACCCTAATTGGACAAGAATAAGCCTAGGGAGGACGAAAATGACCTAAATGTTCATCCAATGACACAAATACACCTATTGGATGCACAAGATTGGTTAAAAACCCTAATTGGACAAAAATAAGCCTAGGGAGGACGAAAATGACCTAAATGTTCATCCAATGACACAAATGAACTTATTGGATGCACAAGATTGGTTAAAAACCCTAATTGGACAAGAATAAGCCTAGGGAGGACGAAAATGACCTAAATGTTCATCCAATGACACAAATGAACTTATTGGATGCACAAGATGGGTTGAAAACCCTAATTGGACAAGAATAAGCCTAGGGAGGACGAAAATGACCTAAATGTTCATCCAATGACACAAATGAACTTATTGGATGCACAAGATTGGTTAAAAACCCTAATTGGACAAGAATAAGCCTAGGGAGGACGAAAATGACCTAAATGTTCATCCAATGACACAAATGAACTTATTGGATGGACAAGATTGGTTGAAAACCCTAATTGGTCAAGAATAAGCCTAGGGAGGACGAAAATGACCTAAATGTTCATCCAATGACACAAATGAACTTATTGGATGCACAAGATTGGTTAAAAACCCTAATTGGACAAGAATAAGCCTAGGGAGGACGAAAATGACCTAAATGTTGATCAAATGACACAAATGAACTTATTGGATGCACAAGATTGCTTAAAAACGCTAACTGGAAATGAATAAGCCTAGGGAGGACGAAAATGACCTAAATGTTCATCCAATGACACAAATGAACTTATTGGATGCACAAGATTGCTTAAAAACCCTAATTGGACAAGAATAAGCCTAGGGAGGACGAAAATGACCTAAATGTTCATCCAATGACACAAATACACCTATTGGATGCACAAGATTGGTTAAAAACCCTAATTCGACAAGTATAAGCCTAGGGAGGACGAAAATGACCTAAATGTTCATCCAATGACACAAATGAACTTATTGGATGCACAAGATTGCTTAAAAACCCTAATTGGACAAGAATAAGCCTAGGGAGGACGAAAATGACCTAAATGTTCATCCAATGACACAAATACACCTATTGGATGCACAAGATTCGTTAGAAACCCTAATTGGACAAGAATAAGCCTAAGGAGGACGAAACTGACCTAAATGTTCATCCAATGACACAAATACACCTATTGGATGCACAAGATTGGTTAAAAACCCTAATTGGACAAGAATATGCCTAGGGAGGACGAAAATGACCTAAATGTTCATCCAATGACACAAATGAACTTATTGGATGCACAAGATTGCTTAAAAACCCTAATTGGACAAGAATAAGCCTAGGGAGGACGAAAATGACCTAAATGTTCATCCAATGACACAAATACACCTATTGGATGCATAAGATTCTTTAGAAACCCTAATTGGACAATAATATGCCTAGGGAGGACGAAAATGACCTAAATGTTCATCCAATGACACAAACCTTCTTATTGGATGCACAAGATTGCTTAAAAACCCTAATTGGACAAGAATAAGCCTAGGGAGGATGAAAATGACATAAATGTTCATCCAATGACACAAATACACCTATTGGATGCATAAGATTCGTTAGAAACCCTACTTGGACAATAAGCCTAGGGAGGACGAAAATGACCTAAATTTTCATCCAATGACACAAACACACCTATTGGATGCACAAGATTGGTTAAAAACCCTAATTGGACAAGAATAAGCCTAGGGTGGACGAAAATGACCTAAATGTTTATCCAATGACACAAATGAACTTATTGGATGCACAAGATTGGTTAAAAACCTTAATTGGACAAGAATAAGCCTAGGGAGGAAGAAAATGACCTAAATGTTCATCCAATGACACAAATGAACTTATTGGATGCACAAGATTGCTTAAAAACCCTAATTGGACAAGAATAAGCCTAGGGAGGACGAAAATGACCTAAATGTTCATCCAATGACACAAATACACCTATTGGATACACAAGATTGGTTAAAAACCCTAATTGGACAAGAATAAGCCTAGGGAGGACGAAAATGACCTAAATGGTCATCCAATGACACAAACACACCTATTGGATGCGCAAGATTGGTTAAAAACCCTAATTGGACAAGAATAAGCATAGGGTGGACGAAAATGACCTAAATGTTTATCCAATGACACAAATGAACTTATTGGATGCACGAGATTGGTTAAAAACCCTAATTGGACAAGAATAAGCCTAGCGAGGACGAAAATGACCTAAATGTTCATCCAATGACACAAATGAACTTATTGGATGCACATGATTGGTTAAAAACCCTAATTGGACAAGAATAAGCCTAGGGAGGACGAAAATGACCTAAATGTTCATCCAATGACACAAACGAACTTATTGGATGCACAAGATTGCTTAAAAACCCTAATTGGACAAGAATAAGCCTAGGGAGGACGAAAATGACCTAAATGTTCATCTAATGACACAAACACACCTATTGGATGCACAAGATTGGTTAAAAACCCTAATTGGACAAGAATAAGCCAAGGGAGGACGAAAATGCTCTAAATGATAATCCAATGACACAAACACACCTATTAGATGCACAAGATTGGTTAAAAACCCTAATTGGACAAGAATAAGCCTAGGGAGGACAAAAATGACCTAAATGTTAATCCATTGACACGAATTAACTTATTGGATGCACAAGATTGTTTAAAAACCCTAATTGGACAAGAATAAGCCTTGGGAGGATGAAAATGACCTAAATGTTCATCCAATGACACAAACACACCTATTGGATGCACAAGATTGTTTAAAAACCATAATTGGACAAGAATAAGCCTAGGGAGGACAAAAATGACATAAATGTTAATCCAATGACACAAACACACCTATTGGATGCACAAGATAGGTTAAAAACCCTAATTGGACAAGAATAAGCCTAGGGAGGATGAAAATAACCTAAATGTTCATCCAACGACACAAATACACCTATTGGATGCACATGATTGGTTAAAATCCTTTATTGGACAAGAATAAGCCTAGGGAGGACGAAAATGACCTAAATGTTCATCTAATGACACAAACACACCTATTGGATGCACAAGATTGGTTAAAAACCCTAATTGGACAAGAATAAGCCAAGGGAGGACGAAAATGCTCTAAATGATAATCCAATGACCCAAACACACCTATTAGATGCACAAGATTGGTTAAAAACCCTAATTGGACAAGAATAAGCCTAGGGAGGACAAAAATGACCTAAATGTTAATCCATTGACACGAATTAACTTATTGGATGCACAAGATTGTTTAAAAACCCTAATTGGACAAGAATAAGCCTTGGGAGGATGAAAATGACCTAAATGTTCATCCAATGACACAAACACACCTATTGGATGCACAAGATTGTTTAAAAACCCTAATTGGACAAGAATAAGCCTTGGGAGGACGAAAATGCCCTAAATGATAATCCAATGACCCAAACACACCTATTGGATGCACAAGATTGGTTAAAAACCCTAATTATACAAGAATAAGCCTAGGGAGGACAAAAATGACCTAAATGTTAATCCAATGACACAAATACACCTATTGGATGCACATGATTGGTTAAAAACCCTAATTGGACAAGTATAAGCCTAGGGAGGACGAAAATGACCTAAATGTTCATCCAATGACACAAACACACCTATTGGATACACAAGATTGGTTAAAAACCCTAATTGGACAAGAATAAGCCAAGGGAGGACGAAAATGCCCTAAATGATAATCCAATGACACAAACACACCTATTGGATGCACATGATTGGTTAAAAACCCTAATTGGACAAGAATAAGCCTAGGGAGGACGAAAATGACCTAAATGTTCATCCAATGACACAAATGAACTTATTGGATGCACAAGATTGGTTAAAAACCTTAATTGGACAAGAATAAGCCTAGGGAGTACGAAAATGACCTAAATGTTCATCCAATGACACAAATGAACTTATTGGATGCACAAGATTGGTTAAAAACCCTAATTGGACAAGAATAAGCCTAGGGAGGACGAAAATGACCTAAATGTTCATCCAATGACACAAATGAACTTATTGGATGCACAAGATTGGTTAAAAACCCTAATTGGACAAGAATAAGCCTAGGGAGGACGAAAATGACCTAAATGTTCATCCAATGACACAAATGAACTTATTGGATGCACAAGATTGGTTAAAAACCCTAATTGGACACGAATAAGCCTAGGGAGGACGAAAATGACCCAAATGTTCGTCCAATGACACAAACACACCTATTGGATGCACAAGATTGCATAAAAACCCTAATTGGACAAGAATAAGACTAGGGAGGACGAAAATGACCTAAATGTTCCTCCAATGACACAAACACACCTATTGGATGCACAAGATTGCACAAAATCCCTAATTGGACAAGAATAAGACTAGGGAGGACGAAAATGACCTAAATGTTCATCCAATGACACAAATGAACTTATTGGATGCACAAGATTGGTTAAAAACCCTAATTGGACAAGAATAAGCCTAGGGAGGACGAAAATGACCTAAATGTTCATCCAATGACACAATTGCACTTATTGGATGCACAAGATTGGTTAAAAACCCTAATTGGACAAGAATAAGCCTAGGGAGGACGAAAATGACCTAAATGTTCGTCCAATGACACCAACACACCTATTGGATGCACAAGATTGCCTAAAAACCCTAATTGGACAAGAATAAGACTAGGGAGGACGAAAATGACCTAAATGTTCCTCCAATGACACAAATGAACTTATTGGATGCACAAGGTTGGTTAAAAACCCTAATTGGACAAGAATAAGCCTAGGGATGACGAAAATGACCTAAATGTTCGTCCAATGACACAAACACACCTATTGGATGCACAAGATTGCATAAAAACCCTAATTGGACAAGAATAAGCCTAGGGAGGACGAAAATAACCTAAATGTTCGTCCAATGACACAAACACACCTATTGGATGCACTAGATTGCATAAAAACCCTAATTGGAAAAGAATAAGACTAGGGAGGACGTAAATGACCTAAATGTTCCACCAATGACACAAATGAACTTATTGGATGCACAAGGTTGGTTAAAAACCCTAATTGGACAAGAATAAGCCTAGGGAGGACGAAAATGACCTAAATGTTCAACCAATGACACAAATGAACTTATTGGATGCACATGGTTGGTTAAAAACCCTAATTGGACAAGAATAAGACTAGGGAGGACGAAAATGACCTAAATGTTCCTCCAATGACACAAACACACCTATTGGATGCACAAGATTGTATAAAAACCCTAATTCGACAAGAATAAGACTAGGGAGGACGAAAATGACCTAAATGTTCCTCCAATGACACAAACACACCTATTGGATGCACAAGATTGCATAAAAACCCTAATTGGACAAGAATAAGACTAGGGAGGACGTAAATGACCTAAATGTTCCACCATTGACACAAATGAACTTATTGGATGCACAAGGTTGGTTAAAAACCCTAATTGGACAAGAATAAGACTTGGGAGGACGAAAATGACCTAAATGTTCATCCAATGACACAAATGAACTTATTGGATGCACAAGATTGGTTAAAAACCCTAATTGGACAAGAATAAGCCTAGGGAGGACGAAAATGACCTAAATGTTCATCCAATGACACAATTGAAATTATTGGATGCACAAGATTGGTTAAAAACCATAATTGGACAAGAATAAGCCTAGGAAGGACGAAAATGACCTAAATGTTCATCCAATGACACAAATGAACTTATTGGATGCACAAGATTGCTTAAAAACCCTAATTGGACAAGAATAAGCCTAGGGAGGACGAAAATGACCTAAATGTTCATCCAATGACACAAATACACCTATTGGATGCACAAGATTGGTTAAAAACCCTAATAGGACAAGAATAAGCCTAGGGAGGACGAAAATGACCTAAATGTTCATCCAATGACACAAATGAACTTATTGGATGCACAAGATTGCTTAAAAACCCTAATTGGACAAGAATAAGCCTAGGGAGGACGAAAATGACCTAAATGTTCATCCAATGACACAAATACACCTATTGGATGCTCAAGATTGGTTAGAAACCCTAATTGGACAAGAATAAGCCTAGGGAGGACGAAAATGACCTAAATGTTCATCCAATGACACAAACACACCTATTGGATGCACAAGATTGGTTAAAAACCCTAATTGGACAAGAATAAGCCTAGGGAGGACCAAAATGACCTAAATGTTCATTCAATGACACAAATGAACTTATTGGATGCACAAGATTTGTTAAAAACCCTAATTGGACAAGAATAAGCCTAAGGAGGACGAAAATGACCTAAATGTTCATCCCATGACACAAACACACCTATTGGATGCACAAGATTGGTTAAAAACCCTAATTGGACAAGAAGATGCCTAAGGAAGACGACAATGACCTAAATGTTCATCCAATGACACAAACACACCTATTGGATGCACAAGATTGTTTAAAAACCCTAATTGGACAAGAATAAGTCTAGGGAGGACCAAAATGACCTAAATGTTCATTCAATGACAAAAATGAACTTATTGGATGCACAAGATTGGTTAAAAACCCTAATTGGACAAGAATAAGCCTTGCGAGGACGAAAATGACCTAAATGTTTATCCAATGACACAAACACACCTATTGGATGCACAAGATTGTTTAAAAACCCTACTTGGTCAAGTATATGCCAAGGGAGGACGAAAATGCCCTAAATGATAATCCAATGACACAAACACACCTATTGGATGCACAAGATTGGTTAAAAACCCTAATTGGACAAGAAGATGCCAAAGGAAGATAAAAATGACCTAAATGTTCATCCAATGACACAAACACACCTATTGGATGCACAAGATTGTTTAAAAACCATAATTGGACAAGAATAAGCCTAGGGAGGACCAAAATGACCTAAATGTTCATTCAATGACACAAATGAACTTATTGGATGCACAAGATTGGTTAAAAACCCTAATTGGACAAGAATAAGCCTTGGGGGATGAAAATGACCTAAATGTTCATCCAATGACACAAACACACCTATTGGATGCACAAGATTGTTGAAAAACCCTAATTGGACAAGTATAAGCCAAGGGAGGACGAAAATGCCCTAAATGATAATCCAATGACCCAAACACACCTATTGGATGCACAAGATAGGTTAAAAACCCTAATTGGACAAGAATAAGCCTAGGGAGGACGAAAGTAACCTAAATGTTCATCCAACGACACAAATACACCTATTGGATGCACATGATTGGTTTAAAACCCTAATTGGACAAGAATAAGCCTATGGAGGACGAAAATGACCTAAATGTTCATCTAATGACACAAACACACCTATTGGATGCACAAGATTGGTTAAAAACCCTAATTGGACAAGAATAAGCCAAGGGAGGACGAAAATGCTCTAAATGATAATCCAATGACACAAAAACACCTATTAGATGCACAAGATTGGTTAAAAACCCTAATTGGACAAGAATAAGCCTAGGGAGGACAAAAATGACCTAAATGTTAATCCATTGACACGAATTAACTTATTGGATGCACAAGATTGGTTAAAAACCCTAATTGGACAAGAATAAGCCTTGGGAGGACCAAAATGACCTAAATGTTCATTTAATGACACAAATTAACTTTATTGGATGCACAAGATTGTTTAAAAACCCTAATTGGACAAGAATAAGCCTTGGGAGTATGAAAATGACCTAAATGTTCATCCAATGACACAAACACACCTATTGGATGCACAAGATTGTTTAAAAACCCTAATTGGACAAGAATAAGCCTTGGGGAGGACGAAAATGCCCTAAATGATAATCCAATGACCCAAACACACCTATTGGATGCACAAGATTGGTTAAAAACCCTAATTAGACAAGAATAAGCCTAGGGAGGACAAAAATGACCTAAATGTTAATCCAATGACACAAATACACCTATTGGATGCACATGATTGGTTAAAAACCCTAATTGGACAAGTATAAGCCTAGGGAGGACGAAAATGACCTAAATGTTCATCCAATGACACAAACACACCTATTGGATACACAAGATTGGTTAAAAACCCTAATTGGACAAGAATAAGCCAAGGGAGGACGAAAATGCCCTAAATGATAATCCAATGACACAAACACACCTATTGGATGCACATGATTGGTTCAAAACCCTAATTGGACAAGAATAAGCCTAGGGAGGACGAAAATGACCTAACTGTTCATCCAATGACACAAATGAACTTATTGGATGCACAAGATTGGTTAAAAATCCTAAGGAGGATGAAAATGACCTATATGTTAATCCAATGACACAAACACACCTATAGGATGCACAATATTGGTTAAAAATCCTAATTGGACAAGAATAAGCCTAGGGAGGAGGAAAATGCCCTAAATGTTAATCCAATGACACGAATTAACTTATTGGATGCACAAGATTGGTTAAAAACCCTAATCGGACAACAATAACCCTTGGGAGGACGAAAATGCCTTAAATGTTCATTCAATGACACAAACACACCTATTGGATGCACAATATTGTTTAAAAACCCTAATTGGACAAGAATATGCCTAGGGAGGACCAAAATGACCTAAATGTTCATCCAATGACACAAATGAACTTATTGGATGCACAAGATTTGTTAAAAACCCTAATTGGACAAGAATAAGCCTAAGGAGGACGAAAATGACCTAAATGTTCATCCAATTACACAAACACACCTATTGGATGCACAAGATTGGTTAAAACCCCTAATTGGACAAGAAGATGCCTAAGGAAGACGAAAATGACCTAAATGTTCATCCAATGACACAAACACACCTATTGGATGCACAAGATTGGTTAAAAACCCTAATTGGACAAGAATAAGCCTTGCGAGGACGAAAATGACCTAAATGTTTATCCAATGACACAAACACACCTATTGGATGCACAAGATTGTTTAAAAACCCTACTTGGTCAAGTATAGGCCAAGGGAGAACGAAAATGCCCTAAATGATAATCCAATGACACAAACACACCTATTGGATGCACAAGATTGGTTAAAAACCCTAATTGGACAAGAAGATGCCTAAGGAAGATAAAAATGACCTAAATGTTCATCCAATGACACAAACACACCTATTGGATGCACAAGATTGTTTACAAACCATAATTGGACAAGAATAAGCCTAGGGAGGACCAAAATGACCTAAATGTTCATTCAATGACACAAATGAACTTATTGGATGCACCAGATTGGTTAAAAACCCTAATTGGACAAGAAGAAGCCTTGTGGGATGAAAATGACCTAAATGTTCATCCAATGACACAAACACACCTATTGGATGCACAAGATTGTTGAAAAACCCTAATTGGACAAGTATAAGCCAAGGGAGGACGAAAATGCCCTAAATGATAATCCAATGACCCAAACACACCTTTTGGATGCACAAGATAGGTTAAAAACCCTAATTGGACAAGAATAAGCCTAGGGAGGACGAAAGTAACCTAAATGTTCATCATACGACACAAATACACCTATTGGATGCACATGATTGGTTTAAAATCCTAATTGGACAAGAATAAGCCTATGGAGGAAGAAAATGACCTAAATGTTCATCTAATGACACAAACACACCTATTGGATGCACAAGATTGGTTAAAAACCCTAATTGGACAAGAATAAGCCAAGGGAGGACGAAAATGCTCTAAATGATAATCCAATGACACAAAAACACCTATTAGATGCACAAGATTGGTTAAAAACCCTAATTGGACAAGAATAAGCCTAGGGAGGACAAAAATGACCTAAATGTTAATCCATTGACACGAATTAACTTATTGGATGCACAAGATTGGTTAAAAACCCTAATTGGACAAGAATAAGCCTTGGGAGGACCAAAATGACCTAAATGTTCATTCAATGACACAAATTAACTTTATTGGATGCACAAGATTGTTTAAAAACCCTAATTGGACAAGAATAAGCCTTGGGAGTATGAAAATGACCTAAATGTTCATCCAATGACACAAACACACCTATTGGATGCACAAGATTGTTTAAAAACCCTAATTGGACAAGAATAAGCCTTGGGGAGGACGAAAATGCCCTAAATGATAATCCAATGACCCAAACACACCTATTGGATGCACAAGATTGGTTAAAAACCCTAATTAGACAAGAATAAGCCTAGGGAGGACAAAAATGACCTAAATGTTAATCCAATGACACAAATACACCTATTGGATGCACATGATTGGTTAAAAACCCTAGTTGGACAAGTATAAGCCTAGGGAGGACGAAAATGACCTAAATGTTCATCCCATGACACAAACACACCTATTGGATACACAAGATTGGTTAAAAACCCTAATTGGACAAGAATAAGCCAAGGGAGGACGAAAATGCCCTAAATGATAATCCAATGACACAAACACACCTATTGGATGCACATCATTGGTTCAAAACCCTATTTGGACAAGAATAACCCTAGGGAGGACGAAAATGACCTAAATGATCATCCAATGACACAAATGAACTTATTGGATGCACAAGATTGGTTAAAAATCCTAATTGAACAATAATAAGCCTAAGGAGGACGAAAATGACCTATATGTTAATCCAACGACACAAACACACCTATAGGATGCACAATATTGGTTAAAACCCTAATTGGACAAGAATAAGCCTAGGGAGGACGAAAATGCCCTAAATGTTATTCCAATGACTTGAATTAACTTATTGGAAGCACAAGATAAGTGAAAAACCCTAATTGGACATGAATAACCCTTGGGAGGACGAAAATGACCTAAATGTTCATCCAATGACACAAATTAACTTATTGGATGCACCAGATTGTTTAAAAACCCTAATTGGACAAGAATAATCCTAGGGAGGACCAAAATGACCTAAATGATCATACAATGACACACATGAACTTATTGGATGCACAAGATTTGTTAAAAACCCTAATTGGACAAGAATAAGCCTAAGGAGGACGAAAATGACCTAAATGTTCATCCCATGACACAAACACACCTATTGGATGCACAAGATTGGTTAAAAACCCTAATTGGACAAGAAGATGCCAAAGGAAGATGAAAATGACCTAAATGTTCATCCAATGACACAAACACACCTATTGGATGCACAAGATTGTTTAAACACCCTAATTGGACAAGAATAAGTCTAGGGAGGACCAAAATGACCTAAATGTTCATTCAATGACAAAAATGAACTTATTGGATGCACAAGATTGGTTAAAAACCCTAATTGGACAAGAATAAGCCTTGCGAGGACGAAAATGACCTAAATGTTTATCCAATGACACAAACACACCTATTGGATGCACAAGATTGTTTAAAAACCCTACTTGGTCAAGTATATGCCAAGGGAGGGCGAAAATGCCCTAAATGATAATCCAATGACACAAACACACCTATTGGATGCACAAGATTGGTTAAAAACCCTAATTGGACAAGAAGATGCCAAAGGAAGATAAAAATGACCTAAATGTTCATCCAATGACACAAACACACCTATTGGATGCACAAGATTGTTTAAAAACCATAATTGGACAAGAATAAGCCTAGGGAGGACCAAAATGACCTAAATGTTCATTCAATGACACAAATGAACTTATTGGATGCACAAGATTGGTTAAAAACCCTAATTGGACAAGAATAAGCCTTGGGGGATGAAAATGACCTAAATGTTCATCCAATGACACAAACACACCTATTGGATGCACAAGATTGTTGAAAAACCCTAATTGGACAAGTATAAGCCAAGGGAGGACGAAAATGCCCTAAATGATAATCCAATGACCCAAACACACCTATTGGATGCACAAGATAGGTTAAAAACCCTAATTGGACAAGAATAAGCCTAGGGAGGACGAAAGTAACCTAAATGTTCATCCAACGACACAAATACACCTATTGGATGCACATGATTGGTTTAAAACCCTAATTGGACAAGAATAAGCCTATGGAGGACGAAAATGACCTAAATGTTCATCTAATGACACAAACACACCTATTGGATGCACAAGATTGGTTAAAAACCCTAATTGGACAAGAATAAGCCAAGGGAGGACGAAAATGCTCTAAATGATAATCCAATGACACAAAAACACCTATTAGATGCACAAGATTGGTTAAAAACCCTAATTGGACAAGAATAAGCCTAGGGAGGACAAAAATGACCTAAATGTTAATCCATTGACACGAATTAACTTATTGGATGCACAAGACTGGTTAAAAACCCTAATTGGACAAGAATAAGCCTTGGGAGGACCAAAATGACCTAAATGTTCATTTAATGACACAAATTAACTTTATTGGATGCACAAGATTGTTTAAAAACCCTAATTGGACAAGAATAAGCCTTGGGAGTATGAAAATGACCTAAATGTTCATCCAATGACACAAACACACCTATTGGATGCACAAGATTGTTTAAAAACCCTAATTGGACAAGAATAAGCCTTGGGGAGGACGAAAATGCCCTAAATGATAATCCAATGACCCAAACACACCTATTGGATGCACAAGATTGGTTAAAAACCCTAATTAGACAAGAATAAGCCTAGGGAGGACAAAAATGACCTAAATGTTAATCCAATGACACAAATACACCTATTGGATGCACATGATTGGTTAAAAACCCTAATTGGACAAGAATAAGCCTAGGGAGGACGAAAATGACCTAAATGTTCATCCAATGACACAAATGAACTTATTGGATGCACAAGATTGGTTAAAAACCTTAATTGGACAAGAATAAGCCTAGGGAGTACGAAAATGACCTAAATGTTCATCCAATGACACAAATGAACTTATTGGATGCACAAGATTGGTTAAAAACCCTAATTGGACAAGAATAAGCCTAGGGAGGACGAAAATGACCTAAATGTTCATCCAATGACACAAATGAACTTATTGGATGCACAAGATTGGTTAAAAACCCTAATTGGACAAGAATAAGCCTAGGGAGGACGAAAATGACCTAAATGTTCATCCAATGACACAAATGAACTTATTGGATGCACAAGATTGGTTAAAAACCCTAATTGGACACGAATAAGCCTAGGGAGGACGAAAATGACCCAAATGTTCGTCCAATGACACAAACACACCTATTGGATGCACAAGATTGCATAAAAACCCTAATTGGACAAGAATAAGACTAGGGAGGACGAAAATGACCTAAATGTTCCTCCAATGACACAAACACACCTATTGGATGCACAAGATTGCATAAAAACCTAATTCGACAAGAATAAGACTAAGGACGACGAAAATTACCTAAATGTTCATCCAATGACACAAATGAACTTATTGGATGCACAAGATTGGTTAAAAACCCTAATTGGACAAGAATAAGCCTAGGGAGGACGAAAATGACCTAAATGTTCGTCCAATGACACAAACACACCTATTGGATGCACAAGATTGCATAAAAACCCTAATTGGACAAGAATAAGACTAGGGAGGACGAAAATGACCTAAATGTTCCTCCAATGACACAAACACACCTATTGGATGCACAAGATTGCATAAAAACCCTAATTCGACTAGAATAAGACTAGGGAGGACGAAAATGACCTAAATGTTCATCCAATGACACAAATGAACTTATTGGATGCACAAGATTGGTTAAAAACCCTAATTGGACAAGAATAAGCCTAGGGAGGACGAAAATGACCTAAATGTTCATCCAATGACACAAATGAACTTATTGCATGCACAAGATTGGTGAAAAACCCTAATTGGACAAGAATAAGCCTAGGGAGGACGAAAATGACCTAAATGTTCGTCCAATGACACAAACACACCTATTGGATGCACAAGATTGCATAAAAACCCTAATTGGACAAGAATAAGACTAGGGAGGGCGAAAATGACGTAAATGTTCCTCCAATGACACAAATGAACTTATTGGATGCACAAGATTGGTTAAAAACCCTAATTGGACAAGAATAAGCCTAGGGAGGACGAAAATGACCTAAATGTTCGTCCAATGACACAAACACACCTATTGGATGCACAAGATTGCATAAAAACCCTAATTGGACAAGAATAAGCCTAGGGAGGACGAAAATGACCTAATTGTTCATCCAATGACACAAATGAATTTATTGGAAGCACAAGATTGGATAAAAACCCTAATTGGACAAAAATATGCCTAGGGAGGACGAAAATGACCTAAATAATCATCCAATGACACAAATGAACTTATTGGATGCACAAGATTGGTTAAAAACCCTAATTGGACAAGAATAAGCCTAGGGAGGACGAAAATGACCTAAATGTTCGTCCAATGACACAAACACACCTATTGGATGCACAAGATTGCATAAAAACCCTAATTGGACAAGAATAAGACTAGGGATGACGAAAATGACCTAAATGTCCATCCAATGACACAAATGAACTTATTGGATGCACAAGATTGGTTAAAAACCCTAATTGGACAAGAATAAGCCTAGGGAGGACGAAAATGACCTAAATGTTCGTCCAATGACACAAACACACCTATTGGATGCACAAGATTGCATAAAAACCCTAATTGGACAAGAATAAGCACAAGGAGGACAAAAATGACCTAAATGTTCATCCAATGACACAAATGAACTTATTGGATGCACAAGATTGGTTAAAAACCCTAATTGGACAAGAATAAGCATAGGGAGGACGAAAATGACCTAAATGTTCATCCAATGACACAAACACACATATTGGATGCACAAGATTGCTTAAAACCCTATATGGACAAGAATAAAACTAGGGATGACGAAAATGACCTAAATGTTCATCCAATGACACAAATGAACTTATTGGATGCACAAGATTGGTTAAAAACCCTAATTGGACAAGAATAAGCCTAGGGAGGACGAAAATGACCTAAATGTTCGTCCAATGACACAAACACACCTATTGGATGCACAAGATTGCATAAAAACCCTAATTGGACAAGAATAAGAATAGGGAGGACGAAAATGACCTAAATGTTTATCCAATGACACAAATGAACTTATTGGATGCACAAGATTGGTTAAAAACCCTAATTGGACAAGAATAAGCATAGGGAGGACGAAAATGACCTAAATGTTCATCCAATGACACAAACACACATATTGGACGCACAAGATTGCTTAAAACCCTAATTGGACAAGAATAAGACTAGGGAGGACGAAAATGACCAAATTGTTCATCCAATGACACAAATGAACTTATTGGATGCACAAGATTGGTTAAAAACCCTAATTGGACAAGAATAAGCCTAGGGAGGACGAAAATGACCTAAATGTTCGTCCAATGACACAAACACACCTATTGGATGCACAAGATTGCATAAAAACCCTAATTGGACAAGAATAAGACTAGGGAGGATTAAAATGACCTAAATGTTCCTCCAATGACACAAACACACCTATTGGATGCACAAGATTGCATAAAAACCCTAATTGGACAAGAATAAGACTAGGGAGGACGAAAATGACCTAAATGTTCATCCAATGACACAAATGAACTTATTGGATGCACAAGATTGGTTAAAAACCCTAATTGGACAAGAATAAGCATAGGGAGGACGAAAATGACCTAAATGTTCATCCAATGACACAAATGAACTTATTGGATGCACAAGATTGGTTGAAAACCCTAATTGGACAAGAATAAGCCTAGGGAGGACGAAATTGACCTAAATGTTCGTCCAATGACACAAATGAACTTATTGGATGCACAAGATTGGTTCAAAACCCTAATTGGACAAGAAAAAGCCTAGGGAGGACGAAAATGACCTAAATGTTCATCCAATGACACAAATGAACTTATTGGATGCACAAGATTAGTTAAAAACCCTAATTGGACAAGAATAAGCCTAGGGAGGACGAAAATGACCTAAATGTTCATCCAATGACACAAACACACCTATTGGATGCACAAGATTGCATAAAAACCCTAATTGGACAAGAATAAGACTAGGGAGGACGAAAATGACCTAAATATTCATCCAATGACACAAATGAACTTATTGGATGCACAAGATTGGTTAAAAACCCTAATTGGACAAGAATAAGCCTAGTGAGGACGAAAATGACCTAAATGTTCATCCAATGACACAAATGAACTTATTGGATGCACAAGATTGGTTAAAAACCCTAATTGGACAAGAATAAGCCTAGGGAGGACGAAAATGACCTAAATGTTCATCCAATGACACAAATGAACTTATTGGATGCACAAGATTGGTTAAAAATCCTAATTGAACAATAATAAGCATAAGGAGGACGAAAATGACCTATATGTTAATCCAATGACACAAACACACCTATAGGATGCACAATATTGGTTAAAAACCCTAATTGGACAAGAATAAGCCTAGGGAGGACGAAAATGCCCTAAATGTTAATCCAATGACACGAATTAACTTATTGGAAGCACAAGATTGGTGAAAAACCCTAATTGGACAAGAATAAGCCTTGGGAGGACGAAAATGACCTAAATGTTTATCCAATGACACAAATTAACTTATTGGATGCACAAGATTGGTTAAAAACCCTAATTGGACAACAATAAGCCTTGGGAGGGCGAAAATTCCCTAAATGTTCATTCAATGACACAAACACACCTATTGGATGCACCAAATTGTTTAAAAACCCTAATTGGACAAGACTAAGCCTAGGGAGGACCAAAATGACCTAAATGTTCATTCAATGACACAAATGAACTTATTGGATGCACAAGATTTGTTAAAAACCCTAATTGGACAAGAATAAGCCTAAGGAGGACGAAAATGACCTAAATGTTCATCCCATGACACAAACACACCTATTGGATGCACAAGATTGGTTAAAAACCCTAATTGGACAAGAAGATGCCTAAGGAAGACGACAATGACCTAAATGTTCATCCAATGACACAAACACACCTATTGGATGCACAAGATTGTTTAAAAACCCTAATTGGACAAGAATAAGTCTAGGGAGGACCAAAATGACCTAAATGTTCATTCAATGACAAAAATGAACTTATTGGATGCACAAGATTTGTTAAAAACCCTAATTCGATAAGAATAAGCCTTGGGAGGACGAAAATGACCTAAATGTTTATCCAATGACACAAACACACCTATTGGATGCACAAGATTGTTTAAAAACCCTACTTGATCAAGTATATGCCAAGGGAGGACGAAAATGCCCTAAATGATAATCCAATGACACAAACACACCTATTGGATGCACAAGATTGGTTAAAACCCCTAATTGGACAAGAAGATGCCAAAGGAAGATAAAATTGACCTAAATGTTCATCCAATGACACAAACACACCTATTGGATGCACAAGATTCTTTAAGCCTAGGGAGGACCAAAATGACCTAAATGTTCATTCAATGACACAAATGAACTTATTGGATGCACAAGATTGGTTAAAAACCCTAATTGGACAAGAATAAGCCTTGGGGGATGAAAATGACCTAAATGTTCATCCAATGACACAAACACACCTATTGGATGCACAAGATTGTTGAAAAACCCTAATTGGACAAGTATAAGCCAAGGGAGGACGAAAATGCCCTAAATGATAATCCAATGACCCAAACACACCTATTGGATGCACAAGATAGGTTAAAAACCCTAATTGGACAAGAATAAGCCTAGGGAGGACGAAAGTAACCTAAATGTTCATCCAACGACACAAATACACCTATTGGATGCACATGATTGGTTTAAAACCCTAATTGGACAAGAATAAGCCTATGGAGGACGAAAATGACCTAAATGTTCATCTAATGACACAAACACACCTATTGGATGCACAAGATTGGTTAAAAACCCTAATTGGACAAGAATAAGCCAAGGGAGGACGAAAATGCTCTAAATGATAATCCAATGACACAAAAACACCTATTAGATGCACAAGATTGGTTAAAAACCCTAATTGGACAAGAATAAGCCTAGGGAGGACAAAAATGACCTAAATGTTAATCCATTGACACGAATTAACTTATTGGATGCACAAGACTGGTTAAAAACCCTAATTGGACAAGAATAAGCCTTGGGAGGACCAAAATGACCTAAATGTTCATTTAATGACACAAATTAACTTTATTGGATGCACAAGATTGTTTAAAAACCCTAATTGGACAAGAATAAGCCTTGGGAGTATGAAAATGACCTAAATGTTCATCCAATGACACAAACACACCTATTGGATGCACAAGATTGTTTAAAAACCCTAATTGGACAAGAATAAGCCTTGGGGAGGACGAAAATGCCCTAAATGATAATCCAATGACCCAAACACACCTATTGGATGCACAAGATTGGTTAAAAACCCTAATTAGACAAGAATAAGCCTAGGGAGGACAAAAATGACCTAAATGTTAATCCAATGACACAAATACACCTATTGGATGCACATGATTGGTTAAAAACCCTAATTGGACAAGAATAAGCCTAGGGAGGACGAAAATGACCTAAATGTTCATCCAATGACACAAATGAACTTATTGGATGCACAAGATTGGTTAAAAACCTTAATTGGACAAGAATAAGCCTAGGGAGTACGAAAATGACCTAAATGTTCATCCAATGACACAAATGAACTTATTGGATGCACAAGATTGGTTAAAAACCCTAATTGGACAAGAATAAGCCTAGGGAGGACGAAAATGACCTAAATGTTCATCCAATGACACAAATGAACTTATTGGATGCACAAGATTGGTTAAAAACCCTAATTGGACAAGAATAAGCCTAGGGAGGACGAAAATGACCTAAATGTTCATCCAATGACACAAATGAACTTATTGGATGCACAAGATTGGTTAAAAACCCTAATTGGACACGAATAAGCCTAGGGAGGACGAAAATGACCCAAATGTTCGTCCAATGACACAAACACACCTATTGGATGCACAAGATTGCATAAAAACCCTAATTGGACAAGAATAAGACTAGGGAGGACGAAAATGACCTAAATGTTCCTCCAATGACACAAACACACCTATTGGATGCACAAGATTGCATAAAAACCTAATTCGACAAGAATAAGACTAAGGACGACGAAAATTACCTAAATGTTCATCCAATGACACAAATGAACTTATTGGATGCACAAGATTGGTTAAAAACCCTAATTGGACAAGAATAAGCCTAGGGAGGACGAAAATGACCTAAATGTTCGTCCAATGACACAAACACACCTATTGGATGCACAAGATTGCATAAAAACCCTAATTGGACAAGAATAAGACTAGGGAGGACGAAAATGACCTAAATGTTCATCCAATGACACAAATGAACTTATTGGATGCACAAGATTGGTTAAAAACCCTAATTGGACAAGAATAAGCATAGGGAGGATGAAAATGACTTAAACGCTCATCCAATGACACAAACCCACATATTGGATGCACAAGATTGCTTAAAACCCTAATTGGACAAGAATAAGACTAGGGAGGACGAAAATGACCTAAATGTTCATCCAATGACACAAATGAACTTATTGGATGCACAAGAATGGTTAAAAACCCTAATTGGACAAGAATAAGCCTAGGGAGGACGAAAATGATCTAAATGTTCATCCAATGACACAAATGAACTTATGGATGCACAAGATTGGTTAAAAACCCTAATTGGACAAGAATAAGCCTAGAGAGGACGAAAATGATCTAAATGTTCATCCAATGACACAAATGAACTTATTGGATGCACAAGATTGGTTAAAAACCCTAATTGGACAAGAATAAGCCTAGGGAGGACGAAAATGACCTAAATGTTCGTCCAATGACACAAACACACCTATTGGATGCACAAGATTGCATAAAAACCCTAATTGGACAAGAATAAGCATAGGGAGGATGAAAATGACCTAAATGTTCATCCGATGACACAAACACACATATTAGATGCACAAGATTGCTTAAAACCCTAATTGGACAAGAATAAGAAAAGGGATGACGAAAATGACCTAAATGTTCATCCAATGACACAAATGAACTTATTGGATGCACAAGATTGGTTAAAAACCCTAATTGGACAAGAATAAGCCTAGGGAGGACGAAAATGACCTAAATGTTCATCCAATGACACAAATGAACTTATTGGATGCACAAGATTTGTTGAAAACCCTAATTGGACAAGAATAAGCCTAGGGAGGACGAAAATGACCTAAATGTTCATCCAATGACACAAATGAACTTATTGGATGCACAAGATTGGTTAAAAACCCTAATTGGACAAGAATAAGCCTAGGGAGGACGAAAATGACCTAAATGTTCATCCAATGACACAAACACACCTATTGGATGCACAAGATTGTATAAAAACCCTAATTGGACAAGAATAAGCCTAGGGAGGACGAAAATGACCTAAATGTTCCTCCAATGACACAAACACACCTATTGGATGCACAAGATTGCATAAAAACCCTAATTGGACAAGAATAAGAATAGGGAGGACGAAAATGACCTAAATGTTCATCCAATGACACAAACACACATATTGGATGCACAAGATTGCTTAAAACCCTAATTGGACAAGAATAAGACTAGGGAGGACGAAAATGACCTAAATGTTCATCCAATGACACAAATGAACTTATTGGATGCACAAGATTAGTTAAAAACCCTAATTGGACAAGAATAAGCCTAGGGAGGAAAAACATGACCTAAATGTTCATCCAATGACACAAATGAACTTATTGGATGCAAAAGACTAGTTAAAAACGCTATTTGGACAAGAATAAGCCTAGGGATGACGAAAATGACCTAAATGTTCGTCCAATGACACAAACACACCTATTGGATGCACAAGATTGCATAAAAACCCTAATTGGACAAGAATAAGACTAGGGAGGACGAAAATGACCTAAATGTTCATCCAATGACACAAACACACATATTGGATGCACAAGATTGCTTAAAACCCTAATTGGACAAGAATAAGACTAGGGAGGACGAAAATGACCTAAATGTTCATCCAATGACACAAATGAACTTATTGGATGCCCAAGATTGGCTAAAAACCCTAATTCGAAAAGAATAAGCCTAGGGAGGACGAAAATGACCTAAATGTTCGTCTAATGACACAAATGAACTTATTGGATGCACAAGATTGGTTAAAAACCCTAATTGGACAAGAATAAGCCTAGGGAGGACGAAAATGACCTAAATGTTTGTCCAATGACACAAACACACCTATTGGATGCACAAGATTACATAAAAACCCTAATTGGACAAGAATAAGACTAGGGAGGACGAAAATGACCTAAATGTTTTTCCAATGACACAAACACACCTATTGGATGCACAAGATTGGTTAAAAACCCTAATTGGACAAGAATAAGCCTAGGGAAGACGAAAATGACCTAAATGTTCATCCAATGACACAAATGAACTTATTTGATGCACAAGATTGGTTAAAAACCCTAATTGGACAAGAATAAGCCTAAGGAGGACGAAAATGACCTAAATGTTCCTCCAATGACACAAATGAACTTATTAGATGCACAAGATTGGCTAAAAAGCCTAATTGGACAAGAATAAGCCTAGGGAGGACGAAAATGACCTAAATGTTCATCCAATGACACAAATGAACTTATTGGATGCACAAGATTGGTTAAAAACCCTAATTGGACAAGAATAAGCCTAGGGAGGACGAAAATGACCTAAATGTTCATCCAATGACACAAATGAACTTATTGGATGCACAAGATTGGTTAAAAACCCTAATTGGACAAGAATAAGCCTAGGGAGGACGAAAATGACCTAAATGTTCATCCAATGACACAAACACACCTATTGGATGCACAAGATTGGTTAAAAACTCTAATTGGACAAGAATAAGCCTAGGAAGGACGAAAATGACCTAAATGTTCATCCAATGACACAAATGAACTTATTGGATGCACAAGATTGGTTAAAAACCCTAATTGGACAAGAATAAGCCTAGGGAGGACGAAAATGACCTAAATGTTCATCCAATGACACAAATGAACTTATTGGATGCACATAATTGTTTAAAAACCTTAATTGGCCAAGTATAAGCCAAGGGAGGACGAAAATAACCTAAATGTTCATCCAATGACACAAACACACTTATTGGATGCACATGATTGGTTAAAAACCCTAATTGGACAAGAATAAGCCTAGGGAGGACCAAAATGACCTAAATGTTCATTCAATGACACAAATGAACTTATTGGATGCACAAGATTTGTTAAAAACCCTAATTGGACAAGAATAAGCCTAAGGAGGACGAAAATGACCTAAATGTTCATCCCATGACACAAACACACCTATTGGATGCACAAGATTGGTTAAAAACCCTAATTGGACAAGAAGATGCCTAAGGAAGACGACAATGACCTAAATGTTCATCCAATGACACAAACACACCTATTGGATGCACAAGATTGTTTAAAAACCCTAATTGGACAAGAATAAGTCTAGGGAGGACCAAAATGACCTAAATGTTCATTCAATGACAAAAATGAACTTATTGGATGCACAAGATTGGTTAAAAACCCTAATTCGATAAGAATAAGCCTTGGGAGGACGAAAATGACCTAAATGTTTATCCAATGACACAAACACACCTATTGGATGCACAAGATTGTTTAAAAACCCTACTTGATCAAGTATATGCCAAGGGAGGACGAAAATGCCCTAAATGATAATCCAATGACACAAACACACCTATTGGATGCACAAGATTGGTTAAAAACCCTAATTGGACAAGAAGATGCCAAAGGAAGATAAAAATGACCTAAATGTTCATCCAATGACACAAACACACCTATTGGATGCACAAGATTCTTTAAAAACCATAATTGGACAAGAATAAGCCTAGGGAGGACCAAAATGACCTAAATGTTCATTCAATGACACAAATGAACTTATTGGATGCACAAGATTGGTTAAAAACCCTAATTGGACAAGAATAAGCCTTGGGGGATGAAAATGACCTAAATGTTCATCCAATGACACAAACACACCTATTGGATGCACAAGATTGTTGAAAAACCCTAATTGGACAAGTATAAGCCAAGGGAGGACGAAAATGCCCTATATGATAATCCAATGACCCAAACACACCTATTGGATGCACAAGATAGGTTTAAAACCCTAATTGGACAAGAATAAGCCTAGGGAGGACGAAAGTAACCTAAATGTTCATCCAACGACACAAATACACCTATTGGATGCACATGATTGGTTTAAAACCCTAATTGGACAAGAATAAGCCTATGGAGGACGAAAATGCTCTAAATGATAATCCAATGACACAAAAACACCTATTAGATGCACAAGATTGGTTAAAAACCCTAATTGGACAAGAATAAGCCTAGGGAGGACAAAAATGACCTAAATGTTAATCCATTGACACGAATTAACTTATTGGATGCACAAGATTGGTTAAAAACCCTAATTGGACAAGAATAAGCCTTGGGAGGACCAAAATGACCTAAATGTTCATTTAATGACACAAATTAACTTTATTGGATGCACAAGATTGTTTAAAAACCCTAATTGGACAAGAATAAGCCTTGGGAGTATGAAAATGACCTAAATGCACCTATTGGATGCACAAGATTGTTTAAAAACCCTAATTGGACAAGAATAAGCCTTGGGAGGACGAAAATGCCCTAAATGATAATCCAATGACCCAAACACACCTATTGGATGCACAAGATTGGTTAAAAACCCTAATTAGACAAGAATAAGCCTAGGGAGGACAAAAATGACCTAAATGTTAATCCAATGACACAAATACACCTATTGGATGCACATGATTGGTTAAAAACCCTAATTGGACAAGAATAAGCCTAGGGAGGACGAAAATGACCTAAATGTTCATCCAATGACACAAATGAACTTATTGGATGCACAAGATTGGTTAAAAATCCTAATTGAACAATAATAAGCATAAGGAGGACGAAAATGACCTATATGTTAATCCAATGACACAAACACACCTATAGGATGCACAATATTGGTTAAAAACCCTAATTGGACAAGAATAAGCCTAGGGAGGACGAAAATGCCCTAAATGTTAATCCAATGACACGAATTAACTTATTGGAAGCACAAGATTGGTGAAAAACCCTAATTGGACAAGAATAAGCCTTGGGAGGACGAAAATGACCTAAATGTT
>JBBPBR010000004.1:22888968-22922190 GCA_037974775.1 Cicer pinnatifidum | reverse complement strand
CACAAGATTTGTTAAAAACCCTAATTGGACAAGAATAAGCCTAAGGAGGACGAAAATGACCTAAATGTTCATCCCATGACACAAACACACCTATTGGATGCACAAGATTGGTTAAAAACCCTAATTGGACAAGAAGATGCCTAAGGAAGATGAAAATGACCTAAATGTTCATCCAATGACACAAACACACCTATTGGATGCACAAGATTGTTTAAACACCCTAATTGGACAAGAATAAGTCTAGGGAGGACCAAAATGACCTAAATGTTCATTCAATGACAAAAATGAACTTATTGGATGCACAAGATTGGTTAAAAACCCTAATTGGACAAGAATAGGCCTTGGGAGGACGAAAATGACCTAAATGTTTATCCAATGACACAAACACACCTATTGGATGCGTAAGATTGTTTAAAAACCCTAATTGGACAAGTATAAGCCAAGGGAGGACGAAAATGCCCTAAAAGATAATCCAATGACACAAACACACCTATTGGAGGCACAACATTGGTTAAAAACCCTAATTGCACAAGAATAAGCCTAGGGAGGATGAAAATGACCTAAATGTTCATCCAATGACACAAACACACCTATTGGATGCACAAGATTGTTTAAAAACCCTAATTGGACAAGAATAAGTCTAAGGAGGACCAAAATGACCTAAATGTTCATTCAATGACAAAAATGAACTTATTGGATACACAAGATTGGTTAAAAACCCTAATTGGACAAGAATAAGCCTTGCGAGGACGAAAATGACCTAAATGTTTATCCAATGACACAAACACACCTATTGGATGCACAAGATTGTTTAAAAACCATAATTGGACAAGAATAAGCCTAGGGAGGACCAAAATGACCTAAATGTTCATTCAATGACACAAATGAACTTATTGGATGCACAAGATTGGTTAAAAACCCTAATTGGACAAGAAGATGCCTAAGGAAGATGAAAATGACCTAAATGTTCATCCAATGACACAAACACACCTATTGGATGCACAAGATTGTTTAAACACCCTAATTGGACAAGAATAAGTCTAGGGAGGACCAAAATGACCTAAATGTTCATTCAATGACAAAAACGAACTTATTGGATGCACAAGATTGGTTAAAAACCCTAATTGGACAAGAATAGGCCTTGGGAGGACGAAAATGACATAAATGTTTATCCAATGACACAAACACACCTATTGGATGCACAAGATTGTTTAAAAACCCCAATTGGACAAGTATAAGCCAAGGGAGGACGAAAATGCCCTAAAAGATAATCCAATGACACAAACACACCTATTGGAGGCACAAGATTGGTTAAAAACCCTAATTGCACAAGAATAAGCCTAGGGAGGATGAAAATGACCTAAATGTTCATCCAATGACACAAACACACCTATTGGATGCACAAGATTGTTTAAAAACAATAATTGGACAAGAATAAGTCTAAGGAGGACCAAAATGACCTAAATGTTCATTCAATGACAAAAATGAACTTATTGGATGCACAAGATTGGTTAAAAACCCTAATTGGACAAGAATAAGCCTTGCGAGGACGAAAATGACCTAAATGTTTATCCAATGACACAAACACACCTATTGGATGCACAAGATTGTTTAAAAACCCTACTTGGTCAAGTATATGCCAAGGGAGGACGAAAATGCCCTATATGATAATCCAATGACACAAACACACCTATTGGATGCACAAGATTGGTTAAAAACCCTAATTGGACAAGAAGATGCCAAAGGAAGATAAAAATGACCTAAATGTTCATCCAATGACACAAACACACCTATTGGATGCACAAGATTGTTTAAAAACCATAATTGGACAAGAATAAGCCTAGGGAGGACCAAAATGACCTAAATGTTCATTCAATGACACAAATGAACTTATTGGATGCACAAGATTGGTTAAAAACCCTAATTGGACAAGAATAAGCCTTGGGGGGATGAAAATGACCTAAATGTTCATCCAATGACACAAACACACCTATTGGATGCACAAGATTGTTGAAAAACCCTAATTGGACAAGTATAAGCCAAGGGAGGACGAAAATGCCCTAAATGATAATCCAATGACCCAAACACACCTATTGGATGCACAAGATAGGTTAAAAACCCTAATTGGACAAGAATAAGCCTAGGGAGGACGAAAGTAACCTAAATGTTCATCCAACGACACAAATACACCTATTGGATGCACATGATTGGTTTAAAACCCTAATTGGACAAGAATAAGCCTATGGAGGACGAAAATGACCTAAATGTTCATCTAATGACACAAACACACCTATTGGATGCACAAGATTGGTTAAAAATCCTAATTGGACAAGAATAAGCCAAGGGAGGACGAAAATGCTCTAAATGATAATCCAATGACACAAAAACACCTATTAGATGCACAAGATTGGTTAAAAACCCTAATTGGACAAGAATAAGCCTAGGGAGGACAAAAATGACCTAAATGTTAATCCATTGACACGAATTAACTTATTGGATGCACAAGATTGGTTAAAAACCCTAATTGGACAAGAATAAGCCTTGGGAGGACCAAAATGACCTAAATGTTCATTTAATGACACAAATTAACTTTATTGGATGCACAAGATTGTTTAAAAACCCTAATTGGACAAGAATAAGCCTTGGGAGTATGAAAATGACCTAAATGTTCATCCAATGACACAAACACACCTATTGGATGCACAAGATTGTTTAAAAACCCTAATTGGACAAGAATAAGCCTCGGGAGGACGAAAATGCCCTAAATGATAATCCAATGACCCAAACACACCTATTGCATGCACAAGATTGGTTAAAAACCCTAATTAGACGAGAATAAGCCTAGGGAGGACAAAAATGACCTAAATGTTAATCCAATGACACAAATACACCTATTGGATGCACATGATTGGTTAAAAACCCTAATTGGACAAGTATAAGCCTAGGGAGGACAAAAATGACCTAAATGTTCATCCCATGACACAAACACACCTATTGGATACACAAGATTGGTTAAAAACCCTAATTGGACAAGAATATGCCAAGGGAGGAAGAAAATGCCCTAAATGATAATCCAATGACACAAACACACCTATTGGATGCACATCATTGGTTCAAAACCCTAATTGGACAAGAATAAGCCTAGGGAGGACGAAAATGACCTAAATGTTCATCCAATGACACAAATGAACTTATTGGATGCACAAGATTGGTTAAAAATCCTAATTGAACAATAATAAGCATAAGGAGGACGAAAATGACCTATATGTTAATCCAATGACACAAACACACCTATAGGATGCACAATATTGGTTAAAAACCCTAATTGGACAAGAATAAGCCTAGGGAGGACGAAAATTCCCTAAATGTTAATCCAATGACACGAATTAACTTATTGGAAGCACAAGATTGGTGAAAAACCCTAATTGGACAAGAATAAGCCTTGGGAGGACGAAAATGACCTAAATGTTCATCCAATGACACAAATTAACTTATTGGATGCACAAGATTGGTTAAAAACCCTAATTGGACAACAATAAGCCTTGGGAGGGCGAAAATGCCCTAAATGTTCATTCAATGACACAAACACACCTATTGGATGCACCAAATTGTTTAAAAACCCTAATTGGACAAGAATAAGCCTAGGGAGGACCAAAATGACCTAAATGTTCATTCAATGACACAAATGAACTTATTGGATGCACAAGATTTGTTAAAAACCCTAATTGGACAAGAATAAGCCTAAGGAGGACGAAAATGACCTAAATGTTCATCCCATGACACAAACACACCTATTGGATGCACAAGATTGGTTAAAAACCCTAATTGGACAAGAAGATGCCTAAGGAAGACGACAATGACCTAAATGTTCATCCAATGACACAAAACACCTATTGGATGCACAAGATTGTTTAAAAACCCTAATTGGACAAGAATAAGTCTAGGGAGGACCAAAATGACCTAAATGTTCATTCAATGACAAAAATGAACTTATTGGATGCACAAGATTGGTTAAAAACCCTAATTGGAAAAGAATAAGCCTTGGGAGGACGAAAATGACCTAAATGTTTATCCAATGACACAAACAGACCTATTGGATGGACAAGATTGTTTAAAAACCCTAATTGGACAAGTATAAGCCAAGGGAGGACGAAAATGCCCTAAATGATAATCCAATGACACAAACACACCTATTGGATGCACAAGATTGGTTAAAAACCCTAATTGCACAAGAATAAGCCTAGGGAGGATGAAAATGACCTAAATGTTCATCCAAGGACACAAATACACCTATTGGATGCACATGATTGGTTAAAAACCCTAATTGGACAAGAATAAGCCTAGGGAGGACGAAAATGACCTAAATGTTAATCCAATGACACAAATGAACTTATTGGATGCACAAGATTGGTTACAAACCCTAATTGGACAAGAATAAGGCTAGGCAGGACATAAATGACCTAAATGATAATCCAATGACACAAACATACCTATTGGATGCACAAGATCGGTTAAAAACCATAATTGGACAAGAATAAAGCTAGGGAGGACGAAAATGACCTAAATGTTCATCCAATGACTAAAATGAACTTATTGGATGCACAAGATTGGTTAAAAACCCTAATTGGACAAGAATAAGGCTAGGGAGGACGAAAATGACCTAAATGTTAACCAAATGACACAAATGAACTTATTGGATGCACAAGATTTGTTAAAAACACTAATTGGACAAGAATATGCCTTGGGTGGAAGAAAATGACCTAAATGTTCATTCAATGACACAAATGTACCTATTGGATGCACATGATTGGTTAAAAACCCTAATTGGACAAGAATAAGCTTAGGGAGGACGAAAATGACCTAACTGTTCACCCAATGACACATGAACTTATTGGATGCACAAGATTTGTTAAAAACCCTAATTGGACAAGAATATGCCTTGGGTGGACGAAAATGACCTAAATATTGATCAAATGACACAAACATACCTATTGGATGCACAAGATTGGTTAAAAACCCTAATTGGGCAAGAATAAGCCTTGGGAGGACGAAAATGACCTATATGTTCATCCAATGACACAAACACACCTATTGGATGCACAAGATTGTTTAAAAACCCTAATTGGACAAGTATAAGCCAAGGGAGGATGAAAATAACCTAAATGTTCATCCAATGACACAAATACACCTATTGGATGCACATGATTGGTTAAAAACCTTAATAGGACAAGAATAAGCCTAGGGAGGACGAAAATGACCTAAATGTTCATCCAATGACACAAATGAACTTATTGGATGCACAAGATTGCTTAAAATCCCTAATTGGACAAGAATAAGCCTAAGGAGGACAAAAATGACCTAAATGTTCATCCAATGACACAAACACACCAATTGGATGCACAAGATTGTTTAAAAACCCTAATAGGACAATAATAAGCCTTGGGAGGACGAAAATGACCTAAATGTTCATCCAATGACACAAATGAACTTATTGGATGTACAAGATTTGTTAAAAACCCTAATTGGACAAGAATAAGCCTAAGGCGGACAAAAATGACCTAAATGTTAATCCAATGACACAAATACACCTATTGGATGCACAAGATTGGTTAAAAACCCTAATTGGGCAAGAATAAGCCTTGCGAGGACGAAAATGACCTATATGTTCATCCAATGACACAAACACACTTATTGGATACACAAGATTGGTTAAAAACCCTAATTGGACAAGAATAAGCCAAGGGAGGACGAAAATGCCCTAAATGATAATCCAATGACACAAACAGACCTATTGGATGGACATGATTGGTTCAAAACCCTAATTGGACAAGAATAAGCCTACAGAGGACGAAAATGACCTAAATGTTCATCCAATGACACAAATGAACTTATTGGATGCACAAGATTGGTTAAAAATCCTAATTGGACAATAATAAGCCTAAGGAGGACGAAAATGACCTATATGTTAATCCAATGACACAAACACACCTTTAGGATGCACAATATTGGTTAGAAACCCTAATTGGACAAGAATAAGCCTTGGGAGGACGAAAATGACCTAAATGTTCATCCAATGACACAAATTAACTTATTGGATGCACAAGATTGGTTAAAAACCCTAATTTGACAACAATAAGCCTTGGGAGGACAAAAATGCCCTAAATGTTCATTCAATGACACAAACACACCTATTGGATGCACAAGATTGTTTAGAAACCCTAATTGGAGAAGAATAAGCCTAAGGAGGACGAAAATGACCTAAATGTTCATCCCATGACACAAACACACCTATTGGATGCACAAAATTGGTTAAAAACCCTAATTGGACAACAAGATTCCTAAGGAAGACGAAAATGACCTAAATGTTCATCCAATGACACAAACACACCAATTAGATGCACAAGATTGTTTAAAAACCCTAATTGGACAAGAATAAGTCTAGGGAGGACCAAAATGACCTAACTGTTCATTCAATGACAAAAATGAACTTATTGGATGCACAAGATTGGTTAAAAACCCTAATTGGACAAGAATAAGCCTTGGGAGGACGAAAATGACCTAAATGTTTATCCAATGACACAAACACACCTATTGGATGCACAAGATTGTTTAAAAACCCTAATTGGACAAGTATAAGCCAAGGGAGGACGAAAATGCCCTAAATGATAATCCAATGACACAAACACACCTATTGGATGCACAAGATTGGTTAAAAACCCTAATTGCATAAGAATAAGCCTAGGGAGGACGAAAATTGCCTAAATGTTCATCCAATGACACAAATACACCTATTGGATGCACATGATTGGTTAAAAACCCTAATTGGACAAGAATAAGCCTAGGGAGGACGAAAATGACCTAAATGTTAAGCCAATGACACAAATGAACTTATTGGATGCACAAGATTGGTTACAAACCCTAATTGGACAAGAATAAGGCTAGGGAGGACAGAAATGACCTAAATGATAATCCAATGACACAAACACACCTATTGGATGCACAAGATCGGTTAAAAACCATAATTGGACAAGAATGAAGCTAGGGAGGACGAAAATGACCTAAATGTTCATCCAATGACACAAATGAACTTATTGGATGCACAAGATTGGTTAAAAACCATAATTGGACAAGAATAAGGCTAGGGAGGACGAAAATGACCTAAATGTTAACCAAATGACACAAATGAACTTATTGGATGCACAAGATTTTTTAAAAACACTAATTGGACAAGAATATGCCTTGGGTGGACGAAAATGACCTAAATGTTCATCCAATGACACAAACATACCTATTGGATGCACAAGATTGGTTAAAAACCCTAATTGGGCAAGAATAAGCCTTGGGAGGACGAAAATGACCTAAATGTTAATCCAATGATACAAACACACCTATTGGATGCACATGATTGGTTAAAAACCCTAATTGGACAAGAATAAGCCTAGGGAGGACGAAAATGACCTAACTATTCACCCAATGACATTAATGAACTTATTGGATGCCCAAGATTTGTTAAAAACCCTAATTGGACAAGAATATGCCTTGGTTGGACGAAAATGACCTAAATATTGATCCAATGACACAAACATACCTATTGGATGCACAAGATTGGTTAAAAACCCTAATTGGGCAAGAATAAGCCTTGGGAGGACGAAAATGACCTAAATGTTCATCCAATGACACAAACACACCTATTGGATGCACAAGATTGTTTAAAAACCCTAATTGGACAAGTATAAGCCAAGGGAGGACGAAAATGACTTAAATGTTAATCCAATGACACAAACACACCTATTGGATGCACAAGATTGTTTAAAAACCCTAATTGGACAATAATAAGCCTAGGGATGACCAAAATGACCTAAATGTTCATTCAATGACACAAATGAACTTATTGGATGCACAAGATTTGTTAAAAACCCTAATTGGACAAGAATATGCTTAAGGAAGACGAAAATGACCTAAATGTTCATCCAATGACACAAACACACCTATTGGATGCACAAGATTGTTTAAAAACCCTAATTGGACAAGATTAAGCCTAGGGAGGACCAAAATGACCTAAATGTTCATTCAATGACACAAATGAACTTATTGGATGCACAAGATTTGTTAAAAACCCTAATTGGAGAAGAATAATCCTAAGGAGGAAGAAAATGACCTAAATGTTCATCCAATGACACAAACACACGTATTGGATGCACAAGATTGGTTAAAAACCCAAATTGGACAAGAAGATGCCTAAGGAAGACGAAAATGACCTAAATGTTCATCCAATGACACAAACACACCTATTGGATGCACAAGATTGTTTAAAAACCCTAATTGGACAAGAATAAGTCTAGGGAGGACCAAAATGACCTAAATGTTCATACAATGACCCAAATGAACTTATTGGATGCACAAGATTGGTTAAAAACCCTAATTGGACAAGAATAAGCCTTGGGAGGACAAAAATGACCTAAATGTTCATCTAATGACACAAACACACCTATTGGATGCACAAGATTGTTGAAAAACCCTAATTGGACAAGTATAAGCCAAGGGAGGACAAAAATAACCTAAATGTTCATCCAATGACACAAATACACCTATTGGATGCACATGATTGGTTAAAAACCCTAATTGGACAAGATTAAGCCTAGGGAGGACCAAAATGACCTAAATGTTCATTCAATGACACAAATGAACTTATTGGATGCACAAGATTGGTCATAAACCCTAATTGGACAAGAATAAGCCTAAAGTGGATGAAAATGACCTAAATGTTAATCCAATGACACAAACACACCTATAGGATGCACAATATTGGTTAAAAACCGTAATTGGACAAGAATAAGCCGAGGGAGGACGAAAATGCCCTAAATGTTAATCCAATGATACAAACACACCTATTGGATGCACATGATTGGTTAAAAACCCTAATTCGATAAGAACAAGCCTAGGGAGGACGAAAATGACCTAAATGTTCACCCAATGACACAAATGAATTTATTGGATGCACAAGATTTGTTAAAAACCCTAATTGGACAAGAATATGCCTTTGGTGGACGAAAATGACCTAAATGTTCATCTAATGACACAAACATACGTATTGGATGCACAAGATAGGTTAAAAACCCTAATTGGGCAAGAATAAGCCTAGGGTGGACGAAAATGACCTAAATGTTCATCCAATGACACAAACACACCTATAGGAAGCACAAGATTGGTTAAAAACCCAAATTGGACATGATTAACTCTAGGGAGGACGAAGATGACCTAAATGTACATCCAATGACGCCAACACACCTATTGGATGCACAAGATTGGTTAAAAACCCTAATTGGACAAGAATAAGCCTAGGGAGGACGAAAATGACCTAAATGTTCATCCAATGACACAAACGAACTTATTGGATGCACAAGATTGGTTAAAAATCCTAATTGGACAAGAATAAGCCTAAGGAGGACGAAAATGACCTAAATGTTAATCCAATGACACAAACACACCTATTGGATGCACAAGATTGGTTAAAAACCCAAATTGGACCAGAAGATGCCTAAGGAAGACAAAAATGACCTAAATGTTCATCCAATGACACAAACACACCTATTGGATGCACAAGATTGTTTATAAACCCTAATTGGACAAGAATAAGTCTAGGGAGGACCAAAATGACCTAAATGTTCATTCAATGACACAAATGAACTTATTGGATGCACAAGATTGGTTAAAAACCCTAATTGGACAAGAATAAGCCTTGGGAGGACGAAAATGACCTAAATGTTCATCCAATGACACAAACACACCTATTGGATGCACAAGATTGTTTAAAAACCCTAATTGGACAAGTATAAGCCAAGGGAGGACGAAAATAACCTAAATGTTCATCCAATGACACAAATACACCTATTGGATGCACATGATTGGTTAAAAACCCTAATTGGACAAGAATAAGCCTAGGGAGGACGAAAATGACCTAAATGTTCATCCAATGACACAAATGAACTTATTGGATGCACAAGATTGGTTAAAAAGCATAATTGGACAAGAATAAGCCTAAAGAGGACGAAAATGACCTAAATGTTAATCCAATGACACAAACACACCTATAGGATGCAAAATATTGGTTAAAACCCCTAATTGGACAAGAATAAGCCTAGGGAGGACGAAAATGCCCTAAATGATCATCCAATGAACCAAATTAACTTACTGGATGCACAAGATTGGTTAAAAACCCTAATTGGACAACAATAAGCCTTGGGAGGACGAAAATGCCATAAATGTGTTGGTACCAGTAACCTCTGTTAAATGAAAATTATGCGGAAGATTACCTATTTTTAGAGATATGCACAGCAGTTTAACAAATCGTACATTTATTAAACACAGCATCAGAATAAGGTCCCAAAACTACAATACAAATGAATGCACAAAGTATATGGATCAAAGAATATATTGAGAGATGCACCAGTTACGTTTATTGTTCAAGATATTGATTCACTTACAATCATGCTGGAAACAGTCTTTCATGTAGTATCAAAGTATGCAGAAAGATATTCAAGCATTCAATCAATATCAGACAAATACACACTGCAGAAATTAAAAAGAGATAAGGGTAAGAAAGATTGTACGCAGTGATTTATACTGGTTCAGCCGTTGTTGAACGACCTACATCCAGTCCCAAGATCAAATCCAATCTTGGCCTTTCCAATAGAATATCTCAGAATCCGTTTACAGATGTTCTAGCTCCTCGCCTATCAATCTAAAACGATTCTTTCTATTCTATTCTTATCTCCCTGAATCCCAGAGTTTATCTCCCGTAAACTCTTCCAAGATTACAGTCAAGTTTCTTCTTGATGAGACCTCTCAATCACAGAAGATAACTACCAGTTAAGACTGGATTTCTCAATGTTATTTGTTTTAAGAATTTGTTTACAGATGTATCTAATCAGAAATTACATAGAAATTTCTTCAACAGTTTTCTTCTCTAAAGTTGTTTCTCCAGCAATCTTTCTCAGTTCTTGTGGATCATGAAAGATGAATCTTCATAACTGAAAAAGTAATGTTCAAAGTTATTTCACAGTGAGAAACAAAGATATCAGAAAGTTATGTGTATGTTGTTGTGTATATTGAGAAGATACTGAAAAACAGTTTATATAGTTTCAGGAAAAACAACATATGCATCGATTTATCCAATCGATTCATTAAAGTCATAATGCTGGTTAATCGATTTCCTCAATCGATTTCGCGAGTCTTGTTTTTCTTGAATCTTGAAACTGTACATACTAATCGATTTGCTCAATCGATTATTTTAAGTAGTTCTTCAAACTTTGATGACAGTATATGATTAAATCGATTTGCAGAATCGACTTGATGTGTTTTGTTCAAACAACGAGATCAGAATCGACTTTGATGACGTTTGTTTTCTTTAAGGATGTACAAATCGATTGTGCTAATCGATTGGGTAACACCAAACTTTGTAAACTTATTCAACCCTGTTATAGAATCGATTGTACTAATCGATGTGCTCATGGATCTTCAAGATTTTGTTGATTCCTTGAGTTCCAAGCAATTGTCTCGAGTATGTAGGATTGAATTTGTTGTTCCTGAAATTTTTCTCAGTTGACAATGTTAGATGTATTTCAAATTGGATGCTTGTCAATAACATCAAAAACGAACATATGACCTAATTGATCATCCAATGACACAAACACACCTATTGGATGCACAAGATTGGTTAAAAACCCTAATTGGACAAGAATATGCCTAGGGAGAGCGAAAATGACCTAATTGATCTTCCAATGACACAAATGAACTTATTGGATGCACAAGATTAGTTAAAAACCCTAATTGGACAAGAATAAGCCTAGGGAGGACGAAAATGACCTAAATGTTAATCCAATGACACAAATGAACTCATTGGATGCACAAGATTGGTTAAAAACCCTAATTGGACAAGAATAAGCCTAGGGAGGACGAAAATGACCTAAATGTTCATCCAATGACACAAACACACCTATTGGATGCACAAGATTGGTTAAAAACCCTAATTGGACAAGAATAAGCCTAGGGAGGACCAAAATGACCTAAATGTTCATTCAATGACACAAATGAACTTATTGGATGCACAAGATTGGTTAAAAACCCTAATTGGACAAGAATAAGCCTTGGGAGGACGAAAATGACCTAAATGTTCATCCAATGACACAAACACACCTATTGGATGCACAAGATTGTTTAAAAACCCTAATTGGACAAGAATAAGTCTAGGGAGGACCAAAATGACCTAAATGTTCATTCAATGACACAAATGAACTTATTGGATGCACAAGATTGGTTAAAAACCCTAATTGGACAAGAATAAGCCTTGGGAGGACGAAAATGACCTAAATGTTCATCCAATGACACAAACGAACTTATTGGATGCACAAGATTGGTTAAAAATCCTAATTGGACAAGAATAAGCCTAAGGAGGACGAAAATGACCTAAATGTTAATCCAATGACACAAACACACCTATTGGATGCACAAGATTGGTTAAAAACCCAAATTGGACAAGAAGATGCCTAAGGAAGACGAAAATGACCTAAATGTTCATCCAATGACACAAACACACCTATTGGATGCACAAGATTGTTTATAAACCCTAATTGGACATGAATAAGTCTAGGGAGGACCAAAATGACCTAAATGTTCATTCAATGACACAAATGAACTTATTGGATGCACAAGATTGGTTAAAAACCTTAATTGGACAAGAATAAGCCTTGGGAGGACGAAAATGACCTAAATGTTCATCCAATGACACAAACACACCTATTGGATGCACAAGATAGGTTAAAAACCCTAATTGGGCAAGAATAAGCCTAGGGTGGACGAAAATGACCTAAATGTTCATCCAATGACACAAACACACCTATAGGAAGCACAAGATTGGTTAAAAACCCAAATTGGACATGATTAACTCTAGGGAGGACGAAGATGACCTAAATGTACATCCAATGACGCCAACACACCTATTGGATGCACAAGATTGGTTAAAAACCCTAATTGGACAAGAATAAGCCTAGGGAGGACGAAGATGACCTAAATGTTAATCCAATGACACAAACACACCTATTGGATGCACAAGATTGTTTAAAAACCCTAATTGGACAATAATAAGCCTAGGGATGACCAAAATGACCTAAATGTTCATTCAATGACACAAATGAACTTATTGGATGCACAAGATTTGTTAAAAACCCTAATTGGACAAGAATATGCTTAAGGAAGACGAAAATGACCTAAATGTTCATCCAATGACACAAACACACCTATTGGATGCACAAGATTGTTTAAAAACCCTAATTGGACAAGATTAAGCCTAGGGAGGACCAAAATGACCTAAATGTTCATTCAATGACACAAATGAACTTATTGGATGCACAAGATTTGTTAAAAACCCTAATTGGAGAAGAATAATCCTAAGGAGGACGAAAATGACCTAAATGTTCATCCAATGACACAAACACACGTATTGGATGCACAAGATTGGTTAAAAACCCAAATTGGACAAGAAGATGCCTAAGGAAGACGAAAATGACCTAAATGTTCATCCAATGACACAAACACACCTATTGGATGCACAAGATTGTTTAAAAACCCTAATTGGACAAGAATAAGTCTAGGGAGGACCAAAATGACCTAAATGTTCATACAATGACCCAAATGAACTTATTGGATGCACAAGATTGGTTAAAAACCCTAATTGGACAAGAATAAGCCTTGGGAGGACAAAAATGACCTAAATGTTCATCCAATGACACAAACACACCTATTGGATGCACAAGATTGTTGAAAAACCCTAATTGGACAAGTATAAGCCAAGGGAGGACAAAAATAACCTAAATGTTCATCCAATGACACAAATACACCTATTGGATGCACATGATTGGTTAAAAACCCTAATTGGACAAGATTAAGCCTAGGGAGGACCAAAATGACCTAAATGTTCATTCAATGACACAAATGAACTTATTGGATGCACAAGATTGGTCATAAACCCTAATTGGACAAGAATATGTTGGTACCAGTAACCTCTGTTAAATGAAAATTATGCGGAAGATTACCTATTTTTAGAGATATGCGCAGCAGTTTAACAAATCGTACATTTATTAAACACAGCATCAGAATAAGGTCCCAAAACTACAATACAAATGAATGCACAAGGTATATGGATCAAAGAATATATTGAGAGATGCACCAGTTACGTTTATTGTTCAAGATATTGATTCACTTACAATCATGCTGGAAACAGTCTTTCATGTAGTATCAAAGTATGCAGAAAGATATTCAAGCACTCAATCAATATCAAACAAATACACACTGCAGAAATTAAAAAGAGATAAGAGTAAGAAAGATTGTACGCAGTGATTTATACTGGTTCAGCCGTTGTTGAACGACCTACATCCAGTCCCAAGATCAAATCCAATCTTGGCCTTTCCAATAGAATATCTCAGAATCCGTTTACAGATGTTCTAGCTCCTCGCCTATCAATCTAAAACGATTCTTTCTATTCTATTCTTATCTCCCTGAATCCCAGAGTTTATCTCCCATAAACTCTTCCAAGATTACAGTCAAGTTTCTTCTTGATGAGACCTCTCAATCACAGAAGATAACTACCAGTTAAGACTGGATTTCTCAATGTTATTTGTTTTAAGAATTTGTTTACAGATGTATCTAATCAGAAATTACACAGAAATTTCTTCAACAGTCTTCTTCTCTAAAGTTGTTTCTCCAGCAATCTTTCTCAGTTCTTGTGGATCATGAAAGATGAATCTTCATAACTGAAAAAGTAATGTTCAAAGTTATTTCACAGTGAGAAACAAAGATATCAGAAAGTTATGTGTATGTTGTTGTGTATATAAAGAAGATACTGAAAAATAGTTTATATAGTTTCAGGAAAAACAACATATGCATCGATTTATCCAATCGATTCATTAAAGTCATAATGCTGGTTAATCGATTTCCTCAATCGATTTCGCGAGTCTTGTTTTTCTTGAATCTTGAAACTGTACATACTAATCGATTTGCTCAATCGATTATTTTAAGTAGTTCTTCAAACTTTGATGACAGTATATGATTAAATCGATTTGCAGAATCGACTTGATGTGTTTTGTTCAAACAACGAGATCAAAACCATCGATTTGCTTAATCGATTTAACCATTCAGTCATCTCTGTTTATAAAACTTTTATGTCAATCGATTGTGCCAATCGATTGTGGATCTTAATTCTGAAGTACTTTTCATCAGTTGGGTTATTCAATCGATTTACCAAGTCGATTGATACCAACTTTTATTACACAGATGTATATAAACAGATTGTAGTAATCGATTGTGTATGTTCCAGACCTGAGTTATTTTGAAACTTGTTTTAGTGAATCGATTGGCCTAATCGATTTAGTAAACAGGTTTGGCTCTGGGACATTACCAATCGATTGTTTCAATCGATGTAGACAAAAACACAATTAAAGAAGTGATTATTTCAATCGATTTGCCAAATCGATTGCCTGCAAAACGTGCTACTGACTTGCACATTTTAATTTCAGTAAGCATGTCAATCGCTTTGTCCAATCGATTTAAACAATCAGTTTAGTCTTGGTGATTCACTCAATCGATGTGCCTAATCGATTTGTGGTAAACTGGCTCTCTGACTTGTACAATTTATTTTCCAATATGTGTACCAATCGATTTGGAGAATCGATTGATAGCCCGTTTGATTTCTTCAAGGATGTACAAATCGATTGTGCTAATCGATTGGGTAACACCAAACTTTGTAAACTTATTCAACCCTGTTATAGAATCGATTGTACTAATCGATGTGCTCATGGATCTTCAAGATTTTGTTGATTCCTTGAGTTCCAAGCAATTTTCTCGAGTATGTAGGATTGAATTTGTTGTTCCTGAAATTTTTCTCAGTTGACAATGTTAGATGTATTTCAAATTGGATGCTTGTCAATAACATCAAAAACGAACATATGTCTAACAATCTCCCCCTTTTTGATTTAAGTGACAAACATGCAATTTTAACTTGAGAAAAATAATTATGAGTAACAGTTTTAGTAGAGCTCCCCCTAAGTTCAATATTCATAGAGAGTAAAGATAAGGATTAGGAGCAATAAAACTGATAAAATAAAGCACAAGTTATAATTTCTCTCCCCCTTTTGTCAGTTAAGGCAAAAAGTGGTGAAAGAGAAATGTTTGCTCCCCCTGAGCAAACCTGAATACTGCTCTACAAAGAATCTAGAAAAGATTAGTAATAACAAGCAGTAATGCCAGTAATATTTTAACTTAGTTGAAAACAATTTTGGAATAGTGTACAAAACAGATTATGGCGCGCACTAGACAATATGAAAATGAAATGCAGCATTTGAAATGATTAACAATCTCAAGGTTCATAAATCAAATAGAATTACATTCATCATGATCATTACAAAACGAAAGCAAAAAGAAACAAAGACAAACAAAACTAAGAAGCCTAAGGTCCTAAACGCCTAGAGATGCTGGTCCTCATTATTAGCAGGGGATGAGGCTGAGACCGCTGTATTAACCTCAGCAGGTGTCTCCTCACCATGAGTTGCAGCAATCTCTACTGTTGTTGGAGCAGGTTCTTCAGCCGCCTGTCTTCCTATTTCAACAACATCGCTGAAGGACAACTTAATGCCCAGATGTTCCTGAATAGCTGCCACGTCTTGCGCCAACTGATTTTGGTCTGCTTGAATCTTCTGAATAGCAGCTTCAATCCTTTCATGAGATGCCTCCATCTTAGCGTTGTGAACTGCTTGTGCTGCCATAAATTCAAGCAGTTTGGTGAGCACTTCCGATTCTGCTGAAACATTCTCCGCAGCTGGTTGTTCAACACCTTGCTGGGTTGGTTCAGTAGAAGTCTGAGGTCGCTTCCAAACTCCATTGACTTTTCGCAGCTGCATTTGGTTCACGATGGATTCACCAAATGTTATGACGGTCTTCGAGACTTCTTCACCCTTCAGAGATACCTTGAAGTGAGTGAGAATCTTCGTGACGAGCTGTGGATACGGAAGTACCAATTTCCCTTGAGCAGCTTCTAGCATGTGCTTGAGAACAATCCATGCCCAGCTCATCTTGAGCTCTTTACATAGACCCCACAGTAGCACAATATCCAGCCGTTGCACAACTGCGTGATTTCCGGAACGTGGAACCAACATCCGGGTGAGGGCGTACATCAGCATCCGTTGCTGAACCTTCATCTGGCCTATAGGGAGTGAAACAGATTCCACGAACCCTTCGACCATAAGATCCTGCACAGCTGCTTGCCTATCCAGATACTCTTCCCATCCGTCGTCATCAGCGTCTGCTTCGGTGCTGCCATCCACTGAGTTTCCAAAGTAGGGAAGTCCTGACAGAGTAGAGAACTCGTCGAAAGACATCGAAATCTTCTTCCCTTTGACTGTTGCTTTGAAGCCGGTGTCGGTCATCTTGAAATTTGAGTAGAATATCCGTATAAGATTCGGATATGTATCAAGCGAACATGATAAGAAGTCTTCTAAACCATGAAACCGGAGATGGTTTTGAAATGAAAAACCATTACTGTCGAAGTAGCTGAAGTCCAAGATGCGTGCTTCGTGTATTTTCCGATTTACAAAAGCTTGCGGAAGTTTGAATTCATCAGCTTGATTCGGTGGAGGAGCAGTTGATTTCTTTGGAGTAGTCTTTTTCTGTGGAGTATTCTTTTTCTTTTTCCTTTGTGATATTTCCTTCATTGCGTCAGCTAGCAATTTTTCAGTTGGAGCTTCCTTTCTCTTTTTGGGTTTACCTTGATCAGGGGCAATACCTTTACCCTTATCTTGAGAAGCAATCTTGTGTGTAGGTATTGGTACCCGTTTTGGAAGAGTGGGTGGTGGAGACGGAGTCCTCCCACTAGATGAAGAGGATGAAGGTGAAAGAGAAGGAGTTCGGGGTTGAGTTTGCTTAACACGAGCCATTAACAAAAGTTGTGACACGATGAAGATTTGAAGGAAAGAAAAGTGTTTGGGAGTTGAAAAACAGAGACTTTTTGAGAAATATAGCAGAAAATTGAAGTTGCAATCGATTAGGAAGATTGGAAAAGGATGGAAAATCGATTGTCACTGTTCCTTTTATAAAAAAAAAAACCAGAAATCGATTTCTCCAATCGATTTGATGACCGTTACTGGGGAAGATCAACCAACAGAGCCGTTAGATCCTGCAACGGCTAGAAAAAAAACTGCAACGGTAACTATGCCAATCGATTACCCAAATCGATTCATGAAGTTACGCAATCGATTACCCAAATCGATTTCGTATCAACTTAACAGTTCTCACATCAGTTTAACTCAGAATACACTTCAACAACTAACTCAGAGTCGATGTCCCCAATCGATTCTTTTAAAGAAATCAACAGGCTCAATCGATTTCCCAAATCGATTTCGAGCAATTTCAGAAGACTTTCATCTCAGTTCAGAAAATACCTGCCTCAGCATCGATTTACCAAATCGATTCTTTTAAAGAAATAAAAACCACATATAAATCAATCGATTTCCCAAATCGATTTCGTGTTCACAGTTTTAAAAAAAAAGACATATTATGGGTCACATCGATTAGGTCAATCGATTGTGTAACACATTTTCATGTGTAATCACAGGACAATCGATTTCGCAAATCGATTTGACACATAATTCAGATCTGACTAGGATCAATTATGCCTAATTTCATCCTAATGTGACGGAAACTTTCCTTTGGCAATGCTTTGGTGAAGATGTCTGCTAGCTGTTCAGTTGTGTTGACGTATTCCAACTTGATATTCCCACACTGAAACTGATCTCGAATGAAGTGATGCCGAATCTCGATATGCTTGGTCCTGGTATGCATAACTGGGTTCTTAGTGATGCTGATCGCACTTGTGTTGTCGCACAAGATAGGAACAGTTCCTAAGTCCACACCAAAGTCTAACAAATGCTGTTTCATCCACATGATCTGAGCACAGCAACTTCCAGCTGCAATGTAATCGCATCAGCCCAGAAATACTTGGGAGTATTTGAGTCTTTCAGCATGGTCCTAGCCAACTCTTCTAAAGACCTATTCTTTCTCTCCACTACACCATTCTGCTGAGGTGTCCTAGGGGCTGAAAACATGTGATGTATGCCATTCTCTTCACAGAAAGTATCAAAAGAATCATTTTGGAATTCACCTCCATGATCACTCTTGATGGATATAATTTTCTGACTTGTTTCATTTTGAACTAATTTCGCGAACTTTTTAAAGACAGAAAAAGTGTCACTTTTATGAGTGAGAAAATATGTCCATGTGAACCGAGAATAATCATCGATCAACACAAAACCATACAAGTTACCACCAAAACTTCTAATCTGAGATGGTCCAAACAAATCCATGTGGATAAGTTGTAAAACCCTATTGGTTTTGACCATATCTATAGGGGGAAAAGAAGACTTAACAAGCTTGCTTTGCTCACAGGAGTCACACAGCCTATCTTTAGAAAACTTTCTATTGGGAAGGCCTATGACTAACTGCTTGCTAACAAGTCTATTCAGATGATCAATATGAATGTGTGCAATGCGTTTATGCCATAACCATGTTTCATCAGCATTTGATAATAAGCAACAGGCAGAATTAACAGGCATATCAGTTAAATCTAACATGTATATATTATTAACTCTATTACCTACTAATTTCATGCTTTTGTCATGCTTGTTTTCAATTGTGCAAGAGAGTGGTGAAAAGCTTACTTGAAAACCATTGTCACACAGCTGACTTATACTTAGAAGGTTATGTTTCAGCCCTTCCACATATAAGACATTTTTAATTATGGCAGTTGATTTGCTGCCAATGTTACCTTCACCGCATATCTTGCCCTTGTTGTTATCGCCGTACTTTACGAAACCACCTTCTTTCAGATTAAGGGACACAAACATTGATTTGTCCCCTGTCATATGCTTTGAGCATCCACTATCAAGATACCATTGGTGTTTTGTGGATCTCAAGCATACTTGCAATAGGATTAGAATTTGCATTTAGGTCCCCAATACAAATTGGGTCCTGGGGGGTTAATTTTAACATCTTGTGTCTTCATTTTCCAAATCTGTTTACATCCTCTATTGGCAAGTCTTTTAAATTTGCAATTGTAAACAAAATGTCCTTTTCTACAACAGAAATGACAAGTGACAGCAGAGGATGCAAACTGTTTTGGTTTGACAAAGAAATTATGCAAATGACTAGACTTAGCAAATTTTTGATTATGTTTCACATTTTCATAACCTATGCCATGTTTAGTCATATTTCGATTTGCATGCTTTTTGCTATTAAAACCAAGTCCAGATTTTATATTGACACTTCTCTGGTTGCTAAGAATATCATTTAGTTTATCCTTGCTACTAGAGAGTTTCAATAAATCAGACTTCAATAATGCAACAGAATTCTCAAGATCAATGCATTTGGCAGATTTTTCATGTGAGTCCTTTTTCAATTGTTCACATAAGTTCTCAATCTTTTTATAGTCATTTTTCACTTGATCATTCAATTTACATTGTTGTTCAAGCGTTTTCTTAGTGTTTACTAATTGCTTAACAGATTTAACATATTCAGCATGCAGTTCGTTAAATGCATCTTGCAGTTCATCAAATGAAGGATTATATTGAGAGCTTACCTCACTTTCTGATTCAGAATCCGTTTTAGCCATAAGACACAGATTCGCTTCTTCCGTTTCAGAAGATGTGGATGAATCTTCGTTGTCATTCCATGCAATGTATGCTTTTCTGTTTTTCTGAGCTGGTTCCTTGCCTTTAGGTTTGGAATTTTTGTTCTTGTTCTGCAGCTTGTAACAATCAGCTTTTATATGACCAGGTTTGCCACATTCGTAGCATGTAACTGTTTTACTGTCATTGTTTTTCGAGCTGGATTGCTTTCTGAATTTACTGTCTTTCTTTTTCAGAAATTTCTTAAATCTTTTGACAAGTAATCCCAGTTCAGGTTCTTCATCATCCTCACTGCTTGATTCATCTGAGCTGGTCTCATGTTCAGATTTGGACTGTTGTGTTTGGGCTTTCAACGACAATCCTTTACGTTTCCTGTCAATTTGCTCAGCTTCATTTAGTCGATGTAATTCCATCTCATGCTCTCTCAGTTTTCCAAACAATGTAGCTATTGTCATGCTTCCTAGATCCTTGGATTCTGCAATGGCAGTGATTTTTGGCTGCCATTCTCTAGTCAAACATCTCATTATTTTACTAATTTGTTGATCATTATCAATCTCTTTGCCTAAGGCATTCAGGTTGTTGACTATATGCGTGAATCGGGTCTGCATGTCGTTTACTGATTCTTCTTTCTTCATGCTAAACAATTCGTACTCGTGCATGAGCGTGTTTATCCGAGCTCTCTTTACATCTGTGGTTCCTTCATGCGTTTGCTGAAGTGTGTCCCACATTTGTTTTGCTGTTTTGCAATTTGAGACTCTGAAGAATTCATCATGACTCAAGGCTGCAGTTATAATGTTTTTTGCTTTGGCGTTGTACCCAACCTTCTTTTTGTCTTCATCAGTCCAGTCACTTTTTGGCTTTAGGATTGCTGATTCACCTGTACCTGCTATGGTTGGCACAAATGGTCCATTTTCTACAGCATCTAGAATATCAATACCACTAGCTTCAAGAAAAATTAACATGCGTTGTTTCCAATACATGTATGCGGCCCCGTTAAAAGCGGGAGGCCTAGCTAATGATGCACCCTCTCCTAGGAAATCAGAGGTCATGATTTTTGATGAGAGTTACTCTAACAAAAATTGGCTCTGATACCAATTGTTGGTACCAGTAACCTCTGTTAAATGAAAATTATGCGGAAGATTACCTATTTTTAGAGATATGCGCAGCAGTTTAACAAATCGTACATTTATTAAACACAGCATCAGAATAAGGTCCCAAAACTACAATACAAATGAATGCACAAGGTATATGGATCAAAGAATATATTGAGAGATGCACCAGTTACGTTTATTGTTCAAGATATTGATTCACTTACAATCATGCTGGAAACAGTCTTTCATGTAGTATCAAAGTATGCAGAAAGATATTCAAGCACTCAATCAATATCAAACAAATACACACTGCAGAAATTAAAAAGAGATAAGAGTAAGAAAGATTGTACGCAGTGATTTATACTGGTTCAGCCGTTGTTGAACGACCTACATCCAGTCCCAAGATCAAATCCAATCTTGGCCTTTCCAATAGAATATCTCAGAATCCGTTTACAGATGTTCTAGCTCCTCGCCTATCAATCTAAAACGATTCTTTCTATTCTATTCTTATCTCCCTGAATCCCAGAGTTTATCTCCCATAAACTCTTCCAAGATTACAGTCAAGTTTCTTCTTGATGAGACCTCTCAATCACAGAAGATAACTACCAGTTAAGACTGGATTTCTCAATGTTATTTGTTTTAAGAATTTGTTTACAGATGTATCTAATCAGAAATTACACAGAAATTTCTTCAACAGTCTTCTTCTCTAAAGTTGTTTCTCCAGCAATCTTTCTCAGTTCTTGTGGATCATGAAAGATGAATCTTCATGACTGAAAAAGTAATGTTCAAAGTTATTTCACAGTGAGAAACAAAGATATCAGAAAGTTATGTGTATGTTGTTGTGTATGTGAAGAAGATACTGAAAAACAGTTTATATAGTTTCAGGAAAAACAACATATGCATCGATTTATCCAATCGATTCATTAAAGTCATAATGCTGGTTAATCGATTTCCTCAATCGATTTCGCGAGTCTTGTTTTTCTTGAATCTTGAAACTGTACATACTAATCGATTTGCTCAATCGATTATTTTAAGTAGTTCTTCAAACTTTGATGACAGTATATGATTAAATCGATTTGCAGAATCGACTTGATGTGTTTTGTTCAAACAACGAGATCAAAACCATCGATGTGCTTAATCGATTTAACCCTTCAGTCGTCTCTGTTTATAAAACTTTTATGTCAATCGATTGTGCCAATCGATTGTGGATTTTAAGTCTGAAGTACTTTTCATCAGTTGGGTTATTCAATCGATTTACCAAGTCGATTGATACCAACTTTTATTACACAGATGTATATAAACAGATTGTAGTAATCGATTGTGTATGTTCCAGACCTGAGTTATTTTGAAACTTGTTTTAGTGAATCGATTGGCCTAATCGATTTAGTAAACAGGTTTGGCTCTGGGACATTAACAATCGATTGTTTCAATCGATGTAGACAAAAACAAAATTAAAGAAGTGATTATTCCAATCGATTTGCCAAATCGATTGCCTGCAAAACGTGCTACTGACTTGCACATTTTAAATTCAGTAAGCATGTCAATCGATTTGTCCAATCGATTTAAACAATCAGTTTAGTCTTGGTGATTCACTCAATCGATGTGCCTAATCGATTTGTGGCAAACTGGCTCTCTGACTTGTACAATTTATTTTCCAATATGTTTACCAATCGATTTGGAGAATCGATTGATAGCCCTTTTGTTTTCTTTAAGGATGTACAAATCGATTGTGCTAATCGATTGGGTAACACCAAACTTTGTAAACTTATTCAACCCTGTTATAGAATCGATTGTGCTAATCGATGTGCTCATGGATCTTCAAGATTTTGTTGATTCCTTGAGTTCCAAGCAATTGTCTCGAGTATGTAGGATTGAATTTGTTGTTCCTGAAATTTTTCTCAGTTGACAATGTTAGATGTATTTCAAATTGGATGCTTGTCAATAACATCAAAAACGAACATATGTCTAACAATCTCCCCCTTTTTGATTTAAGTGACAAACATGCAATTTTAACTTGAGAAAAATAATTATGAGTAACAGTTTTAGTAGAGCTCCCCCTAAGTTCAATATTCATAGAGAGTAAAGATAATGATTAGGAGCAATAAAACTGATAAAATAAAGCACAAGTTATAATTTCTCTCCCCCTTTTGTCAGTTAAGGCAAAAAGTGGTGAAAGAGAAATGTTTGCTCACAGGAGTCACACAGCCTATCTTTAGAAAACTTTCTATTGGGAAGGCCTATGACTAACTGCTTGCTAACAAGTCTATTCAGATGATCAATATGAATGTGTGCAATGCGTTTATGCCATAACCATGTTTCATCAGCATTTGATAATAAGCAACAGGCAGAATTAACAGGCATATCAGTTAAATCTAACATGTATATATTATTAACTCTATTACCTACTAATTTCATGCTTTTGTCATGCTTGTTTTCAATTGTGCAAGAGAGTGGTGAAAAGCTTACTTGAAAACCATTGTCACACAGCTGACTTATACTTAGAAGGTTATGTTTCAGCCCTTCCACATATAAGACATTTTTAATTATGGCAGTTGATTTGCTGCCAATGTTACCTTCACCGCATATCTTGCCCTTGTTGTTATCGCCGTACTTTACGAAACCACCTTCTTTCAGATTAAGGGACACAAACATTGATTTGTCCCCTGTCATATGCTTTGAGCATCCACTATCAAGATACCATTGGTGTTTTGTGGATCTCAAGCATACCTGCAATAGGATTAGAATTTGCATTCAGGTCCCCAATACAAATTGGGTCCTGGGGGGTTAATTTTAACATCTTGTGTCTTCATTTTCCAAATCTGTTTACATCCTCTATTGGCAAGTCTTTTAAATTTGCAATTGTAAACAAAATGTCCTTTTCTACAACAGAAATGACAAGTGACAGCAGAGGATGCAAACTGTTTCGGTTTGACAAAGACATTATGCAAATGACTAGACTTAGCATATTTTTGGTTATCTTTAACATTTTCATAACCTATGCCACGTTTAGTCATATTCCGATTTGCATGCTTTTTGCTATTAAAACCAAGTCCAGATTTTATATTGACACTTCTCTGGTTGCTAAGAATATCATTTAGTTTATCCTTGCTACTAGAGAGTTTCAATAAATCAGACTTCAATAATGCAACAGAATTCTCAAGATCAATGCATTTGGCAGATTTATCATATGAGTCCTTTTTCAGTTGTTCACATAAGTCCTCAATCTTTTTATAATCATTTTTCATTTGATCATGCAATTTACATTGTTGTTCAAGCATTTTCTTAGTGTTTACTAATTGCTTAACAGATTTAACATATTCAGCATGTAGTTCGTTAAATGCATCTTGCAGTTCATCAAAAGAAGGATTATATTGAGAGCTTACCTCACTTTCTGATTCAGAATCTGTTTTAGCCATAAGACACAGATTCGCTTCTTCCGTTTCAGAAGATGTGGACGAATCTTCGTTGTCATTCCACGCAATGTATGCTTTTCTGTTTTTCTGAGCTGGTTCCTTGCCTTTAGGTTTGGAATTTTTGTTCTTATTCTGCAGCTTGTAACAATCAGCTTTTATATGACCAGGTTTGCCACATTCGTAGCATGTAACTGTTTTACTGTCATTGTTTTTCGAGCTGGATTGCTTTCTGAATTTACTGTCTTTCTTTTTCAGAAATTTCTTAAATCTTTTGACAAGTAGTCCCAGTTTAGGTTCTTCATCATCCTCACTGCTTGATTCATCTGAGCTGGTCTCATGTTCAGATTTGGACTGTTGTGTTTGGGCTTTCAACGACAATCCTTTACGTTTCCTGTCAATTTGCTCAGCTTCATTTAGTCGATGTAATTCCATCTCATGCTCTCTCAGTTTTCCAAACAATGTAGCTATTGTCATGCTTCCTAGATCCTTGGATTCTGCAATGGCAGTGATTTTTGGCTGCCATTCTCTAGTCAAACATCTCATTATTTTACTAATTTGCTGATCATTATCAATCTCTTTGCCTAAGGCATTCAAGTTGTTGACTATGTGCGTGAATCGGGTCTGCATGTCGTTTACTGATTCTTCTTTCTTCATGCTAAACAATTCGTACTCGTGCATGAGAGTGTTTATCCGAGCTCTCTTTACATCTGTGGTTCCTTCATGCGTTTGCTGAAGTGTATCCCACATTTGTTTTGCTGTTTTGCAATTTGAGACTCTGAAGAATTCATCATGACTCAAGGCTGCAGTTATAATGTTTTTTGCTTTGGCGTTGTACCCAACCTTCTTTTTGTCTTCATCAGTCCAGTCACTTTTTGGCTTTAGGATTGCTGATTCACCTGTACCTGCTATGGTTGGCACAAATGGTCCATTTTCTACAGCATCTAGAATATCAATACCACTAGCTTCAAGAAAAATTAACATGCGTTGTTTCCAATACATGTATGCGGCCCCGTTAAAAGCGGGAGGCCTAGCTAATGATGCACCCTCTCCTAGGAAATCAGAGGTCATGATTTTTGATGAGAGTTACTCTAACAAAAATTGGCTCTGATACCAATTGTTGGTACCAGTAACCTCTGTTAAATGAAAATTATGCGGAAGATTACCTATTTTTAGAGATATGCGCAGCAGTTTAACAAATCGTACATTTATTAAACACAGCATCAGAATAAGGTCCCAAAACTACAATACAAATGAATGCACAAAGTATATGGATCAAAAAATATATTGAGAGATGCACCAGTTACGTTTATTGTTCAAGATATTGATTCACTTACAATCATGCTGGAAACAGTCTTTCATGTAGTATCAAAGTATGCAGAAAGATATTCAAGCACTCAATCAATATCAAACAAATACACACTGCAGAAATTAAAAAGAGATAAGGGTAAGAAAGATTGTACGCAGTGATTTATACTGGTTCAGCCGTTGTTGAACGACCTACATCCAGTCCCAAGATCAAATCCAATCTTGGCCTTTCCAATAGAATATCTCAGAATCCGTTTACAGATGTTCTAGCTCCTCGCCTATCAATCTAAAACGATTCTTTCTATTCTATTCTTATCTCCCTGAATCCCAGAGTTTATCTCCCATAAACTCTTCCAAGATTACAGTCAAGTTTCTTCTTGATGAGACCTCTCAATCACAGAAGATAACTACCAGTTAAGACTGGATTTCTCAATGTTATTTGTTTTAAGAATTTGTTTACAGATGTATCTAATCAGAAATTACACAGAAATTTCTTCAGCAGTCTTCTTCTCTAAAGTTGTTTCTCCAGCAATCTTTCTCAGTTCTTGTGGATCATGAAAGATGAATCTTCATGACTGAAAAAGTAATGTTCAAAGTTATTTCACAGTGAGAAACAAAGATATATGAAAGTTATGTGTACGTTGTTGTATATGTTAAGAAGAGACTGAAAAATAGTTTATATAGTTTCAGGAAAAACAACATATGCATCGATTTATCCAATCGATTCATTAAAGTCATAATGCTGGTTAATCGATTTCCTCAATCGATTTCGCGAGTCTTGTTTTTCTTGAATCTTGAAACTGTACATACTAATCGATTTGCTCAATCGATTATTTTAAGTAGTTCTTCAAACTTTGATGACAGTATATGATTAAATCGATTTGCAGAATCGACTTGATGTGTTTTGTTCAAACAACGAGATCAAAACCATCGATGTGCTTAATCGATTTTACCATTCAGTCATCTCTGTTTATAAAACTTTTATGTCAATCGATTGTGCCAATCGATTGTGGATCTTAAGTCTGAAGTACTTTTCATCAGTTGGGTTATTCAATCGATTTACCAAGTCGATTGATACCAACTTTTATTACACAGATGTATATAAACAGATTGTAGTAATCGATTGTGTATGTTCCAGACCTGAGTTTTTTTGAAACTTGTTTTAGTGAATCGATTGGCCTAATCGATTTAGTAAACAGGTTTGGCTCTGGGACATTAACAATCGATTGTTTCAATCGATGTAGACAAAAACAAAATTAAAGAAGTGATAATTTCAATCGATTTGCCAAATCGATTGCCTGCAAAACGTGCTACTGACTTGCACATTTTAATTTCAGTAAGAATGTCAATCGATTTGTCTAATCGATTTAAACAATCAGTTCAGTCTTAGTGATTCACTCAATCGATGTGCCTAATCGATTTGTGGCAAACTGGCTCTCTGACTTGTACAATTTATTTTCCAATATGTGTACCAATCGATTTGGAGAATCGATTGATAGCCCGTTTGATTTCTTCAAGGATGTACAAATCGATTGTGCTAATCGATTGGGTAACACCAAACTTTGTAAACTTATTCAACCCTGTTATAGAATCGATTGTACTAATCGATGTGCTCATGGATCTTCAAGATTTTGTTGATTCCTTGAGTTCCAAGCAATTGTCTCGAGTATGTAGGATTGAATTTGTTGTTCCTGAAATTTTTCTCAGTTGACAATGTTAGATGTATTTCAAATTGGATGCTTGTCAATAACATCAAAAACGAACATATGTCTAACAACAAACACACCTATTGGATGCACAAGATTGGTTAAAAACCCTAATTGGACAAGAATAAGCCTAGGGAGGACGAAAATGACCTAAATGTTCATCCAATGACACAAATGAACTTATTGGATGCACAAGATTGGTTAAAAACCCTAATTAGACAAGAATAAGGCTAGGGAGGACGAAAATGACCTAAATGTTCATCCAATGACACAAATGAACTTATTGGATGAACAAGATTGGTTAAAAACCCTAACTGGACAAGAATAAGCCTAGGGAGGACGAAAATGACCTAAATGTTCGTCCAATGACACAAACACACCTATTGGATGCACAAGATTGCATAAAAACCCTAATTGGACAAGAATAAGCCTAGGGAGGACGAAAATGACCTAAATGTTCATCCAATGACACAAATGAACCTATTGGATGCACAAGATTGGTTAAAAACCCTAATTGGACAAGAATAAGCCTAGGGAGGACGAAAATGACCTAAATGTTCATCCAATGACACAAACGAACTTATTGGATGCACAAGATTGGTTAAAAATCCTAATTGGACAAGAATAAGCCTAAGGAGGACGAAAATGACCTAAATGTTAATCCAATGACACAAACACACCTATTGGATGCACAAGATTGGTTAAAAACCCAAATTGGACAAGAAGATGCCTAAGGAAGACGAAAATGACCTAAATGTTCATCCAATGACACAAACACACCTATTGGATGCACAAGATTGTTTATAAACCCTAATTGGACATGAATAAGTCTAGGGAGGACCAAAATGACCTAAATGTTCATTCAATGACACAAATGAACTTATTGGATGCACAAGATTGGTTAAAAACCTTAATTGGACAAGAATAAGCCTTGGGAGGACGAAAATGACCTAAATGTTCATCCAATGACACAAACACACCTATTGGATGCACAAGATAGGTTAAAAACCCTAATTGGGCAAGAATAAGCCTAGGGTGGACGAAAATGACCTAAATGTTCATCCAATGACACAAACACACCTATAGGAAGCACAAGATTGGTTAAAAACCCAAATTGGACATGATTAACTCTAGGGAGGACGAAGATGACCTAAATGTACATCCAATGACGCCAACACACCTATTGGATGCACAAGATTGGTTAAAAACCCTAATTGGACAAGAATAAGCCTAGGGAGGACGAAGATGACCTAAATGTTAATCCAATGACACAAACACACCTATTGGATGCACAAGATTGTTTAAAAACCCTAATTGGACAATAATAAGCCTAGGGATGACCAAAATGACCTAAATGTTCATTCAATGACACAAATGAACTTATTGGATGCACAAGATTTGTTAAAAACCCTAATTGGACAAGAATATGCTTAAGGAAGACGAAAATGACCTAAATGTTCATCCAATGACACAAACACACCTATTGGATGCACAAGATTGTTTAAAAACCCTAATTGGACAAGATTAAGCCTAGGGAGGACCAAAATGACCTAAATGTTCATTCAATGACACAAATGAACTTATTGGATGCACAAGATTTGTTAAAAACCCTAATTGGAGAAGAATAATCCTAAGGAGGACGAAAATGACCTAAATGTTCATCCAATGACACAAACACACGTATTGGATGCACAAGATTGGTTAAAAACCCAAATTGGACAAGAAGATGCCTAAGGAAGACGAAAATGACCTAAATGTTCATCCAATGACACAAACACACCTATTGGATGCACAAGATTGTTTAAAAACCCTAATTGGACAAGAATAAGTCTAGGGAGGACCAAAATGACCTAAATGTTCATACAATGACCCAAATGAACTTATTGGATGCACAAGATTGGTTAAAAACCCTAATTGGACAAGAATAAGCCTTGGGAGGACAAAAATGACCTAAATGTTCATCCAATGACACAAACACACCTATTGGATGCACAAGATTGTTGAAAAACCCTAATTGGACAAGTATAAGCCAAGGGAGGACAAAAATAACCTAAATGTTCATCCAATGACACAAATACACCTATTGGATGCACATGATTGGTTAAAAACCCTAATTGGACAAGATTAAGCCTAGGGAGGACCAAAATGACCTAAATGTTCATTCAATGACACAAATGAACTTATTGGATGCACAAGATTGGTCATAAACCCTAATTGGACAAGAATATGTTGGTACCAGTAACCTCTGTTAAATGAAAATTATGCGGAAGATTACCTATTTTTAGAGATATGCGCAGCAGTTTAACAAATCGTACATTTATTAAACACAGCATCAGAATAAGGTCCCAAAACTACAATACAAATGAATGCACAAGGTATATGGATCAAAGAATATATTGAGAGATGCACCAGTTACGTTTATTGTTCAAGATATTGATTCACTTACAATCATGCTGGAAACAGTCTTTCATGTAGTATCAAAGTATGCAGAAAGATATTCAAGCACTCAATCAATATCAAACAAATACACACTGCAGAAATTAAAAAGAGATAAGAGTAAGAAAGATTGTACGCAGTGATTTATACTGGTTCAGCCGTTGTTGAACGACCTACATCCAGTCCCAAGATCAAATCCAATCTTGGCCTTTCCAATAGAATATCTCAGAATCCGTTTACAGATGTTCTAGCTCCTCGCCTATCAATCTAAAACGATTCTTTCTATTCTATTCTTATCTCCCTGAATCCCAGAGTTTATCTCCCATAAACTCTTCCAAGATTACAGTCAAGTTTCTTCTTGATGAGACCTCTCAATCACAGAAGATAACTACCAGTTAAGACTGGATTTCTCAATGTTATTTGTTTTAAGAATTTGTTTACAGATGTATCTAATCAGAAATTACACAGAAATTTCTTCAACAGTCTTCTTCTCTAAAGTTGTTTCTCCAGCAATCTTTCTCAGTTCTTGTGGATCATGAAAGATGAATCTTCATAACTGAAAAAGTAATGTTCAAAGTTATTTCACAGTGAGAAACAAAGATATCAGAAAGTTATGTGTATGTTGTTGTGTATATAAAGAAGATACTGAAAAACAGTTTATATAGTTTCAGGAAAAACAACATATGCATCGATTTATCCAATCGATTCATTAAAGTCATAATGCTGGTTAATCGATTTCCTCAATCGATTTCGCGAGTCTTGTTTTTCTTGAATCTTGAAACTGTACATACTAATCGATTTGCTCAATCGATTATTTTAAGTAGTTCTTCAAACTTTGATGACAGTATATGATTAAATCGATTTGCAGAATCGACTTGATGTGTTTTGTTCAAACAACGAGATCAAAACCATCGATGTGCTTAATCGATTTAACCATTCAGTGATCTCTGTTTATAAAACTTTTATGTCAATCGATTGTGCCAATCGATTGTGGATCTTAAGTCTGAAGTACTTTTCATCAGTTGGGTTATTCAATCGATTTACCAAGTCGATTGATACCAACTTTTATTACACAGATGTATATAAATAGATTGTAGTAATCGATTGTGTATGTTCCAGACCTGAGTTATTTTGAAACTTGTTTTAGTGAATCGATTGGCCTAATCGATTTAGTAAACAGGTTTGGCTCTGGGACATTACCAATCGATTGTTTCAATCGATGTAGACAAAAACACAATTAAAGAAGTGATTATTTCAATCGATTTGCCAAATCGATTGCCTGCAAAACGTGCTACTGACTTGCACATTTTAATTTCAGTAAGCATGTCAATCGCTTTGTCCAATCGATTTAAACAATCAGTTTAGTCTTGGTGATTCACTCAATCGATGTGCCTAATCGATTTGTGGTAAACAGGCTCTCTGACTTGTACAATTTATTTTCCAATATGTGTACCAATCGATTTGGAGAATCGATTGATAGCCCGTTTGATTTCTTCAAGGATGTACAAATCGATTGTGCTAATCGATTGGGTAACACCAAACTTTGTAAACTTATTCAACCCTGTTATAGAATCGATTGTACTAATCGATGTGCTCATGGATCTTCAAGATTTTGTTGATTCCTTGAGTTCCAAGCAATTTTCTCGAGTATGTAGGATTGAATTTGTTGTTCCTGAAATTTTTCTCAGTTGACAATGTTAGATGTATTTCAAATTGGATGCTTGTCAATAACATCAAAAACGAACATATGTCTAACAGAATAAGCCTAAAGTGGATGAAAATGACCTAAATGTTAATCCAATGACACAAACACACCTATAGGATGCACAATATTGGTTAAAAACCGTAATTGGACAAGAATAAGCCGAGGGAGGACGAAAATGCCCTAAATGTTAATCCAATGATACAAACACACCTATTGGATGCACATGATTGGTTAAAAACCCTAATTCGATAAGAACAAGCCTAGGGAGGACGAAAATGACCTAAATGTTCACCCAATGACACAAATGAACTTATTGGATGCACAAGATTTGTTAAAAACCCTAATTGGACAAGAATATGCCTTGGGTGGACGAAAATGACCTAAATGTTCATCTAATGACACAAACATACGTATTGGATGCACAAGATAGGTTAAAAACCCTAATTGGGCAAGAATAAGCCTAGGGTGGACGAAAATGACCTAAATGTTCATCCAATGACACAAACACACCTATAGGAAGCACAAGATTGGTTAAAAACCCAAATTGGACATGATTAACTCTAGGGAGGACGAAGATGACCTAAATGTACATCCAATGACGCCAACACACCTATTGGATGCACAAGATTGGTTAAAAACCCTAATTGGACAAGAATAAGCCTAGGGAGGACGAAAATGACCTAAATGTTAATCCAATGACACAAACACACCTATTGGATGCACAAGATTGGTTAAAAACCCAAATTGGACAAGAATAAGCCTAAGGAAGACGAAAATGACCTAAATGTTAATCCAATGACACAAACACACCTATTGGATGCACAAGATTGGTTAAAAACC
>JBBPBR010000004.1:22821671-22859406 GCA_037974775.1 Cicer pinnatifidum | reverse complement strand
ATTGGTTAAAAACCCTAATTGAACAAGAATAAGCCTAGGGAGGACGAAAATGCCCTAAATGTTCATCCAATGACACGAATTAAGTTATTGGATGCACAAGATTGGTTAAAAACCCTAATTGGACAAGAATAAGCCTTGGGAGGACGAAAATGACCTAAATGTTCATCCAATGACACAAATTAACTTATTGGATGCACAAGATTGGTTAAAAACCCTAATTGGACCGCAATAAGCCTTGGGAGGACGAAAATGCCCTAAATGTTCATTCAATGACACAAACACACCTATTGGATGCACAAGATTGTTTAAAAACCCTAATTGGACAAGTATAAGCCAAGGGAGGATGAAAATAACCTAAATGTTCATCCAATGACACAAATACACCTTTTGGATGCACATGATTGGTTAAAAACCCTAATTGGACAAGAATAAGCCTAGGGAGGACGAAAATGACCTAAATGTTCATCCAATGACACAAATGAACTTATTGGATGCACAAGATTGGTTAAAAACCCTAATTGGACAAGAATGAGCCTAAAGAGGACGAAAATGACCTAAATGTTAATCCAATGACACAAACACACCTATATGATTCACAATATTGGTTAAAAACCCTAATTGGACAAGAATAAGCTTAGGGAGGACGAAAATGCCCTAAATGTTAATCCAATGATACAAACACACCTATTTGATGCACATGATTAGTTAAAAACCCTAATTGGACAAGAACAAGCCTTGGGAGGACGAAAATGACCTAAATGTTCACCCAATGACAAAAATGAAATTATTGGATGCACAAGATTTGTTAAAAACACTAATTGATAAAGAATATGCCTTGGGTGGACGAAAATGACCAAAATGTTCATCTAATGACACAAGCATACCTATTCGATGCACAAGATTGGTTAAAAACCCTAATTGGGCAAGAATAAGCCTAGGGTGGACGGAAATGACCTAAATGTTCATCCAATGACACAAACACACCTATAGGAAGGACAAGATTGGTTAAAAACCCTAATTAGACATGATTAACCCTAGGGAGGATGAAAATGACCTAAATGTACATCTAATGACGCCAACACACCTAATGTAGACAAAAATGACCTAATGTTCATCCAATGACACAAACACACCTATTGGATGCACAAGATTGTTTAAAAACCCTAATTGGACAAGAATAAGCCTAGGGAGGACCAAAATGACCTAAATGTTCATTCAATGACAAAAATGAACTTATTGGATGCACAAGATTGGTTTAAAACCCTAATTGGACAAGAATAAGCCTTGGGAGGACGAAAATGACCTAAATGTTTATCCAATGACACCAAAACACCTATTGGATGCACAAGATTGTTTAAAAACCCTAATTGGACAAGTATAAGCCAAGGGAGGACTAAAATGCCCTAAATGATAATCCAATGACACAAACACACCTATTGGATGCACAACATTGGTTAAAAACCCTAATTGGACAAGAATAAGCCTAGGGAGGAAGAAAATGACCTAAATGTTCATCCAATGACACAAATACACCTATTGGATGCACATGATCGGTTAAAAACCCTAATTGGACAAGAATAAGCCTAGGGAGGACGAAAATGATCTAAATGTTCATCCAATGACACAAATGAACTTATTGGATGCACAAGATTGGTTAAAAACTTTTATTGGACAAGAATAAGGCTAGGGAGGACAGAAATGACCTAAATGTTAATCCAATGACACAAACACACCTATTGGATGCACAAGATTGGTTAAAAACCATAATTGGACAAGAATAAAGCTAGGGAAGACTAAAATGACCTAAATGTTCATCCAATGACACAAACACACCTATTGGATGCACAAGATTTGTTAAAAACCCTAATTGGACAAGAATAAGCCTAGGGAGGACGAAAATGACCTAAATGTTCATCCAATGACACAAACACACCTATTGGATGCACAAGATTAATTAAAAGTCCAAATTGGACAAGAAGATGCCTAAGGAAGACGAAAACGACCTAAATGTTCATCCAATGACACAAACATACCTATTGGATGCACAAGATTGGTTAAAAACCCTAATTGGGCAAGAATAAGCCTTGGGAGGACGAAAATGCCCTAAATGTTTATCCAATGATACAAACACACCTATTGGATGCACATGATTGGTTAAAAACCCTAATTGGACAAGAATAAGCCTAGGGAGGACGAAAAAGACCTAACTGTTCACCCAATGACACAAATGAACTTATTGGATGCACAAGATTTGTTAAAAAGCCTAATTGGACAAGAATATGCCTTGGGTGGATGAAAATGACCTAAATGTTCATCCAATGACACAAACATACCTATTGGATGCACAAGATTGGTTAAAAACCCTAATTGGGCAAGAATAAGCCTAGGGAGGACGAAAATGACCTAAATGTTCATCCAATGACACAAACACACCTGTTGGATGCACAAGATTGTTTAAAAACCCTAATTGGACAAGTATAAGCCAAGGGAGGATGAAAATAACCTAAATGTTCATCCAATGACACAAATACACCTATTGGATGCACAAGTTGGTTAAAAACCCTAATTGGACAAGAATAAGCCTAAGGAGGACGAAAATGACCTAAATGATAATCCAATGACACAAACACACCTAGTGGATGCACAAGATTGGTTAAAAACTCTAATTGGACAAGAATAAGGCTAGGGAGGACGAAAATGACCTAAATGTTCAACCAATGACACAAATGAATTTACTGGATGTATAAGATTGGTTAAAAACCCTAATTGGACAAGAATAAGCCTAGGGAGGACGAAAATGACCTAAATGTTCATCCAATGACACAAAGGAACTTATTGGATGCACAAAATTGGTTAAAAACCCTAATTGGACAAGAATAAGCCTTGGGAGGACGAAAATGACCTAAATGTTCATCCAATGACACAAATTAACTTATTGGATGCACAAGATTGGTTAAAAACCCTAATTGGACAAGAATAAGCCTTGGGAGGACGAAAATGCCCTAAATGTTCATCCAATGACACAAACACACCTATTGGAAGCACAAGATTGTTTAAAAACCCTAATTGGACAAGAATAAGCCTTGGGAGGACCAAAATGACCTAAATGTTCATTCAATGACACAAATGAACTTATTGGATGCACAAGATTTGTTAAAAACCCTAATTGGACAAGAATAAGCCTAAGGAGGACGAAAATGACCTAAATGTTCATCCAATGACACAAACACACCTATTGGATGCACAAGATTAATTAAAAGTCCAAATTGGACAAGAAGATGCCTAAGGAAGACGAAAATGACCTAAATGTTCATCCAATGACACAAACACACCTATTGGATGCACAAGATTTGTTAAAAACCCTAATTGGACAAAAATAAGCCTAAGGAGGACGAAAATGACCTAAATGTCCATCCAATGACACAAAGGAACTTATTGGATGCACAAGATTGGTTAAAAACCCTAATTGGGCAAGAATAAGCCTAGCGAGGACGAAAATGACCTAAATGTTCATCCAATGACACAAACACACCTATTGGATGCACAAGATTGTTTAAAAACCCTAATTGGACAAGTATAAGCCAAGGGAGGATGAAAATAACCTAAATGTTCATCCAATGACACAAACACACCTAGTGGATGCTCAATATTGGTTAAAAACTCTAATTGGATAAGAATAAGGCTAGGGAGGACGAAAATGACCTAAATGTTCATCCAACGACACAAATGAATTTACTGGATGTATAAGATTGGTTAAAAACCCTAATTGTACAAGAATAAGCCTAGGGAGGACGAAAATGACCTAAATGTTCATCCAATGACACAAAGGAACTTATTGGATGCACAAAATTGGTTAAAAACCCTAATTGGACAAGAATAAGCCTTGGGAGGACGAAAATGACCTAAATGTTCATCCAATGACACAAATGAACTTATTGGATGCACAAGATTTGTTAAAAACCCTAATTGGAAAAGAATAAGCCTAAGGAGGACGAAAATGACCTAAATGTTCATCCAATGACACAAACACACCTATTGTATGCTCAAGATTAATTAAAAGTCCAAATTGGACAAGAAGATGCCTAAGGAAGACGAAAATGACCTAAATGTTCATCCAATGACACAAACACACATATTGGATGCACAAGATTTGTTAAAAACCCTAATTGGACAAAAATAAGCCTAAGGAGGACGAAAATGACCTAAATGTCCATACAATGACACAAAGGAACTTATTGGATGCACAAGATTGTTTAAACACCCTAATTGGACAAGAATTAGCCTTGGGAGGACGAAAATGACCTAAATGTTCATCCAATGACATAAATTAACTTATTGGATGCACAAGATTGGTTAAAAACCCTAATTGGACAAGAATAAGCCTTGGGAGGTCGAAAATGCCCTACATGTTCATCCAATGACACAAACACACCTATTGGATGCACAAGATTGTTTAAAAACCATAATTGGACAAGAATAAGTCTAGGGAGGACCTAAATGACCTAAATGTTCATTCAATGACACAAATGAAGCTATTGGATCCACAAGATTAGTTAAAAACCCTAATTGGACAAGAATAAGCCTTGGGAGGACGAAAATGACCTAAATGTTCATCCAATGACACAACTTAACTTATTGGATGCACAAGATTGGTTAAAAACCCTAATTGGCCAAGAATAAGTCTTGGGGGGACGAAAATGCCCTAAATGTTCATCCAATGACACAAACACACCTATTGGATGCACAAGATTGTTTAAAAACCCTAATTGGACAAGAATAAGCCTAGGGAGGACGAAAAAGACCTAACTGTTCACCCAATGACACAAATCAACTTATTGGATGCACAAGATTTGTTAAAAAGCCTAATTGGAAAAGAATATGCCTTGGGTGGATGAAAATGACCTAAATGTTCATCCAATGACACAAACATACCTATTGGATGCACAAGATTGGTTAAAAACCCTAATTGGGCAAGAATAAGCCTAGGGAGGACGAAAATGACCTAAATGTTCATCCAATGACACAAACACACCTATTGGATGCACAAGATTGTTTAAAAACCCTAATTGGACAAGTATAAGCCAAGGGAGGATGAAAATAACCTAAATGTTCATCCAATGACACAAATACACCTATTGGATGCACAAGATTGGTTAAAAACCCTAATTGGACAAGAATAAGCCTAAGGAGGACAAAAATGACCTAAATGATAATCCAATGACACAAACACACCTATTGGGTGCACAAGATTGGTTAAAAACTCTAATTGGACAAGAATAAGGCTAGGGAGGACGAAAATGACCTAAATGTTCATCCAATGACACAAATTAACTTATTGGATGCACAAGATTGGTTAAAAATCTAATTGGACAAGAATAAGCCTTGGGAGGACGAAAATGCCCTAAATGTTCATCCAATGACACAAACACACCTATTGGATGCACAAGATTGTTTAAAAACCCTAATTGGACAAGAATAAGCCTAGGGAGGACCAAAATGACCTAAATGTTCATTCAATGACACAAATGAACTTATTGGATGCACAAGATTTGTTAAAAACCCTAATTGGACAAGAATAAGCCTAAGGAGGACGAAAATGACCTAAATGTTCATCCAATGACACAAACACACCTATTGTATGCTCAAGATTAATTAAAAGTCCAAATTGGACAAGAAGATGCCTAAGGAAGACGAAAATGACCTAAATGTTCATCCAATGACACAAACACACCTATTGGATGCACAAGATTTGTTAAAAACCCTAATTGGACAAAAATAAGCCTAAGGAGGACGAAAATGACCTAAATGTCCATCCAATGACACAAAGGAACTTATTGGATGCACAAGATTGTTTAAACACCCTAATTGGACAAGAATTAGCCTTGGGAGGACGAAAATGACCTAAATGTTCATCCAATGACATAAATTAACTTATTGGATGCACAAGATTGGTTAAAAACCCTAATTGGACAAGAATAAGCCTTGGGAGGTCGAAAATGCCCTACATGTTCATCCAATGACACAAACACACCTATTGGATGCACAAGATTGTTTAAAAACCCTAATTGGACAAGAATAAGTCTAGGGAGGACCTAAATGACCTAAATGTTCATTCAATGACACAAATGAAGTTATTGGATGCACAAGATTAGTTAAAAACCCTAATTGGACAAGAATAAGCCTTGGGAGGACGAAAATGACCTAAATGTTCATCCAATGACACAACTTAACTTATTGGATGCACAAGATTGGTTAAAAACCCTAATTGGCCAAGAATAAGTCTTGGGAGGACGAAAATGCCCTAAATGTTCATCCAATGACACAAACACACCTATTGGATGCACAAGATTGTTTAAAAACCCTAATTGGACAAGAATAAGCCTAGGGAGGACGAAAAAGACCTAACTGTTCACCCAATGACACAAATCAACTTATTGGATGCACAAGATTTGTTAAAAAGCCTAATTGGAAAAGAATATGCCTTGGGTGGATGAAAATGACCTAAATGTTCATCCAATGACACAAACATACCTATTGGATGCACAAGATTGGTTAAAAACCCTAATTGGGCAAGAATAAGCCTAGGGAGGACGAAAATGACCTAAATGTTCATCCAATGACACAAACACACCTATTGGATGCACAAGATTGTTTAAAAACCCTAATTGGACAAGTATAAGCCAAGGGAGGATGAAAATAACCTAAATGTTCATCCAATGACACAAATACACCTATTGGATGCACAAGATTGGTTAAAAACCCTAATTGGACAAGAATAAGCCTAAGGAGGACAAAAATGACCTAAATGATAATCCAATGACACAAACACACCTATTGGGTGCACAAGATTGGTTAAAAACTCTAATTGGACAAGAATAAGGCTAGGGAGGACGAAAATGACCAAAATGTTCATCCAATGACACAAATTAACTTATTGGATGCACAAGATTGGTTAAAAACCCTAATTGGACAAGAATAAGCCTTGGGAGGACGAAAATGCCCTAAATGTTCATCCAATGACACAAACACACCTATTGGATGCACAAGATTGTTTAAAAACCCTAATTGGACAAGAATAAGCCTAGGGAGGACCAAAATGACCTAAATGTTCATTCAATGACACAAATGAACTTATTGGATGCACAAGATTTGTTAAAAACCCTAATTGGACAAGAATAAGCCTAAGGAGGACGAAAATGACCTAAATGTTCATCCAATGACACAAACACACCTATTGTATGCTCAAGATTAATTAAAAGTCCAAATTGGACAAGAAGATGCCTAAGGAAGACGAAAATGACCTAAATGTTCAACCAATGACACAAACACACCTATTGGATGCACAAGATTTGTTAAAAACCCTAATTGGACAAAAATAAGCCTAAGGAGGACGAAAATGACCTAAATGTTCATCCAATGACACAAAGGAACTTATTGGATGCACAAGATTGGTTAAAAACCCTAATTGGCCAAGAATAAGTCTTGGGAGGACGAAAATGCCCTAAATGTTCATCCAATGACACAAACACACCTATTGGATGCACAAGATTGTTTAAAAACCCTAATTGGACAAGAATAAGCCTAGGGAGGACGAAAAAGACCTAACTGTTCACCCAATGACACAAATCAACTTATTGGATGCACAAGATTTGTTAAAAAGCCTAATTGGAAAAGAATATGCCTTGGGTGGATGAAAATGACCTAAATGTTCATCCAATGACACAAACATACCTATTGGATGCACAAGATTGGTTAAAAACCCTAATTGGACAAGAATAAGCCTAGGGAGGACGAAAATGACCTAAATGTTCATCCAATGACACAAACACACCTATTGGATGCACAAGATTGGTTAGAAACCCTTATTGGACAAGAATAAGCCTAGGGAGGACAAAAATGACCTAAATGTTAATCCAATGACACAAATGAACTTATTGGATGCACAAGATTGGTTAAAAACCCTAATTGGACAAGAATAAGCCTAGGGAGGACGAAAATAACCTAAATGTTCATCAAATGACTAAACACACCTATTGGATGAACAAGATTGGTTAGAAACCCTAATTGGACAAGAATAAGCCTAGGGAAGACGAAAATGACCTAAATGTTCACCCAATGACACAAATGAACTTATTGGATGCACAAGATTGGTTAAAAACCCTAATTGGACAAGAATAAGCCTAGGGAGGACGAAAATGACCTAAATGTTCATCCAATGACACAAATGAACTTATTGGATGCACAAGATTGGTTAAAAACCCTAATTGGACAAGAATAAGCCTAGGGAGGACGAAAATGACCTAAATGTTCATCCAATGACACAAATGAACTTATTGGATGCACAAGATTGGTTAGAAACCCTAATTGGACAAGAATAAGCCTAGGGACGACGAAAATGACCTAAATGTTCGTCCAATGACACAAACACACCTATTGGATGCAAAAGATTGCATAAAAACGCTAATTGGACAAGAATAAGACTAGGGAGGACGAAAATGACTTAAATGTTCCTCCAATGACACAAACACCTATTGGATGCACAAGATTGGTTAAAAATCCTAATTGGACAAGAATAAGCCTAGGGAGGACGAAAGTGACCTAAATGTTCCTCCAATGACACAAATGAACTTATTGGTTGCACAAGATTGGCTAAAACCCCTAATTGGACAAGAATAAGCCTAGGGAGGACGAAAATGATCTAAATGTTCATCCAATGACACAAATGAACTTATTGGATGCACAAGATTGGTTAAAAACCCTAATTGGACAAGAATAAGCCTAGGGAGGACGAAAATGACCTAAATGTTCATCCAATGACACAAATGAACTTATTGGATGCACAAGATTTGTTGAAAACCCTAATTGGACAAGAATAAGCCTAGGGAGGACGAAAATGACCTAAATGTTCATCCAATGACACAAATGAACTTATTGGATGCACAAGATTGGTTAAAAACCCTAATTGGACAAGAATAAGCCTAGGGAGGACGAAACTGACCTAAATGTTCATCCAATGACACAAACACACCTATTGGATGCACAAGATTGGTTAGAAACCCTAATTGGACAAGAATAAGCCTAGGGAGGACAAAAATGACCTAAATGTTCATCCAATGACACAAATGAACTTATTGGACGCACAAGATTGCTTAAAAACCCTAATTGGACAAGAATAAGGCTAGGGTGGACGAAAATGACATAAATGTTCATCCAATGACACAAATGAACTTATTGGATGCACAAGATTGGTTAAAAACCCTAATTGGACAAGAATAAGCCTAGGGAGGACGAAAATGACCTAAATGTTCATCCAATGACACAAATGAACTTATTGGATGCACAAGATTGGTTAAAATCCCTAATTGGACAAGAATAAGGCTAGGGTGGACGAAAATGACCTAAATGTTCATCCAATGACACAAATGAACTTATTGGATGCACAAGATTGGTTAAAAACCCTAATTGGACAAGAATAAGCCTAGGGAGGACGAAAATGACCTAAATATTCATCCAATGAAACAAGCACACCTATTGGATGCACAAGATTCGTTAGAAACCCTAATTGGACAAGAATAAGTCTAGGGAGGACGTATATGACTTAAATGTTCATCCAATGACACAAACATGCGTATCGGATGCACAAGAATGGTTAAAAACCCTAACTGGACAAGAATTAGCCTAGGGAGGACGAAAATGACCTAAATGTTCAACCAATGACACAAATGAACTTATTGGATGCACAAGATTGGTTAAAAACCCTAATTGGACAAGAATAAGCCTTGGGAGGACGAAAATGACCTAAATGTTCATCCAATGACACAAACACACCTATTGGATGCACAAGATTGTTTAAAAACCCTAATTGGACAAGTATAAGCCAAGGGAGGATGAAAATAACCTAAATGTTCATCCAATGACACAAATACACCTATTGGATGCACAAGATTGGTTAAAAACCCTAATTGGACAAGAATAAGCCTTGGGAGGACGAAAATGACCTAAATGTTCATCCAATGACACAACTTAACTTATTGGATGCACAAGATTGGTTAAAAACCCTAATTGGCCAAGAATAAGTCTTGGGAGGATGAAAATGCCCTAAATGTTCACCCAATGACACAAACACACCTATTGGATGCACAAGATTGTTTAAAAACCCTAATTGGACAAGAATAAGCCTATGGAGGACGAAAATGACCTAACTGTTCACCCAATGACACAAATGAACTTATTGGATGCACAAGATTTGTTAAAAAGCCTAATTGGACAAGAATATGCCTTGGGTGGATGAAAATGACCTAAATGTTCATCCAATGACACCAACATACCTATTGGATGCACAAGATTGGTTAAAAACCCTAATTGGGCAAGAATAAGCCTAGGGAGGACGTGACCTAAATGTTCATCCAATGACACAAACACACCTATTGGATGCACAAGATTGTTTAAAAACCCTAATTGGACAAGTATAAGCCAAGGGAGGATGAAAATAACCTAAATGTTCATCCAATGACACAAATACACCTATTGGATGCACAAGATTGGTTAAAAACCCTAATTGGACAAGAATAAGCCTAAGGAGGACGAAAATGACCTAAATGATAATCCAATGACACAAACACACCTATTGGATGCACAAGATTGGTTAAAAACCCTAATTGGACAAGAATAAGGCTAGGGAGGACGAAAATGACCTAAATGTTCATCCAATGACCCAAATGAATTTACTGGATGTATAAGATTGGTTAAAAACCCTAATTGGACAAGGATAAGCCTAGGGAGGACGAAAATGACCTAAATGTTCATCCAATGACACAAAGGAACTTATTGGATACACAAGATTGGATAAAAACCCTAATTGGACAAGAATAAGCCTTGGGAGGACGAAAATGACCTAAATGTTCATCCAATGACATAAATTAACTTATTGGATGCACAAGATTGGTTAAAAACCCTAATTGGACAAGAATAAGTCTTGGGAGGACGAAAATGCCCTAAATGTTCATCCAATGACACAAACACACCTATTGGATGCACAAGATTGTTTAAAAACCCTAATTGGACAAGAATAAGCCTAGGGAGGACCAAAATGACCTAAATGTTCATTCAATGACACAAATGAACTTATTGGATGCACAAGATTTGTTAAAAACCCTAATTGGACAAGAATAAGCCTAAGGAGGACGAAAATGACCTAAATGTTCATCCAATGACACAAACACAGCTATTGGATGCACAAGATTAATTAAAAGTCCAAATTGGACAAGAAGATGCCTAAGGAAGACGAAAATGACCTAAATGTTCATCCAATGACACAAACACACCTATTAGATGCACAAGATTAATTAAAAGTCCAAATTGGACAAGAAGATGCCTCAGGAAGACGAAAATGACCTAAATCTTCATCCAATGACACAAACACACCTATTGGATGCACAAGATTGTTTAAAAACCCTAATTGGCCAAGAATAAGTCTTGGGAGGACGAAAATGCCGTAAATGTTCATCCAATGACACAAACACACTTATTGGATGCATAAGATTGTTTAAAAACCCTAATTGGACAAGAATAAGCCTAGGGAGGACGAAAAAGACCTAACTGTTCACCCAATGACACAAATGAACTTATTGGATGCACAAGATTTGTTAAAAAGCCTAATTGGACAAGAATATGCCTTGGGTGGATGAAAATGACCTAAATGTTCATCCAATGACACAAACATACCTATTGGATGCACAAGATTGGTTAAAAACCCTAATTGGGCAAGAATAAGCCTAGGGAGGACGAAAATGACCTAAATGTTCATCCAATGACAAAAAGACACTTATTGGATGCACAAGATTGTTTAAAAACCCTAATTGGACAAGTATAAGCCAAGGGAGGATGAAAATAACCTAAATGTTCATCCAATGACACAAATACACCTATTGGATGCACAAGATTGGTTAAAAACCCTAATTGGCCAAGAATAAGCCTAAAGAGGACGAAAATGACCTAAATGATAATCCTATGATACAAACACACCTATTGGATGCACAAGATTGCTTAAAAACCCTAATTGGACAAGAATAAGGCTAGGGAGGACGAAAATGACCTAAATGTTCATCCAATGACACAAATGAATTTACTGGATGTATAAGATTGGTTAAAAACCCTAATTGGACAAGAATAAGCCTAGGGAGGACGAAAATGACCTAAATGTTCATCCAATGACACAAACATACCTATTGGATGCACAAGATTGGTTAAAAACCCTAATTGGACAAGAATAAGCCTAGGGAGGACGAAAATGACCTAAATGTTCATCCAATGAAACAAATTAACTTATTGGATGCACAAGATTGTTTAAAAACCCTAATTGGACAAGTATAAGCCAAGGGAGGATGAAAATAACCTAAATGTTCATCCAATGACACAAATACACCTATTGGATGCACAAGATTGGTTAAAAACCCTAATTGGACAAGAATAAGCCTAAGGAGGACGAAAATGACCTAAATGATAATCCAATGACACAAACACACCTATTGGATGCACAAGATTGGTTAAAAACTCTAATTGGACAAGAATAAGGCTAGGGAGGACGAAAATGACCTAAATGTTCATCCAATGACACAAATGAATTTACTGGATGTATAAGATTGGTTAAAAACCCTAATTGGACAAGAATAAGCCTAGGGAGGACGAAAATGACCTAAATGTTCATCCAATGACACAAAGGAACTTATTGGATGCACAAAATTGGTTAAAAACCCTAATTGGACAAGAATAAGCCTTGGGAGGACGAAAATGACCTAAATGTTCATCCAATGACACAAATTAACTTATTGGATGCACAAGATTGGTTAAAAACCCTAATTGGACAAGAATAAGCCTTGGGAGGACGAAAATGCCCTAAATGTTCATCCAATGACACCAACACACCTATTGGATGCACAAGATTGTTTAAAAACCCTAATTGGACAAGAATAAGCCTAGGGAGGACGAAAATGCCCAAAATGTTAATCCAATGAGACAAACACACCTATTTGATGCACATGATTGGTTAAAAACCCTAATTGGACAAGAATAAGACTAGGGAGGACGAAAATGACCTAAATGTTCACCCAATGACACAAATGAACTTATTGGATACACAAGATTGGTTAAAAACCCTAATTGGACAAGAATAAGCCTTGGGTGGACGAAAATGACCTAAATGTTCATCCAATGACACAAACATACCTATTGGATGCACACGATTGGTTAAAGACCCAAATTGGGCAAGAATAAGCCTAGGGTGGACGGTAATGACCTAAATGTTCATCGAATGACACAAACACACCTATAGGAAGCACAAGATTGGTTAAAAACCCTAATTGGACATGATTAACCCTAGGGAGGACGAAAATGACCTAAATGTACATCCAATGACGCCAACACACCTATTGGATGCACAAGATTGGTTAAAAACCCTAATTGGACAAGAATAAGCCTTGGGAGGACGAAAATGACCTAATTGTCTATCCAAGGACACAAACATACCTATTGGATGCACAAGATGGGTTAAAAACCCTAATTGGACATGATTAAGCCTAGGGAGGACGAAAATGACCTAAATGTTCATCCAATGACACAAATGAACTTATTGGATGCACAAGATTGGAAGAAAACCCTAATTGGACAAGAAAAAGCCTTGGGAGGACGAAGATGACCTAAATGTTAATCCAATGACACAAACACACCTATTGGATGCACAAGATTGGTTAAAAACCCTAATTGGATAAGAATAAGCCAAGGGAGGACGAAAATGCCCTAAATGATAATCCAATGACACAAACACACCTATTGGATGCACAAGATTGGTTAAAAACCCTAATGGGACAAGAATAAGGCTAGGGAGGACGAAAATGACCTAAATGTTCATCCAATGACACAAATGAACTTATTGGATGTACAAGACTGGTTAAAAACCCTAATTGGACAAGAATAAGCCTAGGGAGGACGAAAATGACCTAAATGTTCATCCAATGACACAAAGGAACTTATTGGATGCACAAGATTGGTTAAAAACCCTAATTGGACAAGAATAAGCCTTGGGAGGACGAAGATGACCTAAATGTTCATCCAATGACACAAATTAACTTATTGGATGCACAAGATTGGTTAAAAACCCTAATTGGACAAGAATAAGCCTTGGGAGGACGAAAATGCCCTAAATGTTCATCCAATGACACAAACACACCTATTGGATGCACAAGATTGTTTAAAAACCCTAATTGGACAAGAATAATCCTAGGGAGGACCAAAATGACCTAAATGTTCATTCAATGACACAAATGAACTTATTGGATGCACAAGATTTGTTAAAAACCCTAATTGGACAAGAATAAGCCTAAGGAGGACGAAAATGACCTAAATGTTCATCCAATGACACAAACACACCTATTGTATGCTCAAGATTAATTAAAAGTCCAAATTGGACAAGAAGATGCCTAAGGAAGACGAAAATGACCTAAATGTTCAACCAATGACACAAACACACCTATTGGATGCACAAGATTTGTTAAAAACCCTAATTGGACAAAAATAAGCCTAAGGAGGACGAAAATGACCTAAATGTTCATCCAATGACACAAAGGAACTTATTGGATGCACAAGATTGGTTAAAAACCCTAATTGGCCAAGAATAAGTCTTGGGAGGACGAAAATGCCCTAAATGTTCATCCAATGACACAAACACACCTATTGGATGCACAAGATTGTTTAAAAACCCTAATTGGACAAGAATAAGCCTAGGGAGGACGAAAAAGACCTAACTGTTCACCCAATGACACAAATCAACTTATTGGATGCACAAGATTTGTTAAAAAGCCTAATTGGAAAAGAATATGCCTTGGGTGGATGAAAATGACCTAAATGTTCATCCAATGACACAAACATACCTATTGGATGCACAAGATTGGTTAAAAACCCTAATTGGACAAGAATAAGCCTAGGGAGGACGAAAATGACCTAAATGTTCATCCAATGACACAAACACACCTATTGGATGCACAAGATTGGTTAAAAACCCTAACTGGACAAGAATAAGACTAGGGAGGACGAAAATGACTTAAATCTTAATCCAATGACACAAATGAACTTATTGGAAGCACAAGATTGCTTAAAAACCCTAATTGGACAAGAATAAGCCTAGGGAGGACGAAAATGACCTAAATGTTCATCCAATGACACAAATGAACTTATTGGATGCACAAGATTGGTTAAAAACCCTAATTGGACAAGAATAAGACTAGGGAGGACGAAAATGACCAAAATGTTCATCCAATGACACGAATAAACTTATTGGATGCACAAGATTGGTTAAAAACCCTAATTGGACAAGAATAAGCCTAGTGAGGACGAAAATGACCTAAATGTTCATCCAATGACACAAATGAACTTATTGGATGCACAAGATTGGTTAAAAACCCTAATTGGACAAGAATAAGCCTAGGGAGGACGAAAATGACCTAAATGTTCATCCAATGACACAAATGAACTTATTGGATGCACAAGATTGGTTAAAAACCCTAATTCGTGAAGAATAATCCTAGGGAGGACGAAAATGACCTAAATGTTCATCCAATGACACAAACACACCTATTGGATGCACAAGATTGCATAAAAACCCTAATTGGACAAGAATAAGACTAGGGAGGACGAAAATGACCTAAATGTTCATCCAATGACACAAATGAACTTATTGGATGCACAAGTTTGGTTAAAAACCCTAATTGGACAGGAATAAGCATAGGGAGGACGAAAATGACCTAAATGTTCATCCAATGACACAAACCCACATATTGGATGCACAAGATTGCTTAAAACCCTAATTGGACAAGAATAAGACTAGGGAGGACGAAAATGACCTAAATGTTCATCCAATGACACAAATGAACTTATTGGATGCACAAGATTGGTTAAAAACCCTAATTGGACAAGAATAAGCCTAGAGAGGACGAAAATGACCTAAATGTTCATCCAATGACACAAATGAACTTATTGGATGCAGAAGATTGCTTATAAACCCTAATTGGACAAGAATAAGCCTAGGGAGGACGAAAATGACCTAAATGTTCATCCAACGACACAAATGAACTTATTGGATGCGCAAGATTGGTTAGGAACCCTAATTGGACAAGAATAATTCTAGGGAGGACGAAAATGACCTAAATGTTCATCCAATGACACAAATGAACTTATTGGATGCACAAGATTGGTTAAAAACCCTAATTGGACAAGAATAAGCCTAGGGAGGACGAAAATGACCTAAATGTTCATCCAATGACACAAATGAACTTATTGGATGCACAAGATTGGTTAGAAACCCTAATTGGACAAGAATAATTCTAGGGAGGACAAAAATGACCTAAATGTACATCCAATGACACAAATGAACTTATTGGATGCACAAGATTGGTTAAAAACCCTAATTGGACAAGAATAAGCCTAGGGAGGACGAAAATGACCTAAATGTTCATCCAATGACACAAATGAACTTATTGGATGCACAAGATTGCTTAAAAACCCTAATTGGACAAGAATAAGCCTAGGGAGGACGAAAATGACCTAAATGTTCATCCAATGACACAAATAGACCTATTGGATGCACAAGATTGGTTAGAAACCCTAATTGGACAAGAATAAGCCTAGGGAGGATGAAAATGACTTAAATGTTAATCCAATGACACAAATGAACTTATTGGATGCACAAGATTGCTTAAAAACCCTAATTGGACAAGAATAAGCCTAGGGAGGACGAAAATGACCTAAATGTTCATCCAATGACACAAACACACCTATTGGATGCACAAGATTGGTTAGAAACCCTAATTGAACATGAATAAGTCTAGGGAGGACGAAAATTACTTAAATATTAATCCAATGACACAAATGAACTTATTGGATGCACAAGATTGCTTAAAAACCCTAATTAGACAAGAATAAGCCTAGGGAGGACGAAAATGACCTAAATGTTCATCCAATGACACAAATACACCTATTGGATGCACATGATTGGTTAAAAACCCTAATTGGACAAGAATAAGCCTAGGGAGGACGAAAATGACCTAAATGTTCACTAAAAGACACAAATGAACATATTGGATGCACAACATTTGTTAAAAACCCTAATTGGAGAAGAATATGCCTTGGGTGGACGAAAAAGACCTAAATGTTCATCCAATGATACAAACATACCTATTGGATGCACAAGATTGGTTAAAAACCCTAATTGGGCAAGAATAAGCCTTGGGAGGACGAAAATGACCTAAATGTTAATCCAATGATACAAACACACCTATTGGATGCACATGATTGGTTAAAAACCCTAATTGGGCAAGAATAAGCCTAGGGTGGACGGAAATGACCTAAATGTTCATCCAATGACACAAACACACCTATAGGAAGCACAAGATTGGTTAAAAACCCTAATTGGACAAGAATAAGCCTAAGGAGGACGAAAATGACCTAAATGTTAATCCAATGACACAAACACACCTATAGGATGCACAATATTGGTTAAAAACCCTAATTGGACAAAAATAAGCCTTGGGAGGACGAAAATGCCCTAAATGTTCATCCAATGACACAAACACACCTATTGGATGCACAAGATTGTTTAAAAACCCTAATTGGACAAGAATAAGCCTAGGGAGGACCAAAATGACCTAAATGTTCATTCAATGACACAAATTAAATTATTGGATGCACAAGATTGGTTAAAAACCCTAATTGGACAAGAATAAGCCTTGGGAGGACGAAAATGCCCTAAATGTTCATCCAATGACACAAACACACCTATTGGATGCACAAGATTGTTTAAAAACCCTAATTGGACAAGAATAAGCCTAAGGAGGATGAAAATGACCTAAATGTTCATCCAATGACACAAACACACCTATTGGATGCACAAGATTAATTAAAAGTCCAAATTGGACAAGAAGATGCCTAAGGAAGACGAAAATGACCTAAATCTTCATCCAATGACACAAACACACCTATTGGATGCACAAGATTGTTTAAAAACCCTAATTGGCCAAGAATAAGTCTTATGAGGACGAAAATGCCCTAAATGTTCATCCAATGACACAAACACACTTATTGGATGCATAAGATTGTTTAAAAACCATAATTGGACAAGAATAAGCCTAGGGAGGACGAAAAAGACCTAATTGTTCACCCAATGACACAAATGAACTTATTGGATGCACAAGATTTGTTAAAAAGCCTAATTGGACAAGAATATGCCTTGGGTGGATGAAAATGACCTAAATGTTAATCCAATGACACAAACATACCTATTGGATGCACAAGATTGGTTAAAAACCCTAATTGGGCAAGAATAAGGCTAGGGAGGACGAAAATGACCTAAATGTTCATCCAATGACAAAAAGACACTTATTGGATGCACAAGATTGTTTAAAAACCCTAATTGGACAAGTATAAGCCAAGGGAGGATGAAAATAACCTAAATGTTCATCCAATGACACAAATACACCTATTGGATGCACAAGATTGGTTAAAAACCCTAATTGGACAAGAATAAGCCTAAAGAGGACGAAAATGACCTAAATGATAATCCTATGACACAAACACACCTATTGGATGCACAAGATTGCTTAAAAACCCTAATTGGACAAGAATAAGGCTAGGGAGGACGAAAATGACCTAAATGTTCATCCAATGACACAAATGAATTTACTGGATGTATAAGATTGGTTAAAAACCCTAATTGGACAAGAATAAGCCTAGGGAGGACGAAAATGACCTAAATGTTCATCCAATGACACAAAGGAACTTATTGGATGCACAAAATTGGTTAAAAACCCTAATTGGACAAGAATAAGCCTTGGGAGGACGAAAATGACCTAAATGTTCATCCAATGACACAAATTAACTTATTGGATGCACAAGATTGGTTAAAAACCCTAATTGGACAAGAATAAGCCTTCGGAGGACGAAAATGACAGAAATGTTCATCCAATGACACAAATGTACTTATTGGATGCACAAGATTGGTTAAAAACCCTAATTGGACAAGAATAAGCCTAGGGAGGACGAAAATGACCTAAATGTTCATCCAATGACACAAATGAACTTATTGGATGCACAAGATTGGTTAAAAACATTAACTGGACAAGAATAAGCCTAGGGAGGACGAAAATGACCTAAATGTTCATCCAATGACACAAATACACCTATTGGATGCACAAGATAGGTTAAAAACCCTAATTGGACAAGAATAAGCCTAGGGAGGACGAAAATGACCTAAATGTTCATCCAATGACACAAATGAACTTATTGGATGCACAAGATTGCTTAAAAACCCTAATTGGACAAGAATAAGCCTAGGGAGGACGAAAATCACCTAAATGTTCATCCAATGACACAAATACACCTATTGGATGCAAAAGATTGGTTAGAAACCCTAATTTGACAAGAATAAGCATAGGGAGGACGAAAATGACCTAAATGTTCATCCAATGACACAAACACACCTATTGGATGCACAAGATTGGTTAAAAACCCTAATTGGACAAGAATAAGCCTAGGGAGGACGAAAATGACCTAAATGTTCATCCAATGACACAAATGAACTTACTGGATGCACAAGATTGCGTAAAAACCCTAATTAGACAAGAATAAGCCTAGGGAGGACGAAAATGACCTAAATGTTCATCCAATGACACAAACACACCTATTGGATGCACAAGATTAGTTAAAAACCCTAATTGGACAAGAATAAGCCTAGGGAGGACGAAAATGACCTAAATGTTCATCCAATGACACAAATGAACTTATTGGATGCATAAGATTGGTTAAAAACCCTAATTGGACAAGAATAAGCCTAAGGAGGACGAAAATGACCTAAATGTTAATCCAATGACACAATCACACCTATAGGATGCACAATATTGGTTAAAAACCCTAATTGGACAAGAATAAGCCTAGGGAGGACCAAAATGACCTAAATGTTCATTCAATGACACAAATGAACTTATTGGATGCACAAGATTTGTTAAAAACCCTAATTGGACAAGAATAAGCCTAAGGAGGACGAAAATGACCTAAATGTTCATCCAATGACACAAACACACCTATTGGATGCACAAGATTAATTAAAAGTCCAAATTGGACAAGAAGATGCCTAAGGAAGACGAAAATGACCTAAATCTTCATCCAATGACACAAACACACCTATTGGATGCACAAGATTGTTTAAAAACCCTAATTGGCCAAGAATAAGTCTTATGAGGACGAAAATGCCCTAAATGTTCATCCAATGACACAAACACACTTATTGGATGCATAAGATTGTTTAAAAACCCTAATTGGACAAGAATAAGCCTAGGGAGGACGAAAAAGACCTAACTGTTCACCCAATGACACAAATGAACTTATTGGATGCACAAGATTTGTTAAAAAGCCTAATTGGACAAGAATATGCCTTGGGTGGATGAAAATGACCTAAATGTTAATCCAATTACACAAACATACCTATTGGATGCACAAGATTGGTTAAAAACCCTAATTGGGCAAGAATAAGCCTAGGGAGGACGAAAATGACCTAAATGTTCATCCAATGACAAAAAGACACTTATTGGATGCACAAGATTGTATTAAAAACCCTAATTGGACAAGTATAAGCCAAGGGAGGATGAAAATAACCTAAATGTTCATCCAATGACACAAATACACCTATTGGATGCACAAGATTGGTTAAAAACCCTAATTGGACAAGAATAAGCCTAAAGAGGACAAAAATGACCTAAATGATAATCCTATGACACAAACACACCTATTGGATGCACAAGATTGCTTAAAAACCCTAATTGGACAAGAATAAGGCTAGGGAGGACGAAAATGACCTAAATGTTCATCCAATGACACAAATGAATTTACTGGATGTATAAGATTGGTTAAAAACCCTAATTGGACAAGAATAAGCCTAGGGAGGACGAAAATGACCTAAATGTTCATCCAATGACACAAAGGAACTTATTGGATGCACAAAATTGGTTAAAAACCCTAATTGGACAAGAATAAGCCTTGGGAGGTCGAAAATGACCTAAATGTTCATCCAATGACACAAATTAACTTATTGGATGCACAAGATTGGTTAAAAACCCTAATTGGACAAGAATAAGCCTTGGGAGGACGCAAATGCCCTAAATGTTCATCCAATGACACAAACACACCTATTGGACGCACAAGATTGTTTAAAAACCCTAATTGCACAAGAATAGGCCAAGGGAGGACCAAAATGACCTAAATGTTCATTCAATGACACAAATGAACTTATTGGATGCACAAGATTTGTTAAAAACCCTAATTGGACAAGAATAAGCCTAAGGAGGACGAAAATGACCTAAATGTTCATCCAATGACACAAACACACCTATTGTATGCTCAAGATTAATTAAAAGTCCAAATTGGACAAGAAGATGCCTAAGGAAGACGAAAATGACCTAAATGTTCAACCAATGACACAAACACACCTATTGGATGCACAAGATTTGTTAAAAACCCTAATTGGACAAAAATAAGCCTAAGGAGGACGAAAATGACCTAAATGTTCATCCAATGACACAAAGGAACTTATTGGATGCACAAGATTGGTTAAACACCCTAATTGGACAAGAATTAGCCTTGGGAGGACGAAAATGACCTAAATGTTCATCCAATGACATAAATTAACTTATTGGATGCACAAGATTGGTTAAAAACCCTAATTGGACAAGAATAAGCCTTGGGAGGTCGAAAATGCCCTACATGTTCATCCAATGACACAAACACACCTATTGGATGCACAAGATTGTTTAAAAACCCTAATTGGACAAGAATAAGCCTAGGGAGGACCAAAATGACCTAAATGTTCATTCAATGACACAAATGAACTTATTGGATGCACAAGATTTGTTAAAAACCCTAATTGGACAAGAATAAGCCTAAGGAGGACGAAAATGACCTAAATGTTCATCCAATGACACAAACACACCTATTGGATGCACAAGATTAATTAAAAGTCCAAATTGGACAAGAAGATGCCTAAGGAAGACGAAAATGACCTAAATGTTCATCCAATGACACAAACACACCTATTGGATGCACAAGATTGTTTAAAAACCATAATTGGACAAGAATAACTCTAGGGAGGACCTAAATGACCTAAATGTTCATTCAATGGCACAAATGAACTTATTGGATGCACAAGATTAGTTAAAAACCATAATTGGACAAGAATAAGCCTTGGGAGGACGAAAATGACCTAAATGTTCATCCAATGACACAACTTAACTTATTGGATGCACAAGATTGGTTAAAAACCCTAATTGGCCAAGAATAAGTCTTGGGAGGACGAAAATGCCCTAAATGTTCATCCAATGACACAAACACACCTATTGGATGCACAAGATTGTTTAAAAACCCTAATTGGACAAGAATAAGCCTAGGGAGGACGAAAAAGACCTAACTATTCACCCAATGACACAAATGAACTTATTGGATGCACAAGATTTGTTAAAAAGCCTAATTGGACAAGAATATGCCTTGGGTGGATGAAAATGACCTAAATGTTCATCCAATGACACAAACATACCTATTGGATGCAAAAGATTGGTTAAAAACCCTAATTGGGCAAGAATAAGCCTAGCGAGGACGAAAATGACCTAAATGTTCATCCAATGACACAAACACACCTATTGGATGCACAAGATTGTTTAAAAACCCTAATTGGACAAGTATAAGCCAAGGGAGGATGAAAATAACCTAAATGTTCATCCAATGACACAAATACACCTATTGGATGCACAAGATTGGTTAAAAACCCTAATTGGACAAGAATAAGCCTAAGGAGGACGAAAATGACCTAAATGATAATCCAATGACACAAACACACCTATTGGATGCAGAAGATTGGTTAAAAACTCTAATTGGACAAGAATAAGGCTAGGGAGGACGAAAATGACCTAAATGTTCATCCAACGACACAAATGAATTTACTGGAAGTATAAGATTGGTTAAAAACCCTAATTGTACAAGAATAAGCCTAGGGAGGACGAAAATGACCTAAATGTTCATCCAATGACACAAAGGAACTTATTGGATGCACAAAATTGGTTAAAAACCCTAATTGGACAAGAATAAGCCTTGGGAGGACAAAAATGACCTAAATGTTCTTCCAATGACACAAATTAACTTATTGGATGCACAAGATTGGTTAAAAACCCTAATTGGACAAGAATAAGCTTTGGGAGGATGAAAATGCCCTAAATGTTCATCCAATGACACAAACACACCTATTGGACGCACAAGATTGTTTAAAAACCCTAATTGCACAAGAATAAGCCTAGGGAGGACCAAAATGAGCTAAATGTTCATTCAATGACACAAATGAACTTATTGGATGCACAAGATTTGTTAAAAACCCTAATTGGACAAGAATAAGCCTAAGGAGGACGAAAATGACCTAAATGTTCATCCAATGACACAAACACACCTATTGGATGCACAAGATTTGTTAAAAACCCTAATTGGACAAAAATAAGCCTAAGGAGGACGAAAATGACCTAAATGTTCATCCAATGACACAAAGGAACTTATTGGATGCACAAGATTGGTTAAACACCCTAATTGGACAAGAATAAGCCTTGGGAGGACGAAAATGACCTTAATGTTCATCCAATGACATAAATTAACTTATTGGATGCACAAGATTGGTTAAAAACCCTAATTGGACAAGAATAAGCCTTGGGAGGTCGAAAATGCCCTACATGTTCATCCAATGACACAAACACACCTATTGGATGCACAAGATTGTTTAAAAACCCTAATTGGACATGAATAAGCCTAGGGAGGACCAAAATGACCTAAATGATCATTCAATGACACAAATGAACATATTGGATGCACAAGATTTGTTAAAAACCCTAATTGGACAAGAATAAGCATAAGGAGGACGAAAATGACCTAAATGTTCATCCAATGACACAAACACACCTATTGGATGCACAAGATTAATTAAAAATCCAAATTGGTCAAGAAGATGCCTAAGGAAGACGAAAATGACCTAAATGTTCATCCAATGACACAAACACACCTATTGGATGCACAAGATTTGTTAAAAACCCTAATTGGACAAGAATAAGACTAATGAGGACGAGAATGACCTAAATGTTCATCCAATGACTTAAACACATCTATTGGATGCACAAGATTTGTTAAAAAGCCTAATTGGACAAGAATATGCCTTGGGTGGATGAAAATGACCTAAATGTTCATCCAATGACACAAACACACCTATTGGATGCACAAGATTGGTTAAAAACCCTAATTGGACAAGAATAAGCTTAGGGAGGACGAAAAAGAACTAACTGTTCACCCAATGACACAAATGAACTTATTGGATGCACAAGATTTGTAAAAAAGCCTAATTGGACAAGAATATGCCTTGGGTGGATGAAAATCACCTAAATGTTCATCCAATGACACAAACATACCTATTGGATGCACAAGATTGGTTAAAACCCCTAATTGGGCAAGAATAAGCCTAGGGAGGACGAAAATGACCTAAATGTTCATCCAATGACAAAAACACACTTATTGGATGCATAAGATTGTTTAAAAACCCTAATTGGAGAAGTATAAGCCAAGGGAGGATGAAAATAACCTAAATGTTCATCCAATGACACAAATACACCTATTGGATGCACAAGATTGGTTAAAAACCCTAATTGGACAAGAATAAGCCTAAAGAGGACGAAAATGACCTAAATGATAATCCAATGACACAAACACACCTATTGGATGCACAAGATTGGTTAAAAACCCTAATTGGACAAGAATAAGGCTAGGGAGGACGAAAATGACCTAAATGTTCATCCAATGACACAAACACACCTATTGGATGCACAAGATTGGTTAAAAACCCTAATTGGACAAGAATAAGCCTAGGGAGGACGAAAATGACCTAACTGTTCACCCAATGACACAAATGAACTTATTGGATGCACAAGATTTGTCAAAAAGCCTAATTGGACTAGAATATGCCTTGGGTGGATGAAAATGACCTTAATGTTCATCCAATGACACAAATGAACTTATTGGACGCACAAGATTGGTTAAAAACCCTAATTGGACAAGAATAAGCCTAGGGAGGACCAAAATGACCTAAATGTTCATTCAATGACACAAATGAACTTATTGGATGCACAAGATTTGTTAAAAACCCTAATTGGACAAGAATAAGCCTAAGGAGGACGAAAATGGGCTAAATGTTCATCCAATGACACAAACACACCTATTGGATACACAAGATTGGTTAAAAACTCTAATTGGACAAGAAGATCGCCAAGGAAGACGAAAATGACCTAAATGTTCATCCAATGACACAAATGAACTTATTGGATGCACAAGATTGGATAAAAACCCTAATTGGACAAGAATAAGCCTTGGGAGGACGAAAATGACCTAAATGTTCATCCAATGACACAAATGAACTTATTGGATGCACAAGATTGGTTAAAAACCCTAATTGGACAAGAATAAGCCTAGGGTGGATTAAAATGACCTAAATGTTCATCCAATGACACAAATGAACTTATTGGATGCACAAAATTGGTTAAAAACCCTAATTGGACAAGAATAAGCCTAGGGAGAACGAAAATGACCTAAATGTTCATCCAATGACACAAACACACCTATTGGATGCACAAGATTGGTTAAAAACCCTAATTGGACAAGAATAAGCCTAGGGAGGACGAAAATGACCTAAATGTTCATCAAATGACTAAAGACACCTATTGGATGCACAAGATTGGTTAGAAACCCTAATTGGACAAGAATAAGCATAGGGAGGACGAAAATGACCTAAATGTTCACCCAATGACACAAATGAACTTATTGGATGCACAAGATTGGTTAAAAACCCTAATTGGACAAGAATAAGCCTAGGGAGGACGAAAATGACCTAAATGTTCATCCAATGACACAAACACACCTGTTGGATGCACAAGATTGGTTAAAAACCCTAATTGGACAAGAATAAGCCTAGGGAGGACGAAAATGACCTAAATCTTCATCCAATGACACAAACACACCTATTGGATGCACAAGATTGGTTAAAAATCCTAATTGGATAAGAATAAGCATAGGGAGGACGAAAATGACCTAAATGTTCAACCAATGACACAAACACACCTATTGGATGCACAAGATTGGTTAGAAACCCTAATTCGACAAGAATAAGCCTAGGGAGGACGAAAATGACCTAAATGTTCATCCAATGACACAATTGAACTTATTGGATTCACAAGATTGGTTAAAAACCCTAATGGGACAAGAATAAGGTTAGGGAGGACGAAAATGACCTAAATGTTCATCCAATGACACAAACACACCTATTGGATGCACAAGATTGGTTAAAAACCCTAATTGGACAAGAATAAGCCTAGGGAGGACGAAAATGACCTAAATGTTTATCCAAAGACACAAATGAACTTATTGGATGCACAAGATTGGTTAAAAACCCTAATTGGACAAGAATAAGCCTAGGGTGGACGAAAATGACCTAAATGTTTATCCAATGACACAAATGAACTTATTGGATGCACAAGATTAATTAAAAACCCTAATTGGACAAGAATAAGCCTAGGGAGGACGAAAATGACCTAAATGTTCATCCAATGACACAAACACACCTGTTGGATGCACAAGATTGGTTAAAAACCCTAATTGGACAAGAATAAGCCTAGGGAGGACGAAAATGACCTAAATGTTCATCCAATGACACAAATGAACTTATTGGATGCACAAGATTGGTTAGAAACCCTAATTGGACAAGAATAAGCCTAGGTAGGACGAAAATGACCTAAATGTTCATCCAATGACACAAACACACCTATTGGATGCACAAGATTGGTTAAAAACCCTAATTGGACAAGAATAAGCCTAGGGAGGACAAAAATGACCTAAATGTTCATCCAATGACACAAATGAACTTATTGGATGCGCAAGATTGGTTAGAAACCCTAATTGGACAAGAATAATTCTAGGGAGGACGAAGATGACCTAAATGTTCATCCAATGACACAAATGAACTAATTAGATGCACAAGATTGGTTAAAAATCCTAATTCGACAAGAATAAGCCTAGGGAGGACGAAAATGACCTAAATGTTCAACCAATGACACAAACACATCTATTGGAAGCACAAGATTGGTTAAAAACCCTAATTGGACAAGAATAAGCCTAGGGAGGACGAAAATGACCTAAATGTTCATCCAATGAGACAAACGAACTTATTTGATGCACAAGATTGCTTAAAAATCCTAATTGGACAAGAATAAGCCTAGGGAGGACGAAAATGGCCTAAATGTTCATCCAATGACACAAATACACCTATTGGATGCACAAGATTGGTTAGAAACCCTAATTGAAAAGAATAAGCCTAGGTAGGACGAAAATGATCTAAATGTTCATCTAATGACACAAATGAACTTATTGGATGCACAAGATTGCTTAAAAACCCTAATTGGACAAGAATAAGCCTAGGGAGGACGAAAATGACCTAAATGTTCATCCAATGACACAAATGAACTTATTAGATGCACAAGATTGCTTAAAACCCTAATTGGACAAGAATAAGACTAGGGAAGACGAAAATGACCTAAATGTTCATCCAATGACACAAACACACCTATTGGATGCACAAGATTGGTTAGAAACCCTAATTGAACAAGAATAAGCCTAGGGAGGACGAAAATGACTTAAATCTTAATCCAATGACACAAATGAACTTATTGGATGCACAAGATTGCTTAAAACCCTAATTGGACAATAATAAGCCTAGGGAGGACGAAAATGCCCTAAATGTTCATCCAATGACACAAGTACATCTATTGGATGCACAAGATTGGTTAGAAACCCTAATTGGACAAGAATAAGCCTAGGGAAGACGAAACTGACCTAAATGTTCATCCAATGACACAAACACACCTATTGGATGCACAAGATTGGTTAAAAACCCTAATTGAACAAGAATAAGCCTAGGGAGGACGAAAATGACCTAAATGTTCATCCAATGACACAAATGAACTTATTGGATTCACAAGATTGCTTAAAAACCCTAATTAGACAAGAATAAGCCTAGGGAGGACGAAAATGACCTAAATGTTCAACCAATGACACAAACACCCCTATTGGAAGCACAAGATTGGTTAAAAACCCTAATTGGACAAGAATAAGCCTAGGGAGGACGAAAATGACCTAAATGTTCATCCAATGAGACAAATGAATTTATTTGATGCACAAGATTGCTTAAAAATCCTAATTGGACAAGAATAAGCCTAGGGAGGACGAAAATGACCTAAATGTTCATCCAATGACACAAATGAACTTATTGGATTCACAAGATTGCTTAAAAACCCAAATTAGACCAGAATAAGCCTAGGGAGGACGAAAATTACCTAAATGTTCATCCAATGACACAAATACTCCTATTGGATGCACAAGATTGGTTAGAAACCCTAATTGGACAAGCATAAGCCTAGGGAGGACGAAAATGACCTAAATGTTCATCCAATGACACAAACACACCTATTGGATGCACAAGATTGGTTAAAAACCCTAATTGGACAAGAATAAGCCTAGGGAGGACGAAAATGACCTAACTGTTCACCCAATGACACAAATGAACTTATTGGATGCACAAGATTTGTCAAAAAGCCTAATTGGACTAGAATATGCCTTGGGTGGATGAAAATGACCTTAATGTTCATCCAATGACACAAATGAACTTATTGGACGCACAAGATTGGTTAAAAACCCTAATTGGACAAGAATAAGCCTAGGGAGGACCAAAATGACCTAAATGTTCATTCAATGACACAAATGAACTTATTGGATGCACAAGATTTGTTAAAAACCCTAATTGGACAAGAATAAGCCTAAGGAGGACGAAAATGGGCTAAATGTTCATCCAATGACACAAACACACCTATTGGATACACAAGATTGGTTAAAAACTCTAATTGGACAAGAAGATCGCCAAGGAAGACGAAAATGACCTAAATGTTCATCCAATGACACAAATGAACTTATTGGATGCACAAGATTGGATAAAAACCCTAATTGGACAAGAATAAGCCTTGGGAGGACGAAAATGACCTAAATGTTCATCCAATGACACAAATGAACTTATTGGATGCACAAGATTGGTTAAAAACCCTAATTGGACAAGAATAAGCCTAGGGTGGATTAAAATGACCTAAATGTTCATCCAATGACACAAATGAACTTATTGGATGCACAAAATTGGTTAAAAACCCTAATTGGACAAGAATAAGCCTAGGGAGAACGAAAATGACCTAAATGTTCATCCAATGACACAAACACACCTATTGGATGCACAAGATTGGTTAAAAACCCTAATTGGACAAGAATAAGCCTAGGGAGGACGAAAATGACCTAAATGTTCATCAAATGACTAAAGACACCTATTGGATGCACAAGATTGGTTAGAAACCCTAATTGGACAAGAATAAGCATAGGGAGGACGAAAATGACCTAAATGTTCACCCAATGACACAAATGAACTTATTGGATGCACAAGATTGGTTAAAAACCCTAATTGGACAAGAATAAGCCTAGGGAGGACGAAAATGACCTAAATGTTCATCCAATGACACAAACACACCTGTTGGATGCACAAGATTGGTTAAAAACCCTAATTGGACAAGAATAAGCCTAGGGAGGACGAAAATGACCTAAATCTTCATCCAATGACACAAACACACCTATTGGATGCACAAGATTGGTTAAAAATCCTAATTGGATAAGAATAAGCATAGGGAGGACGAAAATGACCTAAATGTTCAACCAATGACACAAACACACCTATTGGATGCACAAGATTGGTTAGAAACCCTAATTCGACAAGAATAAGCCTAGGGAGGACGAAAATGACCTAAATGTTCATCCAATGACACAATTGAACTTATTGGATTCACAAGATTGGTTAAAAACCCTAATGGGACAAGAATAAGGTTAGGGAGGACGAAAATGACCTAAATGTTCATCCAATGACACAAATACACCTATTGGATGCACAAGATTGGTTAAAAACCCTAATTGGACAAGAATAAGCCTAGGGAGGACGAAAATGACCTAAATGTTCATCCAATGACACAAATGAACTATTGGATGCACAAGATTGGTTAAAAACCTTATTTGGACAAGAATAAGCCTAGGGAGGACGAAAATGACCTAAATGTTCATCCAATGACACAAATGAACTTATTGGATGCACAAGATTGCTTAAAAACCCTAATTGGACAAGAATAAGCCTAGGGAGGACGAAAATGACCTAAGTGTTCATCCAATGACACAAATGAACTTATTGGATGCACAAGATTGGTTAAAAACCCTAATTGGACAAGAATAAGCCTAGGGAGGACGAAAATGACCTAAATGTTCATCCAATGACACAAATGAACTTATTGGATGCACAAGATTGGTTGAACACCCTAATTGGACAAGAATAAGCCTAGGGAGGACGAAAATGACCTAAATGTTCATCCAATGACACAAATGAACTTATTGGATGCACAAGATTGGTTAAAAACCCTAATTGGACAAGAATAAGCATAGGGAGGTCGAAAATTACCTAAATGTTCATCCAATGACACAAACACACATATTGGATGCACAAGATTGGTTAAAACCCTAATTGGACAAGAATAAGCCTAGGGAGGACGTAAATGACCTAAATGTTCATCCAATGACACAAATGAACTTATTGGATGCACAAGATTGGTTAAAAACCCTAATTGGACAAGAATAAGCCTAGGGAGGACGAAAATGACCTAAATGTTCAACCAATGACACAAATGAACTTATTGGATGCACAAGGTTGGTTAAAAACCATAATTGGACAAGAATAAGCCTAGGGAGGACGAAAATGACCTAAATGTTCGTCCAATGACACAAACACACCTATTGGATGCACAGGATTGCATAAAAACCCTAATTGGACAAGAATAAGACTAGGGAGGACGAAAATGACCTAAATGTTCATCCAATGACACAAACACACATATTGGATGCACAAGATTGCATAAAAACCCTAATTGGACAAGAATAAGACTAGGGAGGACGAAAATGACCTAAATGTTCATCCAATGGCACAAATGAACTTATTGGATGCACAAGATTGGTTAAAAACCCTAATTGGACAAGAATAAGCCTAGGGAGGACGAAAATGACCTAAATGTTCGTCCAATGACACAAACACACCTATTGGATGCACAAGATTGCATAAAAACCCTAATTGGACAAGAATAAGACTAGGGAGGACGAAAATGACCTAAATGTTCATCCAATGACACAAATGAACTTATTGGATGCCCAAGATTGGTTAAAAACCCTAATTGGACAAGAATAAGCATAGGGAGGACGAAAATGACCTAAACGTTCATCCAATGACACAAACCCACATATTGGATGCACAAGATTGCTTAAAACCCTAATTGGACAAGAATAAGACTAGGGAGGACGAAAATGACCTAAATGTTCATCCAATGACACAAATGAACTTATTGAATGCACAACATTGGTTAAAAACCCTAATCGGACATGAATAAGCCTAGGGAGGACGAAAATGACCTAAATGTTCCTCCAATGACACAAACACACCTATTGGATGCACAAGATTGCATAAAAACCCTAATTGGACAAGAATAAGACTAGGGAGGACGAAAATGACCTAAATGTTCATCCAATGACACAAATGAACTTATTGGATGCACAAGATTGGTTAAAAACCCTAATTGGACAAGAATAAGCCTAGGGAGGACGAAAATGAGCTAAATGTTTGTCCAATGACACAAACACACCTATTGGATGCACAAGATTGCATAAAAACCCTAATTGGACAAGAATAAGCCTAGGGAGGACGAAAATGACCTAAATGTTCATCCAATGACACAAATGAACTTATTGGATTCACAAGATTGGTTGAAAACCCTAATTGGACAAGAATAAGTCTAGGGAGGACGAAAATGACCTAAATGTTCATCCAATGACACAAATGAACTTATTGGATGCACAAGATTGGTTAAAAACCCTAATTGGACAAGAATAAGCCTAAGGAGGACGAAAATGACCTAAATGTTCATCCAATGACACAAACACACCTATTGGATGAACAAGATTGGTTAAAAACCCTAATTGGACAAGAAGATGCCTAAGGAAGACGAAAATGACCTAAATGTTCATCCAATGACACAAACACACCTATTGGATGCACAAGATTGTTTAAAAACCCTAATTGGACAAGAATAAGTCTAGGGAGGACCAAAATGACCTAAATGTTCATTCAATGACACAAATGAACTTATTGGATGCACAAGATTAGTTAAAAACCCTAATTGGACAAGAATAAGCCTTGGGAGGACGAAAATGACCTAAATGTTCATCCAATGACACAACTTAACTTATTGGATGCACAAGATTTGTTAAAAACCCTAATTGGACAAGAATAAGCCTAATGAGGACGAGAATGACCTAAATGTTCATCCAATGACTTAAACACACCTATTGGATGCACAAGATTAATTAAAAGTCCAAATTGGACAAGAAGATGCCTAAGGAAGACGAAAATGACCTAAATGTTTATCCAATGACACAAACACACCTATTGGATGCACAAGATTGTTTAAAAACCCTAATTGCACAAGAATAAGCCTAGGGAGGACGAAAATGACCTAACTGTTCACCCAATGACACAAATGAACTTATTGGATGCACAAGATTTGTTAAAAAGCCTAATTGGACAAGAATATGCCTTGGGTGGATGAAAATGACCTAAATGTTCATCCAATGACACAAACACACCTACTGGATGCACAAGATTGGTTAAAAACCCTAATTGGACAAGAATAAGCTTAGGGAGGACGAAAAAGAACTAACTGTTCACCCAATGACACAAATGAACTTATTGGATGCACAAGATTTGTTAAAAAGGCTAATTGGACAAGAATATGCCTTGGGTGGATGAAAATCACCTAAATGTTCATCCAATGACACAAACATACCTATTGGATGCACAAGATTGGTTAAAACCCCTAATTGGGCAAGAATAAGCCTAGGGAGGACGAAAATGACCTAAATGTTCATCCAATGACAAAAACACACTTATTGGATGCATAAGATTGTTTAAAAACCCTAATTGGAGAAGTATAAGCCAAGGGAGGATGAAAATAACCTAAATGTTCATCCAATGACACAAATACACCTATTGGATGCACAAGATTGGTTAAAAACCCTAATTGGACAAGAATAAGCCTAAAGAGGACGAAAATGACCTAAATGATAATCCAATGACACAAACACACCTATTGGATGCACAAGATTGGTTAAAAACCCTAATTGGACAAGAATAAGGCTAGGGAGGACGAAAATGACCTAAATGTTCATCCAATGACACAAACACACCTATTGGATGCACAAGATTGGTTAAAAACCCTAATTGGACAAGAATAAGCCTAGGGAGGACGAAAATGACCTAACTGTTCACCCAATGACACAAATGAACTTATTGGATGCACAAGATTTGTCAAAAAGCCTAATTGGACAAGAATATGCCTTGGGTGGATGAAAATGACCTTAATGTTCCTCCAATGACACAAATGAACTTATTGGACGCACAAGATTGGTTAAAAACCCTAATTGGACAAGAATAAGCCTAGGGAGGACCAAAATGACCTAAATGTTCATTCAATGACACAAATGAACTTATTGGATGCACAAGATTTGTTAAAAACCCTAATTGGACAAGAATAAGCCTAAGGAGGACGAGAATGACCTAAATGTTCATCCAATGACTTAAACACACCTATTGGATGCACAAGATTAATTAAAAGTCCAAATTGGACAAGAAGATGCCTAAGGAAGACGAAAATGACCTAAATGTTCATCCAATGACACAAATACACCTATTGGATGCACAAGATTGTTTAAAAACCCTAATTGGACAAGAATAAGTCTAGGGAGGACCAAAATGACCTAAATGTTCATTCAATGACACAAATGAACTTATTGGATGCACAAGATTAGTTAAAAACCCTAATTGGACAAGAATAAGCCTTGGGAGGACGAAAATGACCTAAATGTTCATCCAATGACACAACTTAACTTATTGGATGCACAAGATTTGTTAAAAACCCTAATTGGACAAGAATAAGCCTAATGAGGACGAGAATGACCTAAATGTTCATCCAATGACTTAAACACACCTATTGGATGCACAAGATTAATTAAAAGTCCAAATTGGACAAGAAGATGCCTAAGGAAGACGAAAATGACCTAAATGTTCATCCAATGACACAAATACACCTATTGGATGCACAAGATTGTTTAAAAACCCTAATTGGACAAGAATAAGTCTAGGGAGGACCAAAATGACCTAAATGTTCATTCAATGACACAAATGAACTTATTGGATGCACAAGATTAGTTAAAAACCCTAATTGGACAAGAATAAGCCTTGGGAGGACGAAAATGACCTAAATGTTCATCCAATGACACAACTTAACTTATTGGATGCACAAGATTTGTTAAAAACCCTAATTGGACAAGAATAAGCCTAATGAGGACGAGAATGACCTAAATGTTCATCCAATGACTTAAACACACCTATTGGATGCACAAGATTAATTAAAAGTCCAAATTGGACAAGAAGATGCCTAAGGAAGACGAAAATGACCTAAATGTTTATCCAATGACACAAACACACCTATTGGATGCACAAGATTGTTTAAAAACCCTAATTGCACAAGAATAAGCCTAGGGAGGACGAAAATGACCTAACTGTTCACCCAATGACACAAATGAACTTATTGGATGCACAAGATTTGTTAAAAAGCCTAATTGGACAAGAATATGCCTTGGGTGGATGAAAATGACCTAAATGTTCATCCAATGACACAAACACACCTATTGGATGCACAAGATTGGTTAAAAACCCTAATTGGACAAGAATAAGCTTAGGGAGGACGAAAAAGAACTAACTGTTCACCCAATGACACAAATGAACTTATTGGATGCACAAGATTTGTTAAAAAGCCTAATTGGACAAGAATATGCCTTGGGTGGATGAAAATCACCTAAATGTTCATCCAATGACACAAACATACCTATTGGATGCACAAGATTGGTTAAAACCCCTAATTGGGCAAGAATAAGCCTAGGGAGGACGAAAATGACCTAAATGTTCATCCAATGACAAAAACACACTTATTGGATGCATAAGATTGTTTAAAAACCCTAATTGGAGAAGTATAAGCCAAGGGAGGATGAAAATAACCTAAATGTTCATCCAATGACACAAATACACCTATTGGATGCACAAGATTGGTTAAAAACCCTAATTGGACAAGAATAAGCCTAAAGAGGACGAAAATGACCTAAATGATAATCCAATGACACAAACACACCTATTGGATGCACAAGATTGGTTAAAAACCCTAATTGGACAAGAATAAGGCTAGGGAGGACGAAAATGACCTAAATGTTCATCCAATGACACAAATGAATTTACTGGATGTATAAGATTGGTTAAAAACCCTAATTGGACAAGAATAAGCCTAGGGAGGACGAAAATAACCTAAATGTTCATCCAATGACACAAAGGAACTTATTGGATGCACAAGATTGGTTAAAAACCCTAATTGGACAAGAATAAGCCTTGGGAGGACGAAAATGACCTAAATGTTCATCCAATGACATAAATTAACTTATTGGATGCACAAGATTGGTTAAAAACCCTAATTGGACAAGAATAAGCCTTGGGAGGTCGAAAATGCCCTAAATGTTCATCCAATGACACAAACACACCTATTGGATGCACAAGATTGTTTAAAAACCCTAATTGGACAAGAATAAGCCTAAGGAGGACCAAAATGACCTAAATGTTCATTCAATGACACAAATGAACTTATTGGATGCACAAGATTTGTTAAAAACCCTAATTGGACAAGAATAAGCCTAAGGAGGACGAAAATGACCTAAATGTTCATCCAATGACACAAACACACCTATTGGATGCCCAAGATTAATTAAAAACCCAAATTGGTCAAGAAGATACCTAATGAAGACGAAAATGACCTAAATGTTCATCCAATGACACAAACACACCTATTGGATGCACAAGATTGTTTAAAAACCCTAATTGGACAAGAATAAGTCTAAGGAGGACGAAAATGACCTAAATGTTCATTCAATGACACAAATGAACTTATTGGATGCTCAAGATTGGTTAAAAACACTAATTGGACAAGAATAAGCCTTGGGAGGACGAAAATGACCTAAATGTTCATCCAATGACACAACTTAACTTATTGGATGCACAAGATTGGTTAAAAACACTAATTGGCCAAGAATAAGTCTTGGGAGGATGAAAATGCCCTAAATGTTCATCCAATGATACGAACACACCTATTGGATGCACAAGATTGTTTAAAAACCATAATTGGACAAGAATAAGCCTATGGAGGACGAAAATGACCTAACTGTTCACCCAATGACACAAATGAACTTATTGGATGCACAAGATTTGTTAAAAAGCCTAATTGGACAAGAATATGCCTTGGGTGGATGAAAATGACCTAAATTTTCATCCAATGACACCAACATACCTATTGGATGCACAAGATTGGTTAAAAACCCTAATTGGGCAAGAATAAGCCTAGAGATGACGAAAATGACCTAAATGTTCATCCAATGACACAAACACACCTATTGGATGCACAAGATTGTTTAAAAACCGTAATTGGAAAAGAATAAGCCTAAGGAGGACGAAAATGACCTAAATGTTCATCCAATGACACACACACACCTATTGGATGCACAAGATTGGTTAAAAACCCTAATTGGACAAGAAGATGCCTAATGAAGACAAAAATGACCTAATGTTCATCCAATGACACAAACACACCTATTGGATGCACAAGATTGTTTAAAAACCCTAATTGGACAAGAATAAGCCTAGGGAGGACCAAAATGACCTAAATGTTCATTCAATGATAAAAATGAACTTATTGGATGCACAAGATTGGTTTAAAACCCTAATAGGACAAGAATAAGCCTTGGGAGGACGAAAGTGACCTAAATGTTTATCCAATGACACCAACACACCTATTGGATGCACAAGACTGTTTAAAAACCCTAATTGGACACGTATAAGCCAAGGGAGGACGAATATGCCCTAAATGATAATCCAATGACACAAACACACCTATTGAATGCACAAGATTTGTTAAAAACCCTAATTGGACAAGAATAAGGCTAGGGAGGACGAAAATGACCAAAATGTTCATCCAATGACACAAATGAATTTACTGGATGAATAAGATTGGTTAAAAACCCTAATTGGACAAGAATAAGCCTAGGGAGGACGAAAATGACCTAAATGTTCATCCAATGACACAAAGGAACTTATTGGATGCACAAAATTGGTTAAAAACCCTAATTGGACAAGAATAAGCCTTGGGAGGACGTAAATGACCTAAATGTTCATCCAATAACACAAATTAACTTATTGGATGCACAAGATTGGTTAAAAACCCTAATTAGACAAGAATAAGCCTTGGGAGGACGAAAATGACCTAAATGTTCATCCAATGACACAAACACACCTATTGGATGCACAAGATTG